>CM050527.1:695000-1095000 GCA_027563665.1 Antrozous pallidus | reverse complement strand
TTGTTTTGCCATGACTGTTTCTCCGTCTCCAACCCCACAAAGGACAGCGAGTGCATCCCACACAACGCCGTAAACAGCCACAGGCCTCGGAAATTAATGGGATTAGGAAGCCCGGACCGGTTAGAACACACGGCCGCACTCATTGTTGCAAAATGATTGGATTCCTGTCTCATCACGTTTGCATTGTGCAAGCTGAATATCGCATGATTAGGCATTATTTTAACCACGACGTTAAAATACAATTTAAAACGAAATGGCCCTTCCTATCGCACTAATATCAGTGTTTTAAATAACAAAGGGGATTTTTTTTAAGGAAAAAAAAAAAGGGAAGGATTAGCATGTCGGTTCAATCAGGAAGAGCTGTGAGATTCCAGTTGGGGTCCCCGAGAGCAGGTTTTTATTAATATTCCGGAGATGCCTGTGTGTTGCCTCTGGGCACATTGAAAAGCCACTTAAACTACACTTAAAACGGGCGCTGCAGGATCAAATGGATGTGCATCTCCCATTTACAATAAAGCTTGATTACGATAAAGGCATGCGTATTTGCATAATTACACGTTTGATTTTTTTTTTTTGGATAACGCGACTCGCAGGACGGAACGTGGCTCTGCGTGCAAACGCATCATCCAGAGGCACCATCTGCCGCGCGGTGTCGACGGCGCTGTGCGCAGGAGACGGATTTCCGAGGATCAAAGGGGAAGACGCCGGAGCCGCGGGGACACGGCCGGCGTGCCCCTTCCCCCGCCCCGGCCGGAGGCTGTGGAACGGAGAAATAAAATTCAGGCAAAACGTGGCCGGTGAAGATAAGAGCCACGCATCCTCGAACGGAGCGAGGCCTTTCCTGACTGCGGCGTGAGGTGGGAGACATCCTCCGCACAGGTGCTCCTGGGATGTCATCCTGTATGGAGGCTGTTTTTTCCTCTCTCTCTCTCTCTCTCTCTCTCTCTCTCTCTCCCTCCCCCACGTCCAGCACGGAGAGAGACTGGGTTCAGTGTCTGAGTGGAGGAGCTGAGGATGAAGGAAAATGAAGAATAAAAGAGAAAGACACAGAAATAGGAAAAGGCTGGGGCCAGGTGGGCGTCTGTTCTCCCTCTCATGGAGACACAGCCACACGCGCTGAGCCCACGAAGCTGAGCCCACGAAGCTGCGTTTATTTATAGTCCACAATACAAAGGGGTCTCTCCAACATTAGGATCAAAGGAGTTTCCCCCTCCCCCCTCACCCCACCACCACCACCACCACCACCCCCCGCCCCCCGCCCCCCCCCTTCCTGGAGCAAGCCTGCATTTACATATCAAGGCCCTCTCCCTGACACCTGAGGCAAAGTGAAGCCAAGCCGATAACATATCCAGCCTCATTGGTGAATGTGTCTATCCAAGACCTGGCTTTTCCAGGTGCCTTGAATTCAGCCGGAGCAAAGATTTAGAGAACGCTCTAGGTGTCTTGCCTGAGGCCACCCCCCCCCCCATAATCCTGGCATTCAGTGGGTGCTCGGTGCTCTGTGCTAGGTCCAAGGTTTAGGGGAGCCCTGGAGAATAGTCACTCGGAAGGGGGTGCTCCTCAGAGAGGCTGCTGTTAGATGCCGCGGAGGCGCGGGGAGAGGAAAAAACTTCGTTTCCTTTCGTGCGCTAGAATGGGGCGGTGACGACGCGGAGCTCGGAGCTCGGACTTAGAGATGATCTTTCCTTTACTCCTTCTTCTTCAGCTCCCCGCCCCCTCCAAAATTGTCTTCCTAAATTTTACGTCATGTGCTTTTTAAAAACCGTATGAAATACAGTTGAACCGTAAAAGTAGGGAATGAAAGATCCATTTCCCAAAAGCACTGTTCTTAGGAAGAGGAAGCCAAGAGGAGGCACACACAGACACAGGGACACACAGACACTCACACGCCCTTCGCACAGCACTTAGGAAATAGAAGCCATGGGTGTTAAAAATGGCAGGAATTATGATAGAGCAGAATTTGCAGGAATTCCTGGAGAGGTAGAAGGACACCAGCTGTAGGAACCTTCTATTTCCTAAGTGCCGTGCCCCCAGGTGGTCAGTACGTGTCAGAGCGAGTGGTTGAGTAGCCTTAGCACATCATTAGCATATTATGCTTGGATTGGTTGAACAGTTGACCAGACGACTGGACACTTAGCCTATTAGCCTTTTATTATATTGGATGTGTGTGTGTGTGTGTGTGTGTGTGTGTGTGTGTGTGTATGTGTGTGTGTGTTAAAAATCACAGGAATTATGATCGAGCAAAGTTTGCAGGAATTCCTGGAGGAAGTTGAAAGACACCCGCTGTAGGAACCTTCTATTCCCTACTTTTGATCCAAGACAGATCCAGAGAACAAACATGAAGTGAGGACAGAGGACACAGTAACGTAAGCACCAAGGTAGAAGAGACGTGCCACCTCCCTGGGGGTTAGCTTTTTGTTCTGGTGTTTTTTATGTTTTTACCACAACATGCCCCTCCTACTCCTGTGAAACCACCTCTAAGATGACCACGCACCCGTGTCATCATTCCCAGGGGGAGGGGAGAGCCATTCCCATCCACGTCAGGAGCAGGGTGTGCCTCGGCCCTCTCCTCCAACACCACTGTTGCTCATCGATGAGAGGTGTTCACTAATGAAATAAAAAAATAGAACAACATTGAAGGTGAAAATCGTCACGAAAGAGGTGAGTCTATCATCATTGATCTAGGGGTGAAAGAGAATAACCAAAGGTTACAAAAAAAACAAAGAACTTATTATTTAATATGGCTTAAATTAGTCTACTTACTCCTACCTTTATGGCTTTTATATATATACAAACAACTAGCAGATGGACAATATTAAAAATGGAAAGCAGCGTTAGCAATTGCAGGAGAAGGGAGGTGTCCAGGGAACACTTAGCTCAAGCTGTGTCGACGCCTCCAGGAAAGCCCGTGGGATTCACGCGACAAACACCTGTAGCCTGAATGTCAGACCCGTGAGTCTGTGTGCAATGGGCTGTGCTTGTGCGATGCTCAATCTTGTGTGTCCACGTGATGGGCCACGCGGCGCCGGTGCCTGATCAGAATTGTCCCGGGCGTGTCCGAGGTGTTCCTGAGCGAGGCTGCGCTGGGAGCCATGGACAGAGGAGGGCAGATTGCCCTCCGCTGAGGAGGGCCCCGTCCAGTCAGTGGAGGGCCTGATAGAACAAGAAGACTGGCCTTCCCTACTGCTTGCTGGCGAGCGAGGCATCAGCCTTTTTCTGATTTTGGACTCAAACAAACATTGGCTCCTCTTGGGTCTTAAACCTGCCAATCTGTGGCCTGAAATTCCACCTCAGCTCTCCGTGCCATCAGAGTCTCAGACTTGGGCTTAATGTATACACACACAACTATATGTGTGTGTGTGTGTGTGTGTGTGTGTGTGTGTATACACACAACACACACATCTACATATATATATCACATATACACACAATATATACGTACACACCATATATATAGCCACATATATACATATCACATATACACAATATATATACACTATATACACACATCACACACACTATATATATATACACAATACATACATATACATATCACATATATACATTACATATACGCACATATATACATATACATATCACATAGATACACACAATATATACACGCACTATGGGCACCCATATATGTATACATATACAGATCACACAGATACACACAACATATATAAGCATGTACCTGTCCATACACATGTAGACACATGTGATACACACATGCACACGTGTGTATGCATTATTGTCCGTGTTTGTAGACATATATACAATACAGAGAGCTCTCCTGTGAGTCCTGTTTCTTCAGAGAACACTAACGGCATATTCAGGATGAAATGCAATGTTAAGAAAGAATCTTTCAGCGCAAAGATAATCAGGATAAGACTTCCTCTCAAGATGGGTTTTAAATGTCAGACTCCAGTATTTGCCGCTCCGAGCCGCTTTCTGTTTCACTCCCACGGGAAAGGTCAGCGGGTGGAGACGCTCCCGTGCCCAGTGGCGGGCGTGCAGGACAGCGCCGGGCGCCGGGCAGGCCCGGGGCTGCTGCAGGAGGAGCTGCTGACTGAGGGGAAGCTTGGCCCAACCTGGTGCCCTCTCCCCCTCCTCACTCTGCTCCCGCCCGGGGAGCGGGGACACGGGGCAGAGGGGTGGGAGGGAGTGCGGGAAGGTGGGCTGCCACACTCGGATGGCCCACGGGCTCCCGTGAAAACGTGGATTCATTTGGAAATGAGACCGAGGCAAGTTAACGTTTAGAGGAATCCATCAGATACGCGGTCTGAATAAAGCTGTGAATGGGAAGAGGTAATTTGTTTTAATTGCAGCTGTTTCACTGACGAGATAAGATTGCATCGTGTAAGATGCCACTAATACGGTTAAGTACATTTTCCTGCCAACTCATCCCAGCCACTTGACAGGAGAGGATGGGGATGCGGGGGCCAAGAAGGGGCCTGGCCCCCAGCTCGTGGGCACCAGGCTGGGACGGAGTGAGCTGAGCCGCATGTCCCCACGGCCCCTCCTGCTGGTCCCCTCTGCCAGGGCCACACCCCAGACTTACCCCTCCAGGGTCCTTTCCCTCGTCCAGTCTCTCCTCAGACTCCCTGACTTCCCTTCCCATCACAACCACCCTGAGTCTCCAATCAGAAGTACTAGTCCTTCTCACAGCAGGCTCCCCCTCCTCTTCCTCCTCCTCCTCCCCTTTTGCTCCTCCTCCCCCTTTTTATCCTCCTCCCTCTCCTCCCCCTCCTCCTCCCCCTTCTCTTCTGCCTCTTCCTCCTCCCCTTTTTCTCCTCCTCCTCTTCCTCCTCATCCTCCTCCTCTTCCTCCCCCTTCTTCTCTTCCTCCTCCTCCTTACCCTCCTCCTCTTCCCTATCTCCTCCTTCTCCTTTTTCTCCTCCTCACTATCCTCCTCCTCCTTCCTCCTCTTCCACCTTTTTTCTCCTCCTCCTCCTCCTCCCCCCATCCTCCTCCCCATCCTCCTCCTCTTCCTTCCCCTTCTTCTCTTCCTCCTCCTCCTCACCTTCCTCCTCTTCCCCATCTCCTCCTCCCCCTTTTTCTCCTCCTCACTATCCTCCTCCTCCTTCCTCCTCTTCCACCTCTTTTCCTCCTCCTCCTCCTCCTCCCCATCCTCTTGCCCATCCTTCTCTTCTTCCTCCTCTTCCTCCCCCCTCCTCTTCCTCCTCCTCCTCCTCCTCCTACCCCTTTTTCTCTGCTTCCTCCCCCTCCCCATCCTCACCCTCCTCCTCTCCCCCCTCCTCCTACTCCCCGTTCTTGACTGTTAAATTCTAACGCTGCCATTCAAACGCTGTGAAACAGCCTCTGGGAGCCGTGTTTTCAAGCCCCCGGCTCTCGCTGGGCGAGGTGGCGGCCTGTGTGGTGGGCAATCTCACAACTCCTTCTGCATTTCGAACAGCCCTGCCCTGAAGGCTCTCCGCGGAGGGCACCGGCGACGGCGTGGCGTGCCCATGAGTGCCCCCGCTTCCCTCTCAGCTCTAAGCCGGGTGTCCCCCGTCTGCTTCCACCGCAGGAGAGCGAGGCCCCGAGGTTAGATAAGCAGCTCAATCCTCAGACGCGGCGCAGCCCGACCCGAATCTCCTCCCCAGATTCCGCTTGTTCCGAAGGAGCGGACAAACTGCTCGCCGGCATTAGTGCAGGGGCGTCTGTGCGGGGCGCAGGCCAGTTTGCGGCCACAGACAGCCTGGGCACCTCCAGGCGAGCGTTTCTATAACCTCCGCTGCGCCCCGCAGCCTGGCTCAGGGGCTGAGCGGTGACCTAGGAACCAGGAGGTCAGGGTTCAATTCCAGGTCAGGGCACAGGCCCGGGTTGCGGGGCCGATCCCCGGCATGGAGCCTGCAGGAGGCAGCCGAGCCGTGATTCTCTCTCGTCGCTGATGTTTCTCTCTCTCTCCCTCTCCCTTCCTCTCTGAAGTCGATAAAAATTAAAATAAAAAGAGGTGGGAAGAGCCAGGCGCAGTAGGTGGCCTTGCTCCTGAGAAGGGAGGTCCGCCTGCCGCCTTCTCTCCCCCCACCTTCCCAAGGCCCCCCTGTCAGTGACTCTGAGCGGACACAGGTGTATGTGTCTGTGTCAGACACTTGGACCCCACACAGGGACCTGCGATCACACGGTCTCCCAGAGCAAGTCACCTTATTTCTCCTTCCTCTTCCCTCCCTCGGTGTCTGATTACCTGACTTTATGAAGACGGATTCTAAGAAAACGTAGACGGGAGAGAAAATTCCACTGAGCTTTTGGAGACGCGGCTTTTTGTTTGTTTGTTTGTTTGTTTTGTGGTGAATAAACAGAGACGTGCAAAACGCCTGCGCTTACAATCACCATTTCCTACCAAGTTGTCCGCAGGGAAATTATTGACTTTTTACAGAGAGGAAGGCAGAGGGATAGAGAGCTAGAAACATCGATGAGAGAGAAACATCCGTCAGCTGCCTCCTGCACACACACACCCCCTCCACTGGGGATGGGATGTCCACGGGAAAATTAGACTGTGACCTGGGATGAAGACAACAGACGTAACAGAAACTTCATCACTTAATGATTGATTGGTTGGCTGGTTGGGGGGAGAGGTCTGTCTCTCAATTCCCGTCTTTGAGAGAGAGGACGGGAAACACTTCAGGACTGTGGGTCTGGCAGGAGGTGGCGAAGGGGAAGGGAGGGGATGAGGACTTGATCTTAAGCCGGGAAGAGCTTTTCAGTAGCCAGGTCTTCGCTCCAGGGGCCTCTCGCCTAAGGCTAGGAGGATCACAGACACTGCCGTCGCTCCTGTCCTCGAGCTGCACCGCGGGCTCTGGCCCCCTGCAGTCCAGCTACATCAGAGAAGCCGGGCCTGATGCCCACGCCTCCTCCTGTTGGTCCCCTAGGCTTCTTCTACCCACGGGGCCAGCCCTCGCCCCCCTGAGCCAGGACGTGCGTCAGGTGGAGGCAGCCAGTCTTCGTGGCCACTAACCGTCTCCGCCACGCTGCCGCGTGGAAGCAACCACAGCCCAGAGCCAGACGGGAGCGTGGCTGGGTCACCCCAAACCTGAGTCAGATTGTGGTGCTATGCCACAGACCGATCACCGCCGCCCCCCGCCCCCCGCCCCCCGCCAATCCCCTGGAGGACAGAGCTGAGCTTACCGTCCTTTGCAAACCGTATCGGATACCTGGCTGCTGGACTTGGCCTTCTGAGTTAAAATGCCAGCCACCACTGACTAGCTCTGGGGTCTGGGGCAAGTCATCTCACTGCTCCATCCCTCGGCGTCTCACAAAAAAAAACGACGACGAGGAAACCTGCCCCGGAGAGTCACGTCGAAGGCCAAGTGTGACAATCCCTTCGATGGGCCCGCTCAGGGGAGCCGCTCAGGAAACGGGGCCACGGGGGCCACTGAGACACGATGTTCTGCGGGGAGGAGGCGCGCAGACGCTCGGCGAGATGCGTAATTCGCGTTCCAAGTGTATCCTCAATGGATCCCCGTGATTGGAAGACAATGACTGCGAAAATATTTATTCAGATGGTGTTAATGAGAGGCCTGCCTGCAGACCTACAAATCTGTAGAAACGGAAGTTGACAACCTACATCTCGAACGACGAAAAACGTGTGTGGAAGGACGGGCGAGGCGATGCAGAAGGCCAGCGCTCAATTTCGTGGCAAGAAACAAAATCAATTCTGGAAATTCATCTTTTAAAAAAAAAAAATAAATTGAAATATCAATACATTAATTCAATCAGGAGCCATAAATACAAGGTTTAAAGAGCAAATCAATGCCAGAATTTCATTTTTTGATTATTTGATCAAGTTAAACGACGAATAGATGAGTAGATCCCCCCAAATCAATTCCCATGTTTACCGGAATAAAAATGTTGCTGTTTTGTCATAATTATTATTTATGTGCAGCATTATGTCTTGCTAAATGAATAAAAGTCAGCACATGCGGAAGCTCGCTGCATGAATGGAGAGCGAGGTGAGGGGAACGTTGGCATTGTAGTCCGTGGAGGAGGGATTTTTAAGTGAGAATGGCTCCCTTTTCCCATCAGACACACGCACACGCGCACACGCACACACATGCACACACGCACACACACATGCGCGCGCACACACGTGTATGTTGGTAAGATATGCTTACGGCATTGAGCCTTAAGAAATACCATGATGTGCTGCCGGCCGGCGTGGCTCAGGGGTTGAGCATCGACCTAAGAACCAGGTCACGACTGGCTTCCCAGCCAGGGCACATGCCCGGGTTGCAGGCTTGATCCCCATTGGGTGTGCAGGAGGCAGCCGGTGAACGATGTTTCTATCTCTCTCTCCCTTCCTCTCTGAAATCAATAAAAAAAATTATTTAAAAAAATATTTCCACATGAACTTTAACGTGGTTTATTGGGGAGGAAGGGGGTACTCCAACATTTGGGATGTGGCAGGCCCCGTTTGACCGTATTCCCTGACTCCTACAGGCCGGGTGCTCCCGGCCCCATCTGCGTTGTGTGGGATGGAGAAGCTGAGAGCGGGCTGTGTGGGTGGGGACAGCTCATACATTAAAACAGCGGGCAGTCTTGCCCTCGATTTATGTCAGCAAACGCATGGTCAGTGTAGGCTAGGATGTTAAATCATCCACGCGAAAGACACTGGCTTAAACCAAGACCAGCTCCACTCATGTCAGTGTTTTAAAATAATGGTTAAATAAATATTGTAAGAGACTGGTATTTTTCTCTGCTTAAAATATCTGGACAGATTAGCCTCAGTTCACAATTGAACTTCTCCTGGCCGAGCGGTGACGGTCGGAGAGCGCCCGTAGATCTCAGCATCCGCCAAGCCCCTGTGGGTCCCACGCCGGCACCCCAGAGGCCGAGCCGTGTGTGAACGCAGCCACTAGGTCAGCGGTCGGCAAACTCATTCGTCCGCAGAGCCAAATATCAACATTGCAATTTCTTCGGAGAGCCACATTTTTTAAACTTAAACTTCTCCTAACGCCACTTTTTCAAAACAGACTCGCCCAGGCCATAGTACTTTATGGGAGAGCCACTCTCAAGGGGCCAAAGAACCACATGTGGCTCGAGAGCCGCAGTTTACCGACCACGGCTCTAGGTGATGCGTTTATTTTAAACCCGTGGCGTCCACTCACACAGCGTGCTCTCGCTCCCTGTGCACACTCCTCTGCGGACACTGATCCTCACAACCAGATTGCTACCCCCTGCCCTTTGGGGGGGACTGGGACTGGAAAGGACAGGTTCCAGGAAGTGTGTCCCCGCCATGGCCTGACCCGGGGAAGCGTCACAGAAACACTTCGAGGGCGACAGTGTGTGATGGTGTGTCCAGCACCGACACATTCTTCAACTAAAATGAAAACTTACGAAACAGCTAGGGACCGTCAGACAGTTACCAAACAGCCAGGGACCGTCAGACAGTTACCAAACAGCTAGGGACCGTCAGACAGTTACCAAACAGCTAGGGACCGTCAGACAGTTACCAAACAGCTAGGGATCGTCAGACAGTTACCAAACAGCTAGGGATCGTCAGACAGTTACCAAACAGCTAGGGACCAGCAGACAGTTACCAAACAGCTAGGGACCAGCAGACAGTTACCAAACAGCTAGGGACCGTCAGACAGTTACCAAACAGCTAGGGATCGTCAGACAGTTACCAAACAGCTAGGGACCAGCAGACAGATACCAAACAGCTAGGGACCAGCAGACAGTTACCAAACAGCTAGGGACCAGCAGACAATTACCAAACAGCTAGGGACCAGCAGACAGTTAGCAAACAGCTAGGGACCAGCAGACAGTTACCAAACAGCTAGGGATCGTCAGACAGTTACCAAACAGCTAGGGACCGACAGACAGATACCAAACAGCTAGGGACCAGCAGACAGTTACCAAACAGCTAGGGACCAGCAGACAGTTACCAAACAGCTAGGGACCGTCAGACAGTTAGCAAACAGCTAGGGACCGTCAGACAGTTAGCAAACAGCTAGGGACCATCAGACAGTTAGCAAACAGCTAGGGACCGTCAGACAGTTAGCAAACAGCTAGGGACCAGCAGACAGTTACCAAACAGCTAGGGACCGTCAGACAGTTACCAAACAGCTAGGGACCGTCAGACAGTTACCAAACAGCTAGGGACCAGCAGACAGTTACCAAACAGCTAGGGACCGTCAGACAGTTATCAAACAGCTAGGGACCAGCAGACAGTTACCAAACAGCTAGGGACCGTCAGACAGTTACCAAACAGCTAGGAACCAGCAGACAGTTACCAAACAGCTAGGGTCCGACAGAGCTCGGTCGACGGTCCGAGGACGAGCTGGTTCTGCGGAGAGGAGCGCCGGGAGAGAACAATGCAGTGGGGGGGAGGGGGGTTCCCAACCCCGACTGCGGGTATGCGTTGTTGTAGCAGGATGATCACAGGTTTCCGTTGCAGGTGAGAGAAACGCTGACGGCTCCGTGGCCCTAAAGACAGCAAGGGAGGCCAGAGAGGCGTGCCCTGTGCTGGCCGTGGGGGCCCGAGGCCTCCAGCCCCTTCGGTGTCTGCTCCCCACCTTTCTGAGGCCCCCGTGTGTGTTTTCTACATGATGTCCAGGCTACTGCGTTGTATCGAGAAAGGAGAACATGAAAGGGGCACCCACTCCGTTTCCCGGAAGTATAAGCAGCCAGTTCGTGTTCGAGGTGCAGGTGTGTGTTTTCTGGGTGGCAGCTGTCCATGTCGTCCCCTCTGTAGGCTCCCCTGACCGGCGCAGACTCTCCATCTGTTCCGACAGGTGATGACCGCCGGCTGATGCCAGCCACGGAGTCTTCGGAAGAGCCTCCCCCCCGGAGGACATGTTGTTCCCCAGGTGGAGATGGAGCAACGAGGCCACAGGCATGAAAAACACCCTTCGTCCCAAGCAGCAGGTGAGAGTCTGGGGCTGGGCTGTGGCTGCGGTTCCCACCTGGCCGCTCGCCGGCAGGGCCTGCATGGGGTGGGGGGGGGGGGTGCTTCCTGCACACACCGCCACCTGCTACGGCTTAGGCATTTTCTGCCTCATGCTTGCCAGTTAACCAGTTACCGTTAACCAGATACCTGTTTACCGTTAAGTACCTGTTAACTAGTCACCAACTACCAGTTAACTAGTTAGTGATACTTAACCAGTTGCCGACCATTAGTTAACTAGTTACTGAGAACTAGTTAACTAGTTCCTAAGACCATCCCTTGTGCGAGATGGAAGACGGGTGTCACGGCAGGAGCAACACGCATAAAGCTGGGGCGGCAGGGACACGACACGGCGTCTGAAAGCCACTGGAGCGGGCTCCTATGGGTGGTGTTGCCTAGCGACAGGCGCACATCTGCCACTCGCACAGCGGGAGGCAGCAACGCGTGGGAGGCGGGGATACTCGCTGCCGGGTGGATGAAAACAGTACAGGCTGGAATCTCATTTTAAGAATCAAGGGAGCGCCGAAACCGGTTTAGCTCAGTGGATAGAGCATTGGCCTGCGGACTGAAGGGTCCCGGGTTCTATTCCGGTCAAGGGCATGGACCTTGGTTGCGGGCACATCCCCCAATAGGGGGTGTGCAGGAGGCAGCTGATGGATGTTTCTCTCTCATCGACGTTTCTGACTTTCTATCCCTCTCCCTTCCTCTCTGCGGAAAATCAATAAGATATATTGAAGAGAAAGAATCAAGGGAGAGCCCTGGCCGGTGTTGCTCAGTGGAAAGAGCGTCAGCCTGTGGACTGAGGGTTCCCAGGTTCGATTCTGGTCGAGGACACATGCATGGGTGGCAGACTTGGTCCCCAGTAGGGGGCGTGCAGGAGGCAGGGGGATCCATGATTCTCTCTCCTCATTGATGCTTCTCTTCCTCTCTGAAATCAATGAAAATATATTTATTTTTTTAAAAAAGAATCAAGGTAGTGACCCAAGAAAGAGAATGACCTTGGGCTCCGCTAGGCTCTGCCCCCGACAGGCACCTGCTGCCTGTGGCTGGGTGGGCAGGCCACAGGCAGGGCCCCGCCAGGGGAGATTTCTGTACGTGTACAGGGCGTCCCCCGAACACGGGTGCGCGTGTTTCGTGATGATAAAGTCGGTGTCTATTAACATGGGGTTCGTTTTCAAAGCGTGAAAGACGCTACAGAAACGAATCACTTGTGTGTCAACGCCTTGTCCGATGGAATGTCTGTCTAGACCAGGCCCCGCTGGTGACGGGAAGCGAGGGAATCGCGGCATCGAGGGTCGTCTTGTGCGTATCTGTGTGCCCGCCGTGCGTCGGCGGCTGCTGGTTTTGTGCTGGCTTTGTCTTTTACGGATCCCCATAAAAAAAAGTCTGGTGGCACTTCAGGACACATTTTCTCTGTGCAAAGCTTCGTCCGGCTTCACCCGTTATTTCAAATCAGTTAAACCTGGAAAGGAGTGACAGTTCAGTGAGTTATCAGCTGTTCGGTGCGCATACATTTTGGGGGACACCCTGCACACCCCCTGTAGCTGTTCAGATCCGTGCGGGACACTGTACGTGTAAGCTGAAACCGCATACAGGGAAGGCGGTGCCTCCCTCGCTCAGCACCTGGGTGGTCCCTCTGCCTCCCCGGTCCCCCCCCCCACCCTCTTCCTGACGGGACGTTAGTCTCTGTTTCCTTTGGTTCTCTGGGCCGAACTCCCCCAAATCCCAATAATGGTGGAGGTCTGGCTGCAGTTATTCCAACGACAAAGCTCACCAGAAGGAAGCACGGACATCTCACGCCGTTCAGCGCCCTGCGGGCGACGGAGGGTGCGGGCACCTCCCTTCATTCCTTCGGGAATCCTGGGAGATGCGGACACTGTTCCCGCCGTCCCCGCGGAGAAGAGAAGTGCTCGCTGGAAACACGGGTCACGGCAGGCTGATCAGCTGCAGGGCCCCAAGGTCTCACTGTCAAATCAGACCCACTCTCTCCAGCGTGGGAACGTGGCATAGAAGGGGGGCAGGAGACCGACATGCCTGCCTACGGTCCGATTCAGACGAAGCTAGAAATCCAACATGTTAACTAAATGCCTCTGAGTCCTTGCCTGGCGTTTGCAACCGTAAGAGTTTCTGCTGATAAAGTATCGTAATTCTAAAGCGAGCTAATGAAAGCGTTTTGGTAAACCTGCACCTGATATCTATTCCCGAGCGGGTCAGCTGCAGACGCTCTCCAGCACCAGCCAGCACCGCACCTCACCATGCACCCCGTGGTCAGCCGAGGTGGGGGGCCTTGGCCCGGCTGGCACTGCTTCTGCCTCTGGCGGAGGCTTCCAAGGAGTGACCAGGCAGGCTCTTCGAACACCCGTGGGCCTGGCCCAGAGGACGGGTCTCTGTCCACCGGACACTACAATGTGTAGCCTGTTGCCTGTTTTCTGACTTTGGTTCAACAGACATCGTATTATTGTCCCCCTATTTAAATCCCAAACGATTTCATCTTTCTTCTTATTTACTTTTTTAAATATTTTTATTGATTTCAGAGAGGAAGGGACTGTGGAGGGGAGAGAGAGAGAGAATCATGGATTGGCTGTCCCCCTGGACACTCCCCACTGGGTGAAGAGAGCTGGATGCAGAGAGCCGGGAGCCAGGAGCCGGGTGCGGAGAGCCAGCCTGAGTAAGAGAGTGACCTGCAGGCTGTCCTGAGATCTGACGGGGCCACGGTTATGGCGCATCCGCGTGGAGGGCAGATGAGCGAGGTCTGCACACGCCCCTTGGCAAGCACCCATCGGCCTCGCCTGGACAGACGGAGGCCGAATTTATGGAATTTCCCATCGGCTGCCTGGACCGGAGCCGGTCAGGGGCGCTTCTGACCTGTTCTAATGGATTTATTGCTCCTTAAGCCTGTCTGGATGAGGCTTGGCCGTTCGAAGTAGCAGTAATTTATTTGCAGATGTCAGCGGGTTCTTCTAAATACCTCACCAGCGCGGACAGGATGGCGTCATCTCGGAGCAAACTGCCCTGGGGTGAGACGGGGGCGCTCGGCAGGGTGCAGGCTCTGAGGGATCAGCCCGATTTGCCATCGACCGAGTCACCGGAGCCATGTCCTTTCGGTCAGGAAATTCCAACAATGAAATCAACCAGCAAGACTTAACCTAAGACTAAAAGTGTGGAAGCTTCTTCAACTACCAATGTGTCCCCTAAACAATATGTGAATAGTTCAGACTTAACATAAGGCCAAAAGTGGCAGCTAACGTCTCACCTAAGCAGTGAGTAAACAGTTCATACTTAACATAAGACTAACGAGGGCATCTGCTTCAGCTACCAATGTCTCACCTAAGCGGTGAGTAAACAGAGCCAGTAAGGTTTGACCAGGTTTCCTGTTTGTTCTATTTACATCTCTAGGGGTGAGGTAATGACTGGTTTCCTGCAGTTCGGGATTAAAATGAAAACGGAGAGCCGAGACCGGTTTGGCTCAGTGGATAGAGCGTCGGCCTGCTGACTGAAGGGTCCCGGGTTCGATTCCGGTCAAGGGCATGTACCTTGGCTGCGGGCACATCCCCAGTAGGGGGCTTGCAAGAGGCAGCTGATCAATGTTTCCCTCTCATGGATGTTTCTGACTTTCTATCCCTCTCCCTTCCTCTCTGTGAAAAATCAATAAAATATATTTTTTAAAATAAATAAAAAATAATAATGATGATGAAATGAAGGGAGAGCAACCTGAGGTGCCCTGGCAGGTCCCTGGCAAGGCCTCGGGCATCGTGCTTGGTTCGGCTGAAGGCTTTGCATGAGAACCATCCGGATTCATCCCAAGTGGCAATGAATCCTGGTCCCTGGAAACCGGTTACTGTTTGGTCCAAAGTCCAACATTCTGCCTTTGGAAATCATGGGAGGCGGGAGGGAAATCTGGCAAAGGAAGTTTGGGGCGATCAGCACTCGACCCAGGAAGCTTAGGGAGGTGCTACGGGGCCGGGAGGTGACGCGGATGTGAGTGGTGAACGCCAAAACGGCAGGAAAGCCTGTTGGGACGCGTCAGCCGTCCTCTACCCATGCTGAGAGGATGGCTCTCCGAGTCGGGTCATTTTGAAATTCAAAACATCCCGGGGGAGGTCCGATCCACTTCCTCACCCCCTGAGATACAAGGAAGGAGCGTGTTCAATGGCTTGCTTTGGGTTTCTCAAAGGAGCGGGAGAACTGAGAGCAGAAGCCAGGTTGTCCAGCTCTTAGTCCCATGACTTCTCCGGGCTGCTGCGTCGCCTTTTCCACATACTCTTCAAAGACAGTGATGAGTCGGTAACACTGGGATAGCGGTGCATGGTGCCAGGTGGATGGGTCCGGGAACCACCAGGAGGATCACTTTGTAAACCACGTGGTTGTCTGGCAGCTGCAACTAATAGAAAATAGTATGGGATGCAGAGAGAGAAAGGGAGAGGGAGAAAGAGAGAGAGGGGGAGGGAGGGTGTGAGAGAGAGTGTATGGGGGATAAAGGTCACTATGTAAGCTAGAAAAAGGCCGTCCGTATGTATTTTGAACGTCATGCATCTGGTAATGGCAACGCAAATTTCAGGATCAACGTCTCCCGTGGGCTACAAAGAAATTCTCTTTCAAATTTATAAAGTGAGAAATCACGAGAGAAACCCCCCCCCTTCCTGCGAATCTACCTCAGAGGGTGGGAAACAACCTTTTATGTCACAACATGATACACAGAAATACAGCTTCAAGCATCAAAAATTAATACTTCCTACCTGAGCCGCACAGCCCCCTGAGCGCGGGTAATGTGAATTATTCAAGGTAATTTCCATCGGAGAAGCAGTGCCGGCATCGCCTGCCTTGGGGAGTGCAGACAGCTTAGCTTCTGCCTGAGCGGGGCGGCGGGGGGGGGGGGGGGGGGGTCCCCTCGGGGGTTGGTCTGCTTGGCAGCCTTGCGGCTAGAGAAGGTGTCAGCACACCCGATGGCTGGAGGGTTGTCCCCGCGTGTTCAGAAGTCATGGCGCTCTCCCGGCACCTGCTAAACATTCACACACGCCCAGAAAAGGGGCACAGCGGGGCCCCCCGATGGGACACATTGGAGCAGGTTCTCTTCCGGTGGAGCCTGGCCCCCTATGCTCTGGCCTGGCTCTCTCCTTTACAAATAGCTCCATGCTGCTCTCTGCTGCTGGCTTAGAATTTCCTGCTCCTGAGCTCAGCAACCCTGCTGCTCTGAGTGACTATGGGCCCTGATTGGACCCAGGCCTCACAGGCCTCCCCTAATTGACCACCAGGGGGCTGCTGTTCTGTGGGCTCAGGCTGCCCGAGTCAGCTAACTTGCTACATTTTTTTCCTCCAAATTGTCTGGACGCCTGGACCTTAGGAAGGTCTTATTCTCGCCACAGGAATCATTTAGATAGAAAGATTGCCCCTTCCGGAAATTATTGAGAAACCTCATTCTAGATTCCAAGCTCAGAGAAAGGGTGGAAAGAGAGGATATATTGGAGATGGAGATGGAGATTAAGTAATATCCCCCCCATAAATTCCACATTGAGCCTCAATTTCAAAGGAGGAAGGTAATAAATAATACACATGTGGTGAACGCCATACATGGGACATGCTCAATAAATCTAAAGGAGTCCGAGGCATGGTTGAACATTGACCTGTGAACCAGGAGGTCACAGTTCAATTCCGGTCAGGAAACATGCCCAGGTTTCGAAATCCATCCCCAGTAGGGGGTGCACAGGAGGCAGCCAATCAATGATTCTCTGCTATCATTGATGTTTCTCTTTCTCTCTCCCTCTCTCTCTCCCTCCCTTCCTCTCTAAAATCAATAAAAATATATTTAAAAATAAAATGACCATGAAAAGCATACACAATACACATAGAAAGATGGCCTAAGGTACTATCCAGTAGAAAACACTCTAAAAACATGTATATTTTTATTCCCTTAAATAATGTCTATGTAATAATGTCTACGTAATAATTATTTCACAGGAAAGGACCTAGAATGACTTATCCAAATACATTGACTGTTATCTCCAATAATGAAATTGTTCTTGATAAATCCCTTCTTTTTAACTAAGTTTTGTCAACAAATCTAAGTTTCTACAACAAATAGCAATGAGTCGTACCATAAAAACAATAAAACCCTTCATTGACCATGTTAGAGTTAGACTTCGTGATGGAGTTGTTCGAAGGGCTTCAGCAAGAGGAGCTGGGATTAAAAATAACTGGTAAAGGAGTTCCTATAACAAGTGCTTTCAGCTGGAATTTTGTACCATCTTATTCACCTTTTCCCCAGCCTGCTTCACGGCAGCTTTCGGGGTTGTCCCTTTGCACCCCATTCTCATAACCAATGTGTTGTCTAAAGACGGCCCTTTCCGGCTCACTGGGATCTCGGCAGTGTCTGCAGTCTCTTTCTCTGATGGGCACAGCCAGAGCGGGGCCTCCTGAACTACCCTGTTTCCCCAAAAGACATCCCCAGAAAATAAGACCTACTCGTTGTAATATAAGGCATCCCCCCGAAAATAAGATCTAGCGCATCTTTGGGAGCAAAAATTAATATAAGACACTGTCTTATTATCGGGGAAACAGGGTAGTTGTCAGATGGGTTTTGTAGAAGACAGCTCCTGCAAAATTCTTCCCTCTTCCCTCTAAGTAATTGCTTTATACTGAATTGTGTTTGGAGGAGGTTGCCTATAATAACCACCTCTGATATTGCCATAAAGCATATTATTAATACTTCTGAGGCAGCCTACCAAAAAAATAATAACAACCACAAAAGACTCATTGATTCTGTTTAAACTGATTCATCTGAGTAGAAAAGTTAGTGCCCTTGTAATTTATTGAGGTCGCACTTCCCAAGAACTGGCGTTGCGAGGAGGCGCGTGCTGCTGGGGGAAGACCAGAACCTATGGCGCTGGACGGGGCTGGGTTTGCATCCTGACTTAGTCATTTAACAACGGCCATAAAGAGGTTTTAACGTCTTTGGGTTTTTTTTTGTATTCTCACCCACAAAACAGCATAAGGACACTTATAAGAATTAAAGGTAATGTCTATAAAACATCAAACGTAGTGCCTAACTGAGAGTAGATGTCCCAGAATTCCAATTTATCAACAATTTATCACCATCTCCATTATCGTGATTACAATCAGTATCATCATCACCATCACCACCATCATCACCATCATCCTCATCAACATCATCATCGTCACTGTATTCATCATTACCATCATCACCATCATCATCACCATCATCACCATCATCATCACCATCATTACCATCATCACCATCATCATCACCATCATCACCATCATCACCATCATCACCATCATCATCATCACCATCATTATCATCATCACTATTTTCATCATTACCATCATCACCGTCATCATCACTACCATTATCATCATCACTGTATTCATCATTACCATCATCACCATCATCATCACCATCATCACCATCATCACCATCATCAACATCATCACCATCATCATCATCACCATCATTATCATCATCACTATATTCATCATTACCATCATCACCGTCATCATCACCATTATCACCATCATCACCGGCATCATCGTCATTACTAGCATCATCATCATCATCAATATCAGTTCCTGATATTTGATTGATGTAATGGGAACATACACTGACTGACCAGCACCACCACCCCACCACCATCATCACTGTCATGTGGCTTTCTTTCCAGGACCTCCAGAACTTGCATTGGCTTATTGGTCTCATTTTCCCCTGATATTACTTTAAAAAAACTACACTTCTGCTCTAAACGGGATTGGGAAAGTTAATTGGGGTTCTGGTTTTAGTTGTTTTCTAGTTAATCAAGCCTTGCTAGGCTTTGGACAGTAGCATCGCAGTACTTTATCGGGAGGGATATTGGACTCTAACCCAGGATCTCGGGCTGAAATCAGATTCACAGCTTTCATCTAATTGTCTTCTGTTTCTGTGGTTAAGGGTGTTCTCAGATCTCACTCCCACATCTGTTGTAAGCACCTGGAGAAGTCTGAGCTACAGGGAGGACTATAATAATGTATTACGGCCCCTCTGGTGGACCGTGAGTTTGAAGATCCGATTCTCTCCACAACTGTGGGTCTTCTTTCACAGTTTCCAGTGGCAGTAATAACCATCATAATCGATGACAGCCAGAGCAATAAAAGTAGCCTTCATAGGGTATACTGTAAAACACGGGTTGCTTAAGGCTGTCAAGGCGCTTTCTAAATAAATGTTTTCATAAAGCAATAACCAAGCTCTCTGAGCCATTATGTCATGCCAGGGAGGTAGGTCAGATACCTTCCCCATAAAAAACAGGCAAAACGTACTGGAGTAATTGCATCGGCTGTCCGCCCCGCACCCCAGGAAGGCCTGCTGTTCGAAGGGTCACCCCCCCTCCACTGAGCACGCCGCCGCCTGGACACATTAGCGGCCGCTTGTCCAAATGAGCGCCGTGACCTGGCGAACCAGACCAGCGTGTCACGGTGACACGGCTGCGGACTGGCGCCACCGTCCTGAGGTTAATTTCAGGGGCGGCCGGGGCAGCATGCACGCTGGGAAGATGTGCTCGCGTGCACGGAGACGGGGGGGGGGGGGGGGGGGGGAGTCACAGGTCCGGCCCCAATCCGTCTTGGCAAATGGTTCGTGTGCACTTGAACATGACGTGTATTCCGTAGCCGTTGTGTGAAGCCTTTCGTAAAAGTTAATTTAGGTGGTTTATTGCTCACATTGTTTGCAGATGCTGCAGCTGCAGGAGTGATTTCCGTCGGCCTGTGTAATTCATCACTGACGGAGGCCAAGTTACGCCTGACAGCATGATTTCTGATTTGCTGGGATCACAGGCGTCCGCTTCATACCTATTTACTCATTTATTGACTTCAGAGAGGAAGGGAGAAGGAGAGAGAGATTCATTGATCGGCTGCCTCCTGCACACCCCCTGTTGGGGATCGAGCCCGTAACCCAGGCCGGTGCCCTTGGCCGGAACCTGGGACCCTTTGGTCCTCAGGCTGACGCTCTATCCACTGAGCCGCCCCGGCGGGGGCTCTGTGTGCTCGTTCTTCACCAACGCTGAGGGGTCGCGTTAAGAAAAGGTACAGAGGTGAGCGTACAGTGCAAATATGGTGTCTTCCCTCTGCACAGGTGAACATGGAGAAAAGGCAGAGACAGCGACTTCTTGACAGAGACCACAGTCATCCTACTCCTTCGCCGTCTCTGTCAGCCTGACCCCTGCTGGCTTCCACGGCCATGTTTCCCTAGAAGTTTTTGATCTTCCGTTCAAAGGCAATCTCATAATCTTCTGCACCAAGAAGCACGTGTTTGTGCTGGAAACTATGATCCCGGGCCATGTTTAAAGAATCGTGTGCTTGGTTAAAACTACTGTTTTATAGAATGAAACCCTCATATGCCAATTGACCAAACGGCCAACAACCGGTCGCTATGGTGCACACGGACCACCAGGAGGCAGATGCTCAAGGCAGGAGCTGTCCGTGTGGTCATGGCTGGCGAGTGCAGTGGCGGTGAAGGGAGCCTCTCCCAGGGTCAGGCCTCAGGCAGCAGGTGGTCATCCCCCAAAGGGGTCCCAGAGGGCAAAGGCCAGGCTGAGGGACCACCCCCCTCCACCCAGTGCACGAATGTCATGCACCAGGCTTCTAGTTGCATAATAAACATCTCGAGAACAAAGATTGCTTTTGGACAAATCTGCCAATCCCAATAGCGACATGCTTTTAACCTATCGCCTGTCAGCAGAGCAACCTCTCCGAGGGGAACTGAGTGTCATTCCAGAAAAGTGAATGAAGTGGGTGGACGGAGGCCACCTCACGGCGAGGGAGAGACTTTCTGCCTTCCGGGCAGGCCGCGGACAGCGGGTCCATTGGAGAGCTCTCAATGACTTCCGAGCGCCTGAGCGTCCTTTGCCACATCCGTCGCCCGAAAGCTGAGAGGATTCGCTGGAGCTCCGGGTCTTTATGATCAGCCTGTTTCGCATAAAAGTGCAATTACTTCGTCACACGGAGAGAGCTTCAAAGCCAGGTGCCCCAAAGCCTCTTGTTCATAAAATTAAATACACGCTTACGTTCCTCTGGAAGCCGGTGCGTGAGCCGCAGTTGGAGTCCGCCGCTGAACGGAGACGGCTTCATCTTCTTCTCCTCGGAGGCAGCGTGCAGAGGGGGACGGACGACTCAGCGGCACATTCACCCGGTCGGCAGCCTTCGCCCTGGACACGCAGCCGGCGGCCCGACTTCAGAGGCACGGAGCCTCCGCACTGAAACCCGGCGGGAAGAGGGGAGAGGAGGGAGACACCGGGCCATGGGCGAGGCCTCGGCCTGTCTCTGCTTAGAGTCTCCAGGAGAGATGCTGAACTAGAGAGAGGAAACCAAGCGTCTGAAATCTGTCTCGCCAGCTAAATTAAACCAAGGAGGAGCCATTTTTCTTGAGCCCGGCGCAACTCATTACATTTTTTATATATTCTTATTGATTTCAGGGAGGAAGGAGAGGGAGAGAGAGAACCATCAGCGATGAGAGAGAATCACGGATCGGCTGCCTCCTGCACGCCCCACTCTGGGGACGGAGCCTGTAACCCGGGCCCGGGCCCTGACCAGGAATCGAACCCTGACCTCCTGGTTCCTAGGTCAACGCTGAACCCCTGAGCCACACCGGCCGGGCGCCAGCTCGCTCTGCGGTCTTTCTCTGTGCATTTTAGCAGCAAAGAAATTAGGTTGTAAAGCCTCGCACAGGGCAGGTGTTGACTAAAGGACATGGCCCGGCCTTTGCCCTGTAAATGGATACCCAAAGCAGCCCGGTCACCCTGACACCCCCCTGAGCCCACATCTTGCAGGCACAGCGTCTCGGCCTCCCTGGAGAGAAGAACTAGAGAGAACGGGGCATGCCGTCTCCTGGAGGTGGAGAGCGAACTGTCTGCCGCCGAACCAGCATCCTTTCCCCAGGACACGGCGACCCGGTGCTGCGCATCCTCAGCGGCCGCCTGGCCAACGACCTACTTCCCCCAGCCCAGGGCCCCGGCTGGTTTCCTCCATCCCTCACTGGCAGAGGAAAGCAGAACTGAACGCAGGCTCGCTCCGGGGAGACAGCTGCAAAGCAGAGTCGCAAGGCCACCCTCTGAGGGCCACGCGTGAGCTCCTACAGGCCAGCGAGGCCACGTTGCAGCAGCCGAGTGGCGCCAAAACACGCAGCGCCCACCTCTCATGACCAGTCAACAGCCGCGTGGGGTCCCCTGGGCTCCCACACGCTCACAGAGGCCTCACGCCCCGACCCAGGGCCTGCTCCCCGGGAGCCTGGCCGATTTGCTTCTTGAAAACCAAGTGAGAGATGCGTATAAGCATAACCAATGGATACAAGACACTGGGGGAGGGGCAGGGGAGGGCATGTGCTGGGGGTAGGGGAGGCGGCGGGGGGAGGTGAACGGGAGGAAAAAAGGAGACATATGTACTACTATTTGTGATAACTTTAAACAACAAAAATAAATTTTAAGAAAAGAAAAGAAAAACAAGTTAGAGGCCAGAAAAACGGAGTTCTTAGGAAATGCAATCCGGGGCATAAAGGACCCCAGGACTTAGGGTGCTGCACCCAGAGATGACACATGGAGGGGGGGGATGAAAGGTGGGGAGTGTCCACACAGCTTTTCAACACCGCAGGCCCAGCAGTCTTGCCCTCAGATGCGGGCCTGAGTGGGCCCTCGACGGGATGGGCTCCAGGCAGCTCCGGGAGCCGCCTCCCGGGAATTCTGTCCACGGGACGGACGGACGGACGGACGAACGCAGAGCTGCTCCCACATCACAGGGGGAAGGGCTGCACTTGGAACACGGAGCAGCAGGAAGAGGCGGGGTCCCGGGAAGAAGGGGACCCAACGGTGAAGGATGGCATCAGAGACAAAGATGACCCCGGGATGATAAAAGGATGGATGGAGCAGGAAGACTGTGCAATCAGAGATGGAAGCGCATTCTTCATACACGAACAGACCTAATGCGGGGGAGGGGGGAGGGGGGAGCCAGGCACCGACGTTCACTGTGTGTTACCCGGGTCCCGTCTCCGGGGAAACGGGGTCGGTCAGGAGAGGCAGTGGGGAAGGGGAAGCACGAGTGCTCACCGCAGCCACACGACACCGAGGGGGACCGGCCATCGCTCCCCCGGTTGCAGGTCTCGTGGGCCCCTCGGTTGGGGTTGCGTGCCTGCGGGGGGAAGGAGAAAGGGAAGCGACGGGAAAACACTGACAGGTTTAAGGTGGAGATGGTAACATCTCTCTCTCTTGGAACTTAATCGAACCGCCAAACACAAATGTCCTTAGACATAGAAGATCCAAAAAGCACCGGATCGACCCCCTGATTCAACTGATATTTATAGGTCACTGTAACCCCGACCAGAGGATATAAATTAATCCTAATGACGCCTGGCGTGCGTGCTCATGTGATGTCGATGCCTTGTGGAGACTGTGGCTCATGAATTAGAAAGATATTAAATAAGATCTCTTTTGTTTGTTTGTTGTGAATCCTCACCCGAGGATGTTTTTCCATTGATTTTTAGAGGGGGGGGGGGAGAGAGAGAGAGAGAGAGAGAGAGAGAGAGAGAGAGAGAGAGAGAGAAACATCGATGTGAGAGACACGCCCATAGGCTGCCTCCTGCATGTGCCCCCAATCAGGCTGGGGATCAAGCCTGCAGCCGAGGTTGAGTAAGAGCCCTTGAGTGGAATCAAGCCCAGACCCTTCAGTCTACAGGTCAATGCCCTGTTCCAGTGGTCGGCAAACCGCGGCTCTCGAGCCACATGCGGCTCTTTGGCCCCTTGAGGGTGGCTCTTCCACAAAACACCACGGCCTGGGCGAGTCTATGTTGAAGAAGCGGCGTTAGAAGAAGGTTACGTTTAGAAAATTGGGCTCTCCAAAGAGATTTCAACCGTCGTCCTGTTGGTATGTGCCTCTGTTGACAAATGAGTTTGCCGACCGCTGGTCTAGACTATGTCCTTTTGCTCACTCCCCAGGGGCGGAGAGCCTCACTGTGAAACAGCCTTTGTTTCTCTGAAAACGGCAGACACTTAGAAACCTACCCGTTTATTTCCGCGAAGGAAGAGCAGTCACAGTGCGAGGGGGACAAGCAACCCAGAACCGGGCGACGGTGCGGACGTCGTGAGAGGCGGGAAGGTCAGAGGCGGCACGTGAGCAGGCGGGCCACGGGGCGGAGGTGGCAGAGCGGCGTGCGACGGGGCTGACAGCTGTCCTTCATTCTCTGACAGGGCAGGTCCTGGCTGATTCTGACAGGGCCCTGTGGGGGAGGGGGCAGTGCAAGGGGATGCGGGGAAGCCGTCTGTCACTCCGGGGCCAGCCTGCGGAGCGCCATATTGTCTGTTTATTATTCTGAATCCAGTCTTCCCTTCACCGAGATGGTGCAGTGTCTGGGGAGAGAGTGCACATTTGATGAGAACCTATGAAGAGCAATAGTAAATATTTCATTGTGTTTCCACAAATATTTATCAAGCATCTGCCGCGTGTTGAGCTCGGGACGAGGTGGGAGAGGCATGGAGATCCATCAGCCATGACCCTGCCCCAGGGGGGCCTCAGAGCAGAGGCGGGAGGGACACGCACACACTCCGATATGGCAAGAGCTGTGTCGAGGCGGGCGTGGGTGCTATGGTAACCGAGCCAATGCTATTGTTGGCTTTGCCCGGGCTGGGCAGGCGCAGAGGTTACAGAGAAGGAAGGGCATGTTTCCCTGGACCTGGGAGAATGGTTAGGGCAATCTTACATTAGAGAGATGGATAGGTAATAGGTGGATGGACAGATGACAGGTAGATGATGGATGGATGGATGGATGGATGGATCACTGGTAGATAACCAATGGATGGATGGATGGATGGATGGATGGATGGATGGATATAGGTGTGCCTCTGTGTAGCACAGATGTATGTTGCTGAAAAAGAAGAACTAATGAAGGACTAAGCAATATGACCTGCCTGTGAGGCATGCAATGCCACACCAGGCCTCATACACCAGGCCAGCTGTGGAGTCTCTCTCCATCCGCTCAAGCATGACACGATTCTAGCTAGAATGTCATTCTCCAGCTGTTCACACAGTCCAGACCAGTCCTCCCCACAGCAGGATCTGTGTGATGCACTTGGTAAGGCACAGGCCTCTTCCCGCCTCTGCCTGCTGGCCTCGGCTCTCCACCTCACTGACTGTGCGCTCGGGTGCGCCACGGAGCGTATGAAACTTCACGGGCTGGTTCCTCTGTGACTCTGCAGAGCCTCCCCTGGCACCTCTTCTCCTCCTGTCGGCGATGAAGGGTCAGAGCTGTTCACCAAAAGGTGAAATAGCGAAGGAGAGTGACAAGGGGGAGTAAGGTGGGACTGAAGACCCAACAGTGCAGCACCGTGAGCACTGGACCATCCGTGAAAGGCTCCTCTCTGCCCACTGGCTGAGAGTCTAGAAAACCACCCATCTAACCTGGCTGGCCCATCACACACAGCAGTGCACTAAAGAGATGGCTAGGTGATGGGGGGTGGGGGCGGGGGGATAACAGATAGGTGATGTATAGATGAATGGATGGATGAATAGATAGATAGATAGATAGATAGATAGATAGATAATGGAATGAAGGAATGAAAGAAAGAAGGAAGGAAGGGAAGAAGAGAGGAAAGAAAGAAGATGGAGGGACAGATAGATGATAGAAAGGTGGGTGAATGGATAAATAGATGATGGATGGATGGGTGAATAGATAAACAGATAGATGATAGATAAACACATAGATGATAGATGAATGGGTAGGTAGATAGATGGATAGCTAGATGCTAGATAGATGATAGATAATAATAGATAGCTGATAGATGATAGATAAATAGATAGACAGATGATAGATGATGAATGGATGGATAGATGACAGATAGATGGTGGATAGATGGTGGATAGGTGATAGATGGTGGATAGATGATGGATAGGTGATAGATGGTGGATAGATGGTGGATAGGTGATAGATGGTGGATAGATGGTGGATAGGTGATAGATAGATGGTGGGGGTCAGTGCCTAGGCCTGTGAAGGTCTCTTTGCTGAGCAGTGGGCATGGCTCCCGCACCCCCGGAGCCTCCGGCCCTGCCCCCTCTTCCTAATCTCTCCTGGACCGAGGCTTCCGTCTCCAGGCAGGCCATGGCCTCGAGAGCACACAGCGGGTGTCACAAGGCTTTCCCACAGCCTTCGGGAGTGGCCTCTCTCTCTCTCTCTCTCTCTCTCTCTCTCTCTCTCTCTCCCTCCCTCCCTCCCTCCCTCTCTCTTAAATCAAGAAAGATCTTTTTACCGTCTAAGATGTCCTCAGGTTGAATTAGTAGCCACAGAGAGAGAGAACTTGAACTCACATTATTCCATGGGAAAAGGTGGGGGTGTAGAGGCCTTAGCCAAAGTTTCACGTAAAGTGCTAGACTCCTCGCTTGTGCTGCTGAATCTAGGAAATACGAGCTACATCTGTGCCCGAACGAATTAAAAGCCACCGCCGCCAAACTGTTCCGAGCCACGTTCCCGGGTGGAGGCTGCCCAGACCTCCTCTCGGTGCTGTCCGTCATCACAAGGCTGACACTGTGCGGGTCTGGGCCACATCCGTCATTTAAGAGAAACACGCGGAGCGCTACCTCCGAGACACCTTCTGCTAAATTACAGCAGATCTCCACAGCAAACACCCCTGCCCTCCGGCTCCGTGTGCTAATTCTCCATTAAAATGCAGCCTTTCCTCGCCGTCCTAATGAGCACACCCGCCCATTTACCGTGAAATCGTTATTAAATATTGATCCGAGCCCGCGCTCCGCCAGGGATACCGTGTGTAGTTCATCACGGCGTCAAAGAGGAGCTTTTGTATTTTAAGCAGTCCGGAACTTCCTACGCAACCCGGGGGAGGCTCAGCCCTTAGGTTTTAAACCGCGCCTTCAGCAAAACGGGGTTCCTCACACGCGGCTCGTGCTGGCGACCGAGGAAAAGGGGGAAGTCCCAGGACAGCTGAGAACTCACCCGGGAGGAGCAGAGTTTCTCCTTTTCAGAGAAAAATATTCAGGACGCTGTGACAGACAGGAAGGTGCCATTTCACGGGGGTCTGTGGCGGCGGTCACTGCCGTCTTAATGCGGGAGCTATGGGGCTCAAGTCTGAAGGCAGCAGGGAAACGTAGGGGTTTGCAGTCAGCAGGTGGTGGGCAGTGGGGGTTGGGGGTCAGCAGGTGGGAAATGACTGAGAGGAAACAGCAGTGGGGGGGGGGGCACAGCAGCCTCACGGGCTTCTTGTTGCGGGCAGCCAGGGGACCCGAGGGTGGGAAGGCGGGAGGGGGACCCCAGGCAGGGACCAAGGATGGCTAAACTGACCCAACGGGACTCTTGCTGAAAGCGGGGCCATGCAGAGTTGGGCACAGAGCCCAAGAGTCAGTCCTGGTTGAAAAACAACTCAGAGGAGCTGGATTAGAGTTTGGTCAAGGAGGTCGTCCTTATTTAAATCAAAGTGAAATCTGTAAGCAAAGTGGCCGTATTCCTTCATATCCCCACCCCCCTCTCTTACCTCTTTCTCTGCGGGACAGTCTCTCTTGGGTTGTCTTGGTTATAACATTTTTCATCATCACTAAATGGCAACACAATTCTCAGGTTCCCTTGTCTGGGAAAAACCAGCTATGCAACCTTGTGGACGGGAGTGGAGGGCGGGAATCACATAGCCTCGAGGCGGCGAGGAAGTTGGTGCCGCGTAATCAGCAAAAGATCCTGGGGAAGAACAGAACCATTGGAAACGGTATTCTCCTTTCCATTGTTGGTCGTGCATTCTACCAACACACACACACACACACACACATTTAAAAAAGGGACAATTTGAAAAGATCCTCTAAAAAGCCAAAATATACTCACTGCCCCCCCCCCTTACCCACCCTGTTGTGTTTGCCAGGGGTCAGAGGAAACTTTCTAGAATACGAAACAGTAGGGGGGAAATTTTACACCCACGGAAACTATACACGATAGTTCCCTAATGTGGAAGGATGTTTACAGAGCACCTTCTCCCTTCTCGACGTTGAAACTCGGGGGTGGGGGGGGGGCGCTGTCACATCTCCAGACGTCTTGGTAACGGAGAGCAAGGCAGAACTCTGGTCTGGAGACACGCACATTCTGTTTTGTCTGGGAAAGGCTCTGTTGTCTGCCTTCCCATCCTGTGGAAAAACCAGTTTTACCTCCATTTGCATATTCATTTCAATAGTCCTCCTCTATAAAAATGCTCATTTTCATACTGAACTACAATCAAGATTTTACCTTCTTTATTTAAAAAAAAAAAAGCTCTTTTATCAGATCCCAGCGTGTCTTTACCCTGTAAACCCCCTGGCTGAGGTCCCCCGTGGTCCTTTTTCCTCCCGGGCAGCTACATTCAATGACACCGAACTGTCCACTGCTGTTGTCAACACTCCGTGCTGTTTGCGTCTGTAGGACTTTGCACAGGCTGTTTGGTGTCTGAAATGTCCCCTTTGCATGTGGGACTGTCTGCTCGAGAAGGCCTGTCTATTTCACACCTGCTGTCACATGATCTCTTCCAGGAAACATGTCTGGGTTCCTGCTTCAACAGGCAGCCCCCCTCACCCACATCAACAGGACACATACTAGGAACTTTGGTTCATGTAGACAGCTTTTGCAAAGGGCTGGGATGGAAGAGGGATGCTGGGAGATAAGGCTAAAAAGTAACAATACCTGATCATGGACTTAGCATGTCCAGGTGAACAGAAATGGAAGTCCTATTCAAGCCGTAGGAGAGGAGAGAAAGCCTTTTCTCTCCACCCACCTTAGGTTCTCTGGTGAGACCTAAAATTAGATCGACAAACGAGAGATGAACAAGAGAAAAACAAGTTTGTGAACGTGTATCACACGTACACATGGAGTGCGCAGAGATGAGTAACTCAAAGGGGTAGTCAGAACTCGGGCTGACATAGCATCTCACCAAAAACCAATAACATTTCAGAGCAGGGACAAATGAAGAGGCATGACTGGTTTTCTAAGGTGGCACCTGGTGTGAAGGCAAATGAACGGGCACCAATGGCAGGTAAGGGCCATCAGCCAGGTGTGTGTAGAGGCCTCTGGCATGCATGTAGACTGGTCTGAGTCTAGCATTGTCTCTGGCTGGCATGACTTGAGACCTGTCTTTCCTGCTGGAGAGGGGAGGCAGGAACACCTCTGCAAATTAATATCTTGCACTTAGGCAAATAGGGGAGGGCAGAGAGCTTTCCTTATATCTGCTGCTTCTCAATTGCCGTCAACCCCAAGTAATCCTTACGCCAGTGGCAAACTTTGGAGGCACACATCTGTCACTCTTCGTCTCCATGAGGGTCAGGAAGCAATGGCAGTCTTTCTTTCTGCACTGGGTATGTACCACAGATACATAGAAAAAGTCCTATAGTAGCAATAGGATAACGAGGGGACGGAACCGTGCCATCAGAAAAGCTTGGAGAGGCAGGGAAGACTCTGGGGTCACATGGCTGGCTGCCACTCGCCTGTGGTTTCTAAGCCACGTGATGGGGAGGGGAAGGGTGAATGAATGAGCTGGGTTTTCAATCCCTTCTGGCCCTGAGTTTCTCTGTTCCACCTCAGGGCGATGGCTATTATCTCTCGGTGGCACTGCCCACAGGTGCACATTCTATGAGCTGATGAATATGCCTCCTCTCCCTCCTCTAGAGTGTGGGTCCTTAATGTTGAGATCACTGCCAGACTCCTCACTATTCACCTGCTAATTCCCTTTGTAAAGGACAATGGATGCACATGTAGAGGGCCCCTGGGAAGGCATCTGAGCATTCTTTAAATCATCGTCAGCTAAATCCGAGACGCCAGGCAGAGCCGCAGCATCTTGTGTCCTGGAAATACATCCACCAAGAAGGGTTGGTGCGTTATCAGTACTGACTCTTATCTTGATTCAGGTGTTGTAGAGAGGGCCTTGAAATGTAGATTCAGCCTAGCCCGGGGAATGAGGGAATGAGTAGGGCCTGGGCCTACTTCAGCTCCTTTGATCTAAGTTTTTTTTCAGGTGAAACCCCTTTGTATTTTGGTATAAATAAACACACTGCTGCTGGGTTTGAAATTCCTGTCTCTCCATCAGAGAGAACAGAGATTCCACCCAGCCCCAGCTTTTTATTTTTATTTCTGTGTCCTCTATTCTTTCTTTTATTTCTCAATCCCTAGCTCCTCTACTCAGAAACTGGACCCACTCTTCTTTCCACACTGGACATGGAAAGGAGAGAACCCCCCCCCCCCACACACACACACACATACATGCACACACCTCCTTTCTTCTCCAGAACATAACCCTGGGGTTTGACTCTGCTTACCCTTCGGCTGGCTCGAAAGATGTCAGGATAAACAACAGTGAAGGGCCAGATGGGCAGAGCACAAGAGGTAGAGAGCAAGAAAGAGTGGGAGACATTGCACACGTAGTGAGCATACTCACTAAAAACAGGGTCATATTAATGTCTGAGTTCTGGGCATTCATTCATTCCTTCAAAGCAAAGGCACTGGGGGGTTGGGGGGGAATCCTGGTACAAAATAATATTTATTCATCACCCATTCATCCATTCATTCTTCTGTCATCCATCCACCCACCCACCCATCCATCCATCTACCTACCCACCCATCCATCCATCTACCCATCTATCCATCCATCCATCCATCCATCCACCCATCCACCCACCCATCCACCCATATATTTGTCCATCCATGCATCACATATTTTACTTAACCATTTCCATGTGTCAGGTGCTCATGGGAAAGAAGACATACCACATGCCTTGAATTCCTCAACTTTTGATCTTGTGGGGGTCGTGGACAAGTGAGGATGGAGGATTCAGCCCCACTGAGATCCATCTGCTTGTTAGCCGCCATCTAGCAGCCATGGGGTGATAAATTGGAACAAATAGATGAACCCTAAGTAATTACCAAAGCAGCTGGCTCCTCCTTATAGCATGATGGATGCTTTGCCGTTCAGGACTGCATCCGGGTCCCATGCTCAGCACTTTGGGGACCTGTCCCAATGGCTGAGGGCGCTCCAAAAGGCTTAGGAACACGAGTAGAATTACAAGTGGCTTCCTTGAGAACCCGTAACTAAACACGGGCTGTAACGGTGATTAATTTCCGTAATATCCTCCGTGTTCGAGGACTGTCCCATTAATAAGAACGTTATGCACCACCATGGCGCTCCGGCGGGAAGATTGGTCTCTGTGCCAGGTGAGGGTGACCGGAGCCTAGTGATTTACACCGCCGTCAAAGCACTAAATATTTCACAGTAAAAATTAATCCCTGTGGCTCTGGGCTTGAGACGATCAAAGCAACGATGAGAAAGTTCTTTCCCTTTCGGATAAGAAAGCAAAGGCATCGAAGGGGACCGTTCCCTTTTAGAAATATCTGAATGGGGATCAGAATACAAGGTGCCTGACATGAGAGTCTGATTACAGCTTGTCCCGTTCTGACCGTGTCTTAGAGAGCCACCTTCTACGCTGGCCGGCAGCCGCGCGGCTCTTCCTACGCAGGGACCCTCTGCGGCTGGGGAGGCTGTCGGGAGCCCTCGGGCTCCTCTGTCACCTGCGCCCGGGACCGCTCCGTGGCCTCCCCGCCACGTCTCCTGAGAAGACCCACACAGCACCTTCGAGGCTGCATAGAAATCACCCCTACGTTTTAATTAAATATTTAACTTTAGGAACCCTTTTCACTTTTTAATATATATATATTATTGATTTTTTACAGACAGGAAGGAAGAGAGAGAGTTAGAAACACCGATGAGAGAGAAACACCAATCAGCTGCCTCCTGCACACCCCCCACTAGGGATGTGCCCGAAACCAAGGTACATGCCCTTGACCAGAATCGAACCTGGGACCCTTTAGTCCGCAGGCCAATGGTCTATCCACTGAGCCACACCGGTTTCGGCCCTTTTCACTGTTTTTACAATCGTGTTAAGTGGGCGGTGGGCACACAGTCCGTATGCAGATCTTGTAACAGAAGCCACACCTGGAACCGGTGGGATCCTGCTCACCAGTGTCCCTGAGCCACTAATTGGAAAGGAAAAAATAGCAAGACAAGCACACTTATGTAACAGCAAAAAAAAATTTTTTTTTCACAAAATTAAAACGGTTCGCAGTCAGGTCTCCATCTCCATTTGTGGGCCAATCGAAAGGCGGGTATCACGCCTCCCACATGCTGCACCCCAACCTATGTGCAGAGATGGAGGCATGACGGGGCGTGTGCGACGTTGCTGAGTGATCTTTGCTGCGGGGACGGCCGCGGGGATAACACCTTGTCTCTAGGGCGTCCAGAGCCACAGATGTGGCCCTGTGAGGAGCAGGAGATGGGGGTTCAGAGCTCCCCACGACCATGCCATCTGCCTGGACAGACGGACACGCTGCACACGCAGGGGTCTGCACAGAAGTTGGGGACGCGGACCCCATAATAGGGCAGCTCTGGGAAGCAAACTGCCAAGTGAAAGACAGGTGACCAGACAGATGTGGTGGAAGCCACGCTCAGAGGGAGGGTCCTTGCCAAGTCCTGAGGGGAGAGGGCACAGAGCAGCCCCCTCACCACCTCCTCCTCAGATGTAGCACCACCCCCCGTCCCCCGGTGGAAATGGCTGTGTTGGCGCGAAAGACAGCCTCACATCCATTTGGGAAGTGTTCTTTGCCCTCAGGAGAGAGAGAGTTAGAGAGAAAGGGGGAGAAGTCCTGACAGTTCATGGTGTCATTGGAGACTCTGTGTTCCTGGGAAAAGACACTGAGGTTCTCAAAGTGAATATGGAGACAGTCCCTGGTTGAGGGGAGTCCCTGGCCTGTCTCTGCCTGGAGGGTTGCATAGATTGAGACCACGAGTGCAGGGAGGGCAGAGCTGGGACTCCTCCCCCTGCCTATGGGCCAGTACATGCCTCACCTGACACACAGCCTGGGCACATCTCAGCCCGGCCCCCACCACCTCCTGGGGAGCCAGTCTTCTGACCCGTCTGATGGGCCGGAGCGAGGCTGCCATAAAGATTAGACCAGCGATCGGCAAACTCATTAGCCAACAGAGCCGAATACCAACAGGACAATGATTGAACTTTCTTTGGAGAGCCACATTTTTTAAAACTTAAACTTCTAACGCCACTTCTTCAAAATAGACCCGCGCAGGCCGTGGTATTTGGTGGAAGAGCCACACTCCAGGGGCCAAAGAGCCGCATGTGGTTCAAGAGCCGTGGTTTGCTGACTATGAACCTAGGCGATTCTTCCTAAGCCACCAAAGCCAAAGGCTTAATCTTCTCTCCCTTTCAGTTCTGCCTGCCATGAGGGATGCTCTTGGTAAACGCAGCGGACGACATGTAGAGTGACTTTCAGAAAAGCTGGCGTTGTTTTCCGGTCGGCAAGAGGACATTTCGGTGTCGGGGGAGTCTGTGTGCATAGAGCAAGCGGAATTCAGATGTTTTCGTTTCCGTTTGGCCCGCACTTTTTCTGCCTGAGGGGCCAAAAGCAAACATTTACTTCTTAGCATCCTTGAGCTGGACCTTTTGACCGTTATCCTCCCTGAGAAGGTAATACATTTACTCAGCACCATTGCACGTGTCCAAATATTTTCGTTTAAGATGTCTTAACTGATGCTCCCAGGGAGGTGCCATTAGCGGTTCTTCTTTAATTCAGTGGATTCCCATAGTCCACTAGACCCCATACCAGCCGCCTGGAGCCAGCGGTAGGTTGTCTGGGAATGTTGCAAGCTGGTGGTTAATCACAGACAATATTAAGAACTGAATGATATAAGTGGTATGTATAACCGAGGTATAATTGAATAAATAGCATTAACATGGTTATGAATAGTCAAGATGTATCCTTCCCTAATCATCTCATTACGTGCAGTTGCTATCCCTGGGCCTGCGTTGATTTCCGCCTGTGGAGTGGTCTCCGCAGGAGAGATGCCATCGAGGGCTTGTGCCAGCCCCACCCGCACCGACAGCACGTTGTCAGCGTGAAGGCCGCCACGGCGGACGGCGGCGCACACAGCACGTCGCGGCGTGATGGGTTGTGTGTCGGTTGTCCAGGCTTCGGAGCGTGATGGAGAGAGGAGCTGTGTCCATCACCAAGCTTCACGTGACACGTGTGCCAGGCCTACGGCCGTCGTTGCTGCGAACACCGCAGACACGGAGCTCTGTTTCCCCGTCAGTGAGGAAGTCACGCATGTCATGGATAAATGAGCGGGGTTCCACAACATATGTTCCTTGTTCTGGTTTCGACCTCCGCGTCAGAAGCACACTCACTCAGGTGCAGCACAGATGGGCTGTCCTCCAGGAGTCTTGTTCTGGAAAAGGAGGCAAGCCGGCTGGTGTGAGGGGGGCTGGAGGGAGGAGAGAAGAAGGTGGGGGCTCCGGGCCGCGGACCGCTGGGCACGCCTAATTGCACCTGATTGCACCTGATCGCTCCTGATCGAAGGCAGCTGCTAACACTGCCTCCTCCGAGCTCCCCGCATGAGCTCCAGGCAAGCTCCGGGCGCTGCCGGGCCGCCCACCACATGCAGAGTCGGGTCCCCGTGCGTCGTTATGCGCTGTTGTTTATTAGCCAGTGCCCTCGATGTTTCTTCTTCCTTTTGTTTTTATGAGAATGAGCTCTCTTCTCTGGATGGGGGTGAGGGTGGGTGTGGGAGTGGGAATCCAGGGACAAAATCCGACGCCGTGTTTACATTGGAGTCTCTCCTGAGAGATGCACGCTCACCGCCCTCCTCCGTCGCTGCTGGTTTATCACTTGTCCTTTGTGCTGGGGCTACAGTCACGGCTCCGGGAGGAAGGCAGGCCTCTGGGTGTTGTGATGCCTCCAGTCCTTCCTCGCTCACGGAGCAGGCGAAGGGAGGTGCGTAGAGCTGGTGCGGCCGCAGGTTTCTCCCACGCAGCTTTCTGTTTCCCGGCAGACCTGGCTGGCAGGAGGCGCTGTGACACTCTGTCCGCGCAGGGACAGGAGGAAGGAAACGCTTCCATTCCGCCACCTTTCTATTGGGGCGTCACCCCATCGCTACGTGCATGACGGTGTCTCACTTGAGGATGCAATGTGGCCATCCGGGGCGGGGAGGGAAGGCTGGCCGAGGACACACTCCGAGGGCATGAAGTTCCCGGACCCCCAGAGCCCTCACAGCTCGGCCCAGTGCGGTGTGTGCTGTGTGTTCTTTTTTCTTCTTCTTCTTTTTTTAAATATATTTTGATTTACTTCAGAGGGGAAGGAAGAGGGAGAGAGAGAAGGAAACATCACTGATGAGAAAGAATCATGGGCCAGCTGCCTCCTGCATGCCCCACACTGAGGATGGAGCCCACAGCCCGGGCATGTGCCCTGACCAGGAATTGAGCCCTGACCTCCTGGTTTTTAGGTCGATGCTCAGCCACTGAGCCACACGGGCCAGGCCTGGTCGTGTCTTAACCTCGATCACAGAATCTTGGGACAGGATAGGACCTTGGAGGTCACCCAGCTCCATAAGGCACTCCCATCACCGATGAAGCAAAGGCCGCAACATGCAGCCTGTGGGCATCTGGAGGTAAGCGGACACACGTCTGCACCCCCAGACTCCGTCTCTCCCCGCGGCAATGGCTGCACCATTGGGCAGCCCTCAGCCCCCGGGGGCTTTGAACAGAGACCCCGCTGGGGAGGCCCGTGAGCTCACCGGCCTGTGAGTCCAGAACCCCCGCCCGCCGTTCTGATCAAACCCGCCTGGGGCTCCAGCGGTTTTCATTAAGAGCTGACATTTATCTTCTGAGGTGAGTTTATCTTCCCACCTCGGGCGCCGCAGCCAGGGAGAGAGCGTGACGGTGGGAAGGTAAATATTATGGCAAGATAAATATTAACTTGTGCGAGGAACCCCTCAGCCCGTTCCACAGCACCAGGGGTGGCGCTGTCTGAGGGTCAGGCTCCCACATCTCTGGGGGGAGTTCCTGGAGCTAAATCAGACTTCCTCACATTTTTGTGTTGTTTTATTGTGTTAATCCTCACCCAAGGATATTTCCCATTGATTGTTAGAGTGGAAGGGAGGGGGAGAGACAGAGAGAGAGAAACTTTGATGTGAGAAACACACATCCAGTGGTTTCCTCCTACAGGAGCCCTGACCAAGGCTGTGATGAAGCCTACGACCGAAGTATCGAACCCGGGACCTTTCAGTCTGTGGGCTGGTACTCTACCCACTAAGCAACACCAGCCAGGGCCTCACAGATTGCGTGTGGGGTAAAAGTATCAGCTACTCTACTGGATACGAAGGAATTTCCCAGTAGCAGCCACAGCTTGGGCTAGAGCAGGGACCATTGGGGACAGGTGACCACCCTCTGCGGCCACACTTCGCGCCAGCCTCACCTTCCGTGTCCGCCAGGGTCCAATCAGAGACCCTGAGAGCCTGGGGACTGGGACCCCGGCCCAGCTGTGTCCCAGACACGGAGAGTTTCCGAGTTAGTCGGGAGACAACTGGCAGAGACAACCAGCATGCCTTCCCATCATCATCCAGACTGAGCTTGCCGCCTCTCTCTCCTGTGCGGGGGCATCCTGATAGGACGAAGGGTGAGTCTGCCCGCCTCCCCGAGGTGATGCCTTAAACAAGGAAACAGGTTCTTAGAACCTCCGCCGGTGACTCCAAAGGAAATGCAAACAGACACAGTTCCAGAAAAGCTTGAGGAATGGTGCTCGGCCTCCCAAAGAGATGTTGTTTACCAGGCGTCATCAGTAGTAGGGTAATGCCGCTGTTTACGCGTGAAGAGGCCCATCGCTTCGTGGTGCGACCTCTGCAGTCCCAGTCACTCAGGGCAAAAGCCAGGCCGCTCCCTGCCCACCTGCTCGCAGAGAGCCTGGTGCAATGACACCATCCGCTGTCCATGGTGCTGCAGCTGCCAACCCGCTGTCCATGGTGCTGCAGCCGTCAAAAAAGCCGCTGTCCGTGGTGCTGCAATTGTCAGCCCGCTGTCCATGGTGCTGCAGCTGCCCCACCCGCTGTCCATGGTGCTGGCAGCTGCCCACCCGCTGTCCATGGTACTGTAGCCATCCCAAAGGGCCGCTGTCCGTGGTGCTGCAATTGTCAGCCCGCTGTCCATGGTTCTGAAGCTCCTCTGGGAGAGAGGTGGAAGACGGGAGTGTGCTTGTCCCTGAGGCCAAGCTGCTGGGAAACGGGACACAGGGGATCAGTGAGTCAGGTTAGGCCCTGGCAGGCCTCGCTCAGGGGTTGATCATCAACCTATGAGCCAGGAGGTTACAGTTCCGTTCCCCAGTCAGGGCACATGCCCAGGTTTCAGGTTCAATGCCCAGCGTGGGGCATGCAGGAGGCAATTGATCCATGATTCTCTCTCATCATTGATGTTTCTCTCTCTCTCTCTCTCTCTCTCTCTCTCTGCCTCTCCCTTCCTCTCTGAGATCAGTAAAAATATATTTCTTTTAAAAAGCCATACAATGTTTAATTCAGCGAGGCAGCACACAGAGGGAGTTTATTGACCCTTTTAGAATACAGTCATGCAACACTGGGCGGATGGTAATCATGTTTAAGTGTGGCTTAGTGATCTTTGTGCTAAAAGTAATAATGCTGGTGAGCTGGATGTTTCCTCAATGTTCTGGGAACTGTTGGCTGGCGGCAGGTGGGGGAAGGGGGGAGTATAAAGTGACATAAGAGGCTGTGATTTTGGAAAAGAGGCGGTGAGAAGCAGGGAGCGGTGCCCAGCCCTGGAGATTCTTCTTGCCTCCCAAACACGTCTCTGCATCGTGTCCTAAACAGCAAATGACATTCCCTTCCAAACACCAGTGCTGCTGACACTTCTCACGGGTGCTCTGGTGCCAGCCTGGGACTCTCTGCTCCCCACAGACAGGTCGGCCTGGGGAAGCTGACCCCGGGTGGAAACAGCCCCCAGGCCCTGCTATCAGCCGGCAAGAACAGGAGCCAGCAGGCAGGTGGCTTCTGCGTGCTGATGGGTCTCTCTTGCACCTTTCCATACCATCACCAGCACCCGGGCTCACAGAGCACAGGTATCGTGTAGGGAGGTAGCCCGTGCTGAGTACCCCTCCGAGCCATGTGACAGGCATTCTGGGTGCACCGTATCCTTAGGGACCAAATGGAGCATCCGGCCAGGTGCTTGGCCCCTGATGGGCTCTGTGTGTCCAGGTCTCAGGAGCTGTCGCACAGCCAGGTGGGACCTGGAGCAGCCACACATGTGTGTGTTGCGGGGGAGGGCGGAGGTGGGGTGTGTTGGAGGCCGAGAAGAGAATCATTTCTCTGTGGGCCTCCCTAGGGAAGTCTCAGGGGTCCCCAGTGAAAAGGAGGAAACAGAAGAGTCGCAGAAACAGCCTATTCCACCTGGAGCTTCTGAAGGTCTTAGCCCTCAAGCCCTGTCTTGGATGTGTTTAATCTTAAAAATGAGCTGTTTGCTGGTCCCACAGCACCAGGGATAGGGCGGCAGCCCCCCCCCCACCTTCACCTCCGTGGGAACACAGGCTGCAAAGCCTTCCAGCCAGGAAGGAGCCGGGGGCGGGCAGGGGGGGTGCAGAGGGTGACTTAGGTAGGAAGCACGGTGCGGTGCGTTACCATTCCCTTACCCACTGTGTGTATGAGGACCACCTCCTAATCGCCTATAAATGATCTTTGAAGGTTTCATTTCCTCCTTCTTGTTTAAATATGGATCAGCCTCTACGGGGGACTCACCGTGAAGGTAAATCAAGCCATATTGCATCCACACCATGCGGGGGACAGTAACATAAACCCTCTATGGGATGCCTGTCTCTTCCACTCGCTGGGATTTAAAATCATGACCTTTGCCCTCGCCGGTGTTGCTCAGTGGATAGAGCGCCAGCCTGTGGAATGAAGGGTGAGGTCCGATTCCTGGTCAGGTTTTGGACTCCATCCCCAGTGTGGGGCATGCAGGAGGCAGGCGATCCGTGATTGGTGTTTCTCCCTCGTCATTGGTGTTTCTCCCTCTCCCTTCCCTTCCTCTCTGACGTCAATTATATATATATATATATATATATATATATATATATATATATATATATATTTAAATATACAGAAAGAAAGCACCATGCTGGGAGATGCTTTCAGGACACGGGAGCCCCACGGAGGCACAGGGACTTGGGCAGGCACCGCCTCTGACAGCCAGCGAACGGAGCAACAGCGACAGTGCGGGAGCAGGCGCCGAGGTGCACTGCTGAGGCCGCTCTGCTGGGCTGGCCGCGCTCTGATCCCTGTTCCCGTGTTCTCCGCCCGCCTCTGCCTCCCTGCTCCGTGGTGGCCTTTCATCTCCCGAGCCTCGTCCTCAGGCCGGAAGCTCATCCCCGCCGAGCGGTAAACAACCAAGAGCACCCGCTGGGCCTGTGGACGCTGGGAGGCCTCCACCGTCACAGGAGGGAGAGCTGAGGGGTCTTCGCAGGAAAGGGGGCGGGGGTCAGGAGCTTGAAGTTTCCTGCGGGTTCGGGAGTGCAAGCAGGAGGCGGAGAGAAGTCCAAGGGAGGAAGCCGGCCACAGGCGAGGGGCTCAGAGAGAGCCTTTCAAAGCAGCGGCTTCCTTCTCTTCTCCTCGGGAAGAATAACAAAGCTCACGCCCGGCGGTGGCTCACTGGCAACCCCCCGGTTTCTGATGAGCCAAAAACAAACCCCGCCGTGCAGGGCACAGTGTTTTCAGAAACATCAAGTAAAATAAAACCTCAGCTCTTCCCATGAATAACCAATACTGTTAGCAAAGATTCGGGAGTAAAACAATTAAAACAAGATGGCTTTGAGCCTTATCATTTTTTTTTTAAAAAAAAAACTTAGGGGAGCCCTAGCTGGTGTGTGGCTCAGTGGATAGAGCCTCGGCTGCAGACTGAAGGGTCCCAGGGTTGATTCTGGTCAAGGGCACAGGCCCGGGTTGTGAGCTCGGTCACCAGTAGGGGGCGTGCAGGAGGCAGCCAATCCATGATTCTCTCTTGTCGTTGGTGTCTCTGCCTCTCTCTCTCCCTCTCTTTTCCTCTCCGACATCAATGAAGAAATGAAAAAACAAAAACAGAAAACTTGGGGGAGGCACCGGGAGCTGCAAGAGACCTTGTGAATAAAGCTTAAAACCTACCCCATCACGCGGCAGCCCGGAGAGCAAGCCGCCTTCTGCGCTGCAGGGGCCCTCGTGGGAAAACGGGAGCCCGCCCTCTTCCCCTTCTTTCATAAAATGGGGGTGAGAGGCCGCGGCACCTCACCATTAATAGGAAACAACCACACGTTCAGCAAAGCCTTCCTCCTTCGCTGAGATGGATGGAGCCGGGAAGCAAGGGCCCAGGAGGGGGAAGGCGGGGTGGGGAGGGGTGAGGAGAGAGAGCTTGGGGGGGGGGGTTAAAAACACTTAGCATTCAGTTGCGAGTTCACTCCTTGCCCTCCCATAACCAGGAACAAAATTGCTTTTCTGTTGCATAAAGTATCTTTCAAATTCAATTGCTTATCTCCTCACTCATTCAAGAAGGAGACCTGAGATTTGCAGGAACCGGAGCCCATAATACAAATACAGTATATTAAACACACAGCCGGCAACTCCCGCCAACAACCAGCCCCGACTATTGATTCCAACCCCCCGTATCAAGGCGTCCCCCGCGGTCCCGGCTGGGCGCCGGCGATGAGAAATTCCAATTATGTGACTTTCTGGGCCCGGGATAAGCATTTAGTTATCAACACACACCATGAGACATATTTTCATCTGTTATTAAAGCGCTATTACTGTGTGGAATTGAATGGATTTCGACTCTGAACTCCGTGGCCAGTGAAGCAAGCCAGGCGGCCCTTTCGGCGGGCTGTGGGCGCCGCAGACCGCAGACCGGATCTCGGGGCGCGCGGCCCTGTAGCCGCTCCGCTAAACCAAACAAACCCTCGCCCTCACTGAGGGCTTTCTGAGGCCCCCTCTCCGCCCGCCTCCCCCGCCCCTCCCGGCGCGGCCATTATTCACGGCCTCGTTTTAATGAACCGATTTGCCGTCTAATCGTCGGATTAGTTCCGCAGTCGCCCCCGGGCGGGCGCCCTTCCTGCGCAGGGCAAGGGCCCGAGAGGTCCTTGCCTCCTTATCGCCCCGATTCCAATTTTGATTAGAAGACGCGTGCAGCCTGGGAAATGGAGCCAAAGGAAATGTGTTTCTACGACGACGTGGACGGCGGTGACACAGGTGTTTGCTGGGATCTCCTAACGAGAACATCGCTCTCTTCATGGCTCAGAGGCCGCAACTGGGCAGGTGCAGGGCGGGGAGCTCAGAGACCACAGAACTGGGCAGGTGCAGGTGAAGGGAGCTCAGAGGCCACAGAACTGGGCGGGTGCGGGTGGGGGGAGCTCAGAGGCCACAGAACTGGGCGGGTGCAGGTGGGGGGAGCTCAGAGGCCACAGAACTGGGCGGGTGCGGGTGGGGGGAGCTCAGAGGCCACAGAACTGGGCGGGTGCAGGTGGGGGAGCTCAGAGGCCACAGAACTGGGTGGGTCCAGGTGGGGGAGCTCAGAGGCCACAGAACTGGGCGGATACAGGTGGGGGAGCTCAGAGACCACAGAACTGGGCGGGTGCCGTGGGAGGCCCTGGAGGTGCATGCTGAACTGTCAGGAAGCTGGCTTAGTCACAAGGTAAATGAAGGACCGTGACTCAGAGCCCTCTTCCTGAAGGAACTGAGCTCGGGGTCTGGGAACATCTGGGGGTTTCTGCAAGCGACTGCAATGCCTGGCCCACCGCTGAGGGGCCACACAGGAGCCAGAAAGCAAGCTCGGGGCTCTATTGGGTTCTCACCTTGTTTACCTGCAAAACTTCATGCTCTTGACTTATTTCCAGTTATAAAAGCAGTGAGGACAAAGGCAGAGAGTCGCGTTTTAAAAAAGAGTAAAATAAGAGTCATACGCCATTTCAGGACACACACGACTGGCCATCTGGCATGTATCTGTCCAGAATTTTCCATGCACGTATTATTTGCATGGAAAAGTCCTTTTATCTGTCCCGTTTTGCCTCCTGTCCCGCTCACCAACGTCCGCTGGTCGGTACGTCTTCGCACATCGTTAGCTATGACACAGTCCATGATGCAAACGTGCCATGATTTACCAGCTATTGTGCCTCCAATTAACGTGTTACCTTGAAAGGTAACGTCGAACACGGCAACACACAGCTCAGCATGTCCGACGTGTCTCGCTTCCGTGTTTCCTCAGAAACGGCTCCCGGGTCAGCAATCGGAGCCACTCACGTAGGTCAGGACCCCTCCCATCCGACCGTCCTTCCGACAGTCGTTTCAAGGGAGAGAACGCGAATGCTAATCAAGCTCAGAAGCCTGGGTCCACATTTTCAGTCAAGGTCTCTGGGTCCGGCTCTCATTTCTGTAACTCTTCCCTTTATGCCAGAGCTAGTGGACCCGTGAATCCGTGCTCCAGTCGCTCGATACAGCCCTCCAGTAACTCTCCATCCGCTGCCCCGCCCTTCATAGCTGGCTGCCCTAACCCCTCCCGTAGCTCTCGGCCGCCTGCTGGTAGATTGCTGCCCCACCCGCCTGCTGATCTGCGGTCCGGTCGTTACCTGGTCGGATGTAACTGGGGTCTTGGGGCTCAGGGGGAACCTGAGTCCAACGCACAGACTATGTTCATCACCCTAAGACGTTCCCAGACCCCCTTCTGTGCCACCTCCACACCCAGAAGAAGCGACGGCTGTGATCTGTTCACAGTTATAGATTGTTCTAGATCTTCTAGGTCTTCATCATACACAGCATGGCCTCATGCATCCTGTTCCTCCCTTTAGCATGCTGTGGGGTTTGTTTATTTATTTATTTATTTATTTGTTTATTTATTTTCATTGATTTCTGAGAGGAAGAGAGAGAAACACCCATGATGAGAAAGAATCATTGATCAGCTGCCTCCTGCAACGCCTCCTACTGGGGATCGCGCCTGTAACCCAGGCATACGCCCCGACCGGGAATCGAACCCTGACCTCCTGGTTCCTAGGTCGATGCTCAACCCCTGAGCCACGCCGGCCGGCCAGGCCAGCACGACACTTTGGAGGCTCATCCACACTGCCGTCGACATCTGTGTTTAACTAAAAGGCGTTCACTCGGGGTGAACCCCGCTCCCACCTCCGCCCGTTCTCTGTCCCCGTAGATTTGCCTTCTCCAGACATTTCGCGAACGAGGAATCATGGAGCATGTGGTCTCCTTCGTGCGGCTTCTTCGCCTCAACGTGAGGGGCCAGACTCCTCTGCCTCGTCCTCTGCACACGTGGTCCTGCCCCCCCCTCCCTTCCCTGCCTCCTCCCTTCCCTGCCTCCTCCCCACGGCCGTTGCTGGGGCCGTTCTGAGGGACGATTTGAGACCCGATGCTTCCACGATGTTCTCTTAGAGTCTCCCCGATCGCGGCGCCCGGCGCCCTTCCTCTGCGTCTCCTCGGGACCTCGAGGCCCGCCTCCTCCTTCTCGTTCCCCACGGGCCCCTCCTTTTTCTCGCTGCAAACCGGAGACTCTTCACGGAGACTGTTGAGCGCATTGGGAACAAAACAAACGTTCCTTGAAACACGTGATAAATGGGCTCTGCCCCCCGTCCCCCTCCCCTCGCCAGGGCCGCTCCCGCTCCGAGCTGGGGCTGCTCTCAGCCACTCATTTGACTCGACGCCGGGCGTGTGGCTGCCCACGTCTGCGCGTCTCAGGCCACAGCGGCCCCGACGGACTGGGGGGTAGGGGGGGCGCCACGGCCCAGAGACCCCACTCGCTTCCTCTCCTCGGTTCCCCCTGAGCCCCAAGACCCCAGGAACTGTCCGTTCCCTCGGGGGAGGCTCTGTGCCTGTAGGTGGCCTTTGTTCCAGCCTGAGCACACGGCTCCTGTCTCGCATGAGCGGGTGCAAAGGGAACGTGTGTCGCGGACAGAGGCGTGCGCGCGCACACACGTGAGGCCTCCCACCCAGGAGGCGGGAGCATTGCTTCAGCGATGGGTCTGGCTTAGGGGGGGAGGGGGGCCCGCGTAGCGATCCGCACGGACCGAGCATCCGTTTGTCAGAAACGCCCACGGAAGGTGATCGCTCAGCCACGGAGCCGCCGTGGGAGAGGACAGACCTGACCACAAGTGGGACGAGGTCTCACCCCCACGGGCCCCCCCCCATCTCCCAGGCAGAGGTCACAGGCGCTGCGGGCGTGGGGTGTGCCCTGTGCTCCGGTCGCGTCCGTTCCCGCGCGGATTCGGGGACAGGCCTGTTTCCGGTCACGGGAACCTCGAGGCACGCGTTCTCGTGGACAGCTGCTCTGCGCCAGCACCGTGGGGGGACGCAGGCCGGAGAAAGAGCCCCTGGGTCCTGCTGGGCTCCCCCACCCCCACCCCCGGGGTCTGCGCTGTGCCCGCAGGCCAGAGGTCCGGGCCCTCGGGGCCCCCCCATCAAGGCAGCACCTGGCCCACCTGCCCGGGGGCGGCACAGGCTCAGACACGTGAACAGACAGCCGCCACGGGTGAGCGTATCCGCCTCTCCTCCGTCCTCGTGGGCTGTCCCCCGGAGGCACACACACGCCGCTCTGGCTCGGATTTGGAGGGGCCCGGGAGCTGGGCCACAGCACAGAGCCTGAGAGCGTCCCTGGAGGAGCACCAGGTCAGCGGGACTCGGGGAGACCGATGAACCCCCACCACGTAGGGAGAGCCGCAGGGCACCCCCGAGTCTGAGAAAGGGGTATGAAACCCCCAAGTATGAAACGGGGGCAAAGAAGAGCTCGACGTGTCTCTGGGGCAGCTCACGGGGTCGCCCCTCTTGACGTCGCCACTGCGGCTGCCTGAGCCCTAACCTGTTTTGCCAAAATGTTTCCGTTTCTCTAGTCCTGAGGATACAACCTGCAGAGAGAAAGTGCGATGCCCAACAGCTACAGTGTTCTCCCCCAAACCTAGCAAAGTTGGAGTTACCCCAGCCCTGGCCCTTGGGGCTCAGTGCACAGAGCGTCGCCCGGGTCCCGGGTTCGAATCGGTCAGGGGCACGCACTTCGGTTGCAGGCTGTTCCCCTGGCCGGGCTTCCTGCAGGAGGCGACCGATGGATGTGCTTCCCCCACAGGGGTGTTTCTCTCCGTCTCCCCCTCTCTCCCCCGTTGTCTGGAAATCAGTGGGAAAATATCCCAGGCGGGGATGGACAAAGGAAAGAAGTTGTCACTATCCCACGCGAGCCGTTTGGGGATCTGCAGGGCCGTCTTATTTCTGATGAAACAGGTGTCTGCCCCTTGTCCTCCCAACCTGCAGGACATGCCGGGTCCCCGAAGCCTGGGTCTCTGCGCCTCTTCCCCCCCCCCCCCCCCGCCCCATCCCGCCGTGCTGAGCGCAGACCCGGCTCCCGGCTCAGGAGCGAGACACACGGAGGAAGGGGGTCCAGGCGCCTGCTTCCTGGTCACACCTCGCCCCCGGATTGGATGCCGGGAATCGCATCGCCGAGGATATGCCGGCATCTGCGGTGTGTCCACACCGCTCCAGAAGGGCCGCGTAGGGCCCTGCGCCTCCAGGGGCGGGGGGGGGGGGGGGGGCGGGGGGCAGCAGATTCTCTGCTAAACTTAGTGCCGCTCCGCTCGGCGGCTTGGGTGGCAGAGGCAGAGGCAGGATGGCGCCGAGCCTGGGAGGGAGGCGGGGGCGGGGGCACACACATTCACACACACACACACTCACACCCACACACACACGTGGGCAGCCGAGCATCTGCCCGTGCCATTGAAACGGCGGTTGCCATGGAGAGCGGGCGCCATGGAGACGCGGAGCAAGATGCCTGCGAAGCTGCCTGATGCTGGAACCTCAGGCTCCGCAGCCTCTTAAAGGACAGGACAGGACTGAGGGAGGTCCTCCTGGAGTCTGGGGCCCACCAGCCTGCCTCCCTGCCCCCGACCCCTGAGAGAGCTGGAGGGGGAGGGGGCGGGCGGAGGGCGGGGGTGTCAGCAACAGGGTTGCCTGAACCTCGCTCAGGGCCTGGCAGGCAGAGAGGGGGAGCGACGGCGGCTGGGCCACCCGCACACGGGACCCACGTGCCGTGAAAGCCCACAGAGTGTTACGGACGGAGGGGGCGCTCGGGCGGAATGGAGTTGGGGGGACGGCACCCCGCTGGGGAGGTCGGGATGGATGCGTTTCATCTCACGCACCGTTAACGGGCCTCCTGGGGGGACCCTGTCGCCACGCTCCCCAGCGCCCTGGACCGCCGGTGCATCTGTTTACCGCAGTCACGCTGCTTAGGAGGGACTGGCTTTTATTAAACAGATCCATCACCTGCGGGGCGCAGCCTGGGCGGGCGTACCGGGCTGGAGAAGCGAGAGACGGAGGGAAAGGGTGGGGGGGACAGCCATTCCCACAAAGCCCAGGAGGGCAGAGGCCACGGAGTAAGGTTTTGCTTTTACGTATATGAACTCCGAGAGTCGGGAAACGGGATGTCCAAATGAGTCATCTGAAACATTTTTTTTTTTTTAAGATTTTTTATTGGCCTCAGAGAGGGAGGGAGAGAGAGAGAGAGAAACATCAGTGATGAGAGAGAATTGTGGACCGGCCGCCTCCTGCACGCCCCACACTGGGGATCAAGCTCACAACCCGGGCCTGTGCCCTGATGGGAATCGGAACCCGGGACCCTTCAGTCCTCAGGCCTCGCGGCCCGGCCCACGATGGCCAGGGAGGGCGCGCGCAGGCCCACGGTCCCCGTGGCTCGGTGCGGACTCACCGGGGTGCCCTCGAGCAGCTCAGAACCCGGAGCCGAGGGAGCCCTGGGCGAGGGGCCTGGCGGCATCTTGACCGCAGGCCAGTGGACTTCGCCCCGCACGGGGGGATCGGCTGCCGGGAGAACTGTCAGTACGCAGCAGCCACGGCTGAGAGCCGGGCCGGCCGGCGTGGCTCAGGGGCGGAGTGTCCACCTGTGAACCAGGAGGCCACGGTTCGATTCCCCATCGGGGCTCGAGCCCAGGTTGTGGACTCGATCCCCAGTGGGGCGTGCAGGAGGCCGCCGGTCCACGCTTCTCGCTCCTCGCTGATGTGTGTCTCTCTCTCCCTCTCCCTTCCTCTCTGAAACCAACATACACATGTTTAGAAAAAGCACCCGAGTGACCAGACCCAGCGGAAGGGGCTGCGGACGGGGCACCCACCTCCTGCCCTTGGCTGAAACGTCCCATCCCGCCTTCCCCTCCTCAGGGCAACAGCTCCTTATTTTTCATTTTATTTTTTAAATATGTTTTTATTGATTTTTTTTTTTTTGAGCGAGAGAGAGAGAAAGAGGAGGGAGGAGGAGGGAGACATACAAACGTCAACGATAAGAGAGACACCTGGATGAGCTGCCTCCTGCACGCCCCCTACGGGGGGTGGAGCCCGCACCCCAAGCCTGTGTCCTGACCGAGAATCCAGCTGTGGAACCAGTGACCTCTTGGTGCACGGATGACCCTTGGAGCCACAGCGGCTGGCGTCACCTGTCTTTATTAAAGACCCATAAACACCCCTGGCTGGTGTGGCTCAGTGGACAGAGCGTCGGCCTGCAGACTGAAAGGTCCCGGGTTCGATTCCGGTCAAGGGTGTGTACCTTGGCTGCGGGCACATCCCCAGTAGGAGGTGTGCAGGAGGCAGCTAATCCGTGTTTCTCTCCCATCCATGTTTCTAACTCTCTATTCCTCTCCGTAAAAAAATCAACAGCCGAAACCGGTTTGGCTCAGTGGACAGAGCGTCGGCCTGCGGACTGAAAGGTCCCGGGTTCGATTCCGGTCAAGGGCATGTACCTTGGCTGCGGGCACATCCCCAGTGGGGGGCGTGCAAGAGGCAGCTGATGGATGTTCCTCTCTCATCGATGTTTCTGATTTTCTATCCCTCTCTCTTCCTCTCTGTAAAAAATCAATAAAATATTTTTTTAATCAACAAAATATATATATATTTTTTAAAAGACCCATAAACAGAGGTCAACACGTTCCATGATTCCTGGCAAAACAACTCCTTAGGTCAGGAGAGGAGGCCCCTCTGGCAAACGGAAAGCTGTGGCCCGTGAGATCGGGCGCCGCAGGCGTGAGGCAGGCAGTGGGACCGTGGGGAGGGGCGGGGAGGGAGGGACGGCTGCCTCTCCCACCCCGCCTCCCCCCCCCCTGCTTCTCCACCCCCTCCCGGTGGAGCCATGGCGGCAGGACAGGCGGCGGGTGCATCTCGCCTTATTCGTTTCATTACATTTCATCTTTTGCTCTTCCTCTTGCCCTCGCTCTCTGCATAGACTTGGCGTCCTGTTTTCCCTGGGAGCCGAGGTGCTTCTGAGCTTCCCTGTTGCCACAGCAGGCCTTGACCTCCGGGTCAGCCGAGCGAGCGGAAGCGTTGTGTGCGGTTGCCGTGGAAACCGCCGCAGCTGTACTGTCAGGCGGGCAGAGGCGCGGGGCGGGAAGGGATGAAATCTCGGCATCGCTTTCGTAAACACGGCCTGCGCCCGTGGGCCCTCTCCCTGAGCGGCCACGCTTCCCCCGCTGCCTCTGGCCGCGCGTGCAGCCTCGCCGGGCGGGGCCCGCTTCATCCATGAGGGTGAGAAGGAGGCCCTGCGTTCCAGCGGAGGCGATGCCTCCTTCTCCGAAGCCCCCCGCAGACCTGCCCGCGCTCTAACAGGAAGGAGCAATGCGAGGCTCTACCGGAAAGGTGGATTGCCCAGGGCGGCCGCTGGCTCTCCCCGCTGCGCCCGACGTCCCAGGCCACCCCCGGGGCGATTTGTAGCAGGAAAAACTATACACCCGATTCCCGGTCGAGGGCACAGGCCCGGGGTGCAGGCTCGATCCCCAGCGGGGGGCGTGCAGGAGGCAGCCGATCCATGATGCCCTCTCAGCATGGAGGTTTCTCGCGCCCTCTCCCTTCCTCTCTGACATCAATGAAAACATAGTAAATAACTACATCAAATGGGGGGTGCTGGGGGGTGCAAGATTCTACCACAGGACACGGGGTTGCTGGGAGCCACGGAGGCGAAGGCGTTCCTCTTCCTTCGTGATCCCCAAATGACCATGGCTCGCCTCGGGCTCACCAGGAGGAGGAGCACCTCAGCCCGGGGCGTCTTTTGAGATCGAACGGGAAAGCCCTTCCGGAGGTATTTTAGGGAAAGGGCAGGACAGCTGAGCCCCCTGAGGATGGCTCTGTGGCTGTCTCTCTTTAGATTTTTTTTTTTTTTTAGAAAATGACATTTATAGATTTTGGGAACTTGATTCCCGCCCATGACAAGAAAAGAGCGACGAAAACGCTTCCCACCAAAGCTCCTCTCATTCTGTGGGCCGAAGCTTGACCAGGTGCCGTGCGGAATCCAGGCCCCGGCGGGGCCGGCACGGTCCAGGGACAGACCCCGTCCTGGCTTTGTCTGAGGCCCCCCACACTGGCTCCCGGCCCCTCCACCTTCGGGGTCGGCATCAGGGAGCCGAGCCCTCCTCCCACCACACCCCTGGCCCTGCCCTCTGTCCCCCTCTTCCACTCTCACTCTCACGGCCGCTCGGATGACGCGGGCCTCCCCGGGGTGACCCGGATGACCGCCCGAGGGTGAGGTCCGCTGGCCCCCCGCAGCCTCCATCCTGGGCCTGGGAACCTTACCTGAGCACCGGCCTCGGGATTGGGACACAGCCTCCTGGGAGATGGTTTTCCACCTAAAGGGGACTCACCGCTAGTGGACACACAGGGGAACAGTGTCACTTGGGGAATGCAAATTGAAGCCACAAATACGTGCCACTGATCCACCCCACCACCACCACCACCACCACCACCAGAACGGCTAATCCTGAGAAGCCTGGTGAGGAGGTAGAAACGATCGTCCTGGGACATTGCTGGTGACCTTGATATTCACGTACAGCAACCTTGCCCCAGGCCTGCCCTCCTGAGAACGGTCTGTGTCTGTCTATTTGCACCAAATGACGTTCATGCACACACCGCCATGCAAAGCGGCGTCCGTGTTGACAGACACCACCGCCATGCCTGCATGAAGTGGCACGAAAATATATTAATAACAGAGGAATATGCAAATCGTCCAGGACGCCATCACAGTAACAAACAAACAGCAGGCTGCATGGGGCGACCAGGCCAGCAGGGGAGGCAGTTGGGAACAACCAGGACAGTGTGGGGGGCGGGGAGTTGGGGGTGACCAGGCCACCATGAGGGGCAGTTGGGAACAACCAGGACAGTAGGGAGGAGGAGGGGGCAAGTTGGGGGCGACCAGGCCACCAAAGGGGGCATTTGGGAACAACCAGGACAGTAGGGAGGGGGGGAAGTTGGGGGTGACCAGGCCACCATGGGGGCAGTTGGGAACAACCAGGATAGTAGGGAGGAAGAGGGGGGAAGTTGGGGGTGACCAGGCCAGCATGGGGGGGTGCCAGTTAGGGGCTATCAAGGTGGCAGGCAGAGGCAGTTAGGGGGGTGATCAGGCTGGCAGGGGGGAAGTTAGGGGCGATCAGGCAGACACGCAGGTGAGCAGTTAGGAGCCAGTGGTCCCAAATTGTGAGAGGATTGGGCCTACACCAGCAGTCGGACATCCCCCGAGGGGCCCCGGATTGGAGAGGGTGCAGGCTGGGCTGAGGGGAACCTCCCACCCCACCCCATGCACGAATTTCATGGGCCTCTAGTTAAGAAACAAATCGTGGTCTAGTAGAACGATGGACTACTCCACGGCCCCCAGGTGAACCTCACGTCTGTGGAGTAACGGAGCCAGCCCCGCCCCACAAGGCACTCATCACAGAATCCTGCTGCCGCTCGCTCGAAGGTCAAAGGCAAGTAGACATCTGAGCAGCGGTCCCCTCTGGGCCTGGCATGGGTGAGAGGCGGGCGAACGAGGCTCCGGGGCAGGCGGAACGGCCCGTTCTGTGAAAACACACTTGAAATCCTTGCCATTTTCCCTGACCTATTCCGGCGAGAGCCCCCGGAATGCTGTTGAGATGGGCTGTGTGCTTTGGCGTCAGGCCCTCGGGACCGACTGAGCCGCCAAGCACACAGAGACGCTTCCGGCTCCTCCCCGTCAGAGGAGCCAAATGCCAAAAGGCAGGAGGTTAAAACGCATTCAAATGCAGCCGCCCTCGAACCTGAGGAAATGTTCCGGGCCCCGGGGGACTGCTCTTCATCTGGACTTTCCCCCCTAGCCTACGTATGCAGAGCCTTTGAAAGTCGTTAAATAGCATTAGACTCAACCTTTTAGAAACCAGCCGTTTTGCCTTTTTACGAGAAATTGGCCTTTTCCTCGTCTGGGAGGTACAGAACCTCCTGACACAGCGATTCCCAGATGAAGCCATTTCCTTCCTTTTTTTTTTTTTACAAAAATGTGTTTATCAGGAGCCCCACGGGGTCTGCAGACAGAACGTGGGGGGGGGGGGGGGGTTCCCCCGCAAACCAGGGCTGAGCCTCGTCCTCAAGGCCAAACCGCCTCCTTTCACAGCACCCCCCGCGGGTCCGGTAACCGCGGCAGCAAACAGCATGTCTGTGTAGCTGGTGCTTTCTGTTTGTCAAGAGCTTTCCTGTCTCCCAGCCAGTGCGGCTCCGCGGTTGAGCGTCGACCTGGGAACCAGGAGGTCACAGTTCCATCCCCGGTCAGGGCTTACGCCCGGGGTGCAGGCTGGATGCCCTGTGTGGAGCGTGCAGGAGGCAGCTGATTCATGATTCTCTGTCATTGTTTTTTTTTTAATATATTTTATTGATTTTTTTTACAGAGACGAAGGGAGATGGGTAGAAAGAAACATCGATGAGAGAGAAACATGGATCAGCTGCCTCCTGCACACCCCGTACTGGGGACGTGCCCACAACCAAGGTACACGCTCTTGACCAGAATCGAACCTGGGACCTTTCAGTCCACAGGCTGACGCTCTATCCACTGAGCCACACCGGTTTCGGCCATTCTCTTTCATGTTTGATGTTCCTCTCTCCCTCTCCCTTCCCTTCTGAAATCAAGAAAAAAAAATATTTTTTTTTAAATAAAAGAACTTCCGTATGGGTGGCCATTCGCATCCCCCCAGGTGTGTGACCTTGACTTTGACCTGGGGGCCCCGGGGAGGCAGCCGGGAGGAGCCCACGGGCGCCCAGCCCACCCGGAGGCCCGTCAGCGACGCGCAGACGACTTGGAAATCTGCATGTCTGCGAAGGTATAAAATATTCATGCCTCGGATTAAAATACTTTATTTAATTAACATTGATTTAGGATGAATTTTCAAATAGATTCGTATTTCATATGCGCTCCAGGCGGACCGGCCGATCCGGCCTCCGTGAGTGACACCGACACAGAAATTCTGGGGGTGCGGCGGCCCGGAGCGCACTCAGCACTCGGGAGAGACGGGGGGAGAGAGCGGCATTGGCTTCGGGACAAAACGGGCAGCGACCTCACTGACCACACACACGCGCCTCCTCTGCGAGGGGTGCCCACGGGCGTCCTGGTGTTGGGGGGTCTTTTTAGGGTGATTTCCACGTTTGGCCTCGCGTTTGCAAACTTCACGGAAGTGACTTTCCCCCCCCCCCCCCCTGAGATTGCAACGCCTCCTCCCCGCCCCCAGGAAACTGGGAAGACCTCCCAACTGCGGCTCCCCTGGGTCCTCTGGCGCCCAGACTGGCCAGCAGGGCTCACGACGTGCTGAAAGCAAAGGCCTTGATGGTGGCACCCAGTCGGCACCCTCGGGCGCAAAGCCACGGCGGGCGGGACGGGGGTCGCTCTCCGGCACCTTCTGCTCCCCCCACCGGCCGCCGCGCCTGTCACGCTGCCGCAGCCACACCTGCACTTTGGTCTGAACTCCCGTGCGGCCACCCTATACGGCCGTGCGTCCTTTTGTGGAAAAGCGTTTTCTCCTTTATTTCCGTATTTATCTATTGTGTGGTTTTGTTTTTTTTTTAAATCCTCGCCCGAGGACATTTTCCCACTGATTCTTAGGGAGGGCGAGAGAGGGGGGAAAGACAGAGAGAAATGGCGATAGATCGGCTGCCTCCTGACCACGGCCCGGGACTGGGAAGGAGCCTGCAGCCGAGGTACATGCCCCTGACTGGAATCGAACCCGGAACCCTTTGGTCTGCAGGCCGAGGCTCCTCCATCCATGGAGCCACACCAGCTAGGTCTGTTTTCTAGTTCACACGTGGTGTTTGTACAGCGTGTGCGTGAACCTGTCTGTCTGTCATCACACCGTCTCTGCGAGCTCACTCCCACCTCCTCCTCCTATCCAGCCGTTCCAAACGCCCCCCCCCCCCAAGCTGGGCGTGTGACAGTCACCACTGGTTAGGATTCCATTCGTCAGTGTACGCTTTAAGATTCCACGTGAGTGAGGCCGTGTGACACTTGTCTTTCTCCGACTGGCTTATGTCACGTAGCAGGATGCTCTCCAGACCCCTCCGTGCTGTCTCACAGGGTAAGACCCCTCCTTTTTCACAGCTGCGAGGCATTCCAGGGTGCCTATGCAGCACAGCTTTCTGATCCACTCCTCTACTGAGGGGCCCTGGGGCTGCTTCTAGATCTTGCCTATTTTAAGTAACACTGCAAAGAACATAGGGGTTGCACGCACTCTCTCAGAGGAGTGTTTCAGATTTCTTTGGATATGTATTCCCAGAAATGGGATCACTTCGTCGAAAGGCCGCTCCGTAGTTAATTTTTTGAGGAACCTCCATGCTTTCCACAGCCGCTGCACCGTCTGCCTTCCCACCAGCGGTGCCCCAGGGAGGGATCCCTTCTTCTCGGCATCCTTGCCGGTACTCGCTGTTTGTCGATTTATGGACGATGGCCATTCTGGCAGGCATGCCTAATACTGTCACTTTGGGGGTTAGAGCTTCAATGTAGGGATTTTTTTTTGGGGGGGGGGGGAGGGGGGTGCTGGGGAGAGACAAGACATTCGGTCCATAATCATCAGCAGCCCTCTGAGATGCCCTCCCGCTCCCTGAAGACACAGTCTCCGTTTCTCTTGTTACCCAGTCCCTACACAGAAGAGACATCTGCAAGTCGCTTCAAAGTGAGTGTTTAAATAACATTTATTGAACGAAGCAGGGAAAGGAGGCCAGCAACTGTGGGTCTGGAGGAACGCTGTGATGTTCCTGAGACAAGACCAGGAACCAATCAAAATGCACAAGGGCCACACGGATGGGAGCAGCTGGGTGAGAGGTCCAGGCGGGCCCTACAGGGAGACATGGTGCCCAGGAGAATCCTGGGAGCGCTCTTTCCGGCCTTTTCCCCCCTCATTCATCTCTATCTCTTTGTCACTTCTGCTGAGTGTCTGCCCTGAAAGGTAACCACTTTACTTATGGGAAGCTAATCCTAGATTCCGCTCGAGGTCGTTTCTCGTTCCTCTTAACCATTTCTAACAAGCTGAACGATGTCCCTCCACCCGTGATGTTTATGCTGTTCCGATATTGGGAACGCTGCCACATTCTTGGTATTCCTGGGTGTTAAGGATGAGGCGCAGTTAGATCAAGCCTCCCGCTACTCCTAACCGCAGGTTTTAGAACTATCACCTTTTCTGTGTATTTTTAAGTTAGTTTCCTTAGCGGTTTTTGTGGGGATTACAATTAGCATCCTAAATCTGTAACACTCTAGTTTCAGTTGACACTCACCAAGCTTCAATAGCATATAAAATTTTGGCGCCGATACGTCTCTATCTTCCTTATGTTCTTATCTTTATAAATTACATGCTACATGGGTATCCCCTCACATAGAGTTATAATGAACCTTTTGTGTATTTGTCTTTGAAATCATACAGGAAAGTTAAAAAAAAAAAAAAGGAAGTTCCAAACAAAACAAAAAATACAGTAATGCCGTACTACTGGCTCTTACATTTATCTAGGGTGCTACCTTTACCCAAGTTCTACATTTTCTTACATTTTTTCATCTGGCTTCGAGTCTCTGTCCAGTTTCCTTTCATTTCAGCTCAGAGGACACCCTTTAGCATTTCTTGTAGAGGAGGTCCACTAGCAATGAACTGCCTCAGCTTTTGTGCATTGGAAATGTCTTCCTTTCTCTTCAGTGTCGGAAGGATAGTTTCGCTGGGTATAGAATTCTCGGTTGACCTATTTTGCCGCCAGCAATCTAAACTTGTCATCCCCCACCTTCTGACCTCCATGCTTTCTGATGTGAAGTCAGATTTTCATTTCATTAAGGCTCACTTGTGTGTGATGAATGGCTTTTATCTCACTGCTTTTAAGGTTTTCTCTCTGTTTGATATTTTGATAATATAGCGTCTCATTGTGGATCTCTTTAGAATTTACCCTACTTGAAATTTGTTCAGCTTTTTAAATGTGTAGATTCATGTATTTTATCTAACTTGGGAGCTTTGGGGCCATTTCTTAAAATATTGCATTTTATCCTTTCTTTCTCCTTCCTCCTTCTGTAATATCCATAATGAGTATTTTAGTATATTTGATTGGAATCCCACAAACCATTTAGGCTGTGTGTGGGAACCCCCTTTCATGACCCACGAGATTCAGGGTCCCCATTTCAGGGTTTGGGTTCTGGAGGAGGCCGCATGCAAATGAATGAAGAGACTCAGAAAAATATTAATCTGGAAAATGGGGGCCAGGCGGTAGTTCAGCTCTAGTGGCAGAACTCCCCCTTGGTCTGGCTTCACCGCTTCTTTTATTAAGATTAAAATCATAAGATACAGCTGTATCCCCCAGGCCAGAAACACCAGTAAAAGCCAATCAATGAATCTTCTTAGGACTAATAGGGACTGCTTCAACCACCAACATCCAGTAACCAGCTCTGACCCCTCAGAGCAATCAAGGTTGACCAACCCTCCTAACTCCTTGTCCACAGCTTTCTATTATTAAACACAGATTGGCTTCCGGCAGCTGTACTCACTTTTCTCCATTCTTTTTCCTTTCTCTTCTTCTCAGATTAAAAACGTTCCGTTGTTCTACACTTAGATTTGCTGTTTACTTCTCCTGCCTGTTAAAATCTGCTCTTGAATTCCTCTAGTGACTTTTTCATTTCAGCTGTACTTTTCAGCTCCAGAATTTCTATTTGGTTCATTTTACAATGTCTGTGTTTTTGCTAATATTATTTATTTGTTCACATATTTTTCTCCTCCTTTACTTTAGGTCTGTATCCATAGCCTCATAGATTTTCAGAGTTAAAGTCTTTATCTAGTAAACGCAAAGTCTGAGCTGGTTCAAGGACATTTTCTATCATTTATTTTTTTTCCTGTGAGTAAGCATACTTTCTTGTGTGTTGTAACTTTTGTTGAAAATGTTGTTTTCTCCTTAACTGGTTTGGCTCAGTGGATAGAGCGTCGGCCTGCAGACTGAAAGGTCCCAGGTTCGATTCCAATCAAGGGCATGTACCTTATTGCGGGCACATCCCCAGTAGAAGGTGTGCAGGAGGCAGCTGATCGATGTTTCTCTCTCATCGATGTTTCTCACTTTCTCTCCCTTTCTCTCTGTAAAAAAATCAATAAAATGTATTTTTTTAAAAAAAGAAAATGTTGTTTCCATTTTGAGCATTATAATGAGCATTCTGGAAATCAGATTCTCTCCCTCTGCTGTTATTGATTGTTGAGCTTGTTAAGTGGTTTTTCCAAATGGTTTTCGAAAAGACAGCATTCCTGGTCATCTGCGACCCCTGAAGTCTCAGATTGGTTATCTCAGCAGAAAGCCTGCCATCTGACAGAGATGCCCTTCCGCACGAACTTGAGCAACCCCTGTTGCCAGGTGTTTTGTGATATTCTAGAGTTGTGAAGAGCGTGATTCTGTCATTCTTACCAGCTCCCTTCGTCGCCATTTCTGTGACATCACTCATGCATCTCACTTCTGAATTTACTGTGGAGGTGCCTCTCCTGTCTGAGGGTGCCCTCAATCCACACATCCCTTCTGAATGTTCTCTGGGTACATGCTCCCATGGTACTTACTACTGAAATCGATCACGTCCTTCCACAGGGGGCCCTGTCTAAGGCGGGAGAAACCCCTTAGACTGCTTCTCGTACATTCTGTGGCAGAGAGATCCCCGCCGTATCCACGTCCGTTTCTTCCTTTCTGTCCTGGTCTCCTCACGGGCCTTGGGAATGACTCCGCCGACTTCCCCCGGTGCCTGTGGACGAGAATTGGTAAAACCTGCCACCAGCGGGGCTGACCACAGGGCCCTGTGCTCCCTTTCCGTTCCCGTTGTCCAGGGGGTCCCCCAGGAGGACTAAGGAGTTCGAGCTTGCAAACCCCTCCGACGTATTCGGATATTACATATTGCTGAGACGCGGCGAGAGCTGGGTGTGAACGACTAATTGGAGGAAACGACTTGCAGATTGTAATCACGAAAGATCCCCAGTTCCACGGGTCGAGTAAACAAGCCCTCGTTAATTTGGCTAATTAGTCACTCGCTATATCTGCTGGTGGGTATGCAGCACCCCTTCAAGCAGGAAATGGAGCTGTCAAGTGCTCAGGGCCATATGTGTGGCAAAGGCAGCCTCAGGATCCCCCCCCCCTCGGACCTCAGAGCACCAGTCCTACATCCAAACCTTGCACGCACGGGATCTGGGTGTTCGCAGTCATCCGTGTAACCGGGATGGACAGCGGGAGGATGAAAAAACAGGTTCTGTCCTGCTCGGCCTCGAGGAGGAGGACGTGAAGGGGGAAACAGACGGAAATCACGATTCGTGTTTTCCTCCCAGAGAGAGGCCCCGGGGCCCATTGAGGACAGGCTGCACGGGGGTGAGCCGCGCCTAGCCCATGGTCCCTGTTAGGGCAAGAGGAAGGGAAGAGGCAGGTTTGATTCCGGCGACCAAACCTCGTCTGCTCCCACTCCTGAAAACTCGTCTCGGAATGAGGGGGGAATATGACATCTCCGTAAACTGTGGCACAGGCTGGAGAGCCGGTCTGCCACTCACCGGAGCCCCGCCCACTGAGCTGCGTGCCGTGTCTCCCAGACGGGGTTTGCTTTCTGAACTCGGGCTGGAGACACGGGGACCTCTGGCTCTCCTTCTCTGTGGGAGGTTAGTTACCACGGCAGCATGCTGCCCTGGTCTGGATGAGCAGCCGTCGGTACAAGCAAGCTCCCCGGTGGAGCCAGACCTCCCGTGCCTACCATCACCCATCCCGCGTTCAGTCTCATTATTTGCAATTATGTTAAAAAAAAAAAAGCATTGACCTTGCTCTGCAACCTGGGTGGTCTTGTTATGCCCAGATTTCATGATCCCCAAAGACCACCAGGGAGCCGAACCCTATGCAATAGCATAGAACCTTTATTACAAGCCCGGGCTTGGCCCTCTGCCCCTGCCACCTCAGCAGCAGGAAGCAAAAGAGAGAGAATTTCCCTGAGCATGATTTTATAGGGAGGTGGGGCCAGACTCCAACCAATTTGTTGGCCGATTCCAATTGGTTGGGTGATGGCTGGGGCTAGTGACGCAAATAATCCCTAAAGCACCTGACCTGTCCTGTCCTTTGCTCTTGATTGGAGCTCAGGCACACAGTCTTTCGCAATTGGCTAATTCAAAGGGAGGGGTTGGTCTTTGTGATTTCAAGATAGCGGCCCCTAGGTACGCTTGCACATCATACGGCCAACATGATGGCTGCCAAGCCACACAGTCCAAAATGGCAGCTGTCTAAATTGTTCTCTGCAGTCCCGCTCTGCCCATTCGGTCTCTCGTTCCAATTCCATGTAAAGGTCGGCTGGACACGTGTCACGAACAAAGGCCCCGATGCACAGCGGGAGCCACGATGACTTAGAGGTTCCCCCCCACCCCCCCAAAAAAAGCGACGGGCTCTGCCTTGGCCTCGCCGTGACCTATAACCTCTGCAAGGACGAGGCGCGTCCCAGGTGGCAGGCAGGCAGGCAGAACACGGTGGCCAACGGCTCATCATCAGGCAACCCAGCCTAGAGGTTCAGTTCCAGGCTCCCTTACACACGCAGGAGGACCCTGAAGGCGGGGATTTGAATGTAAGAGACCCGCATGGCGCTCTGGGAATTTCAGCACCGTTTATCCCCGAACAGCTCCCTCCTCGGTCTCCGCACCCCACGCAGGCCCAGGTGGACGTGAGCTGCAGACGCCTGGGGCAGGAGCGCACCGAATCGGTGGGTGCGAAGGGCAGAGCAGCGCCCTCGTTAGCAGGCGAAGGGCTGATGTATTATAGGTGCTCGCTGCCTGGCGAGCAGCAGAGATGTTGATGGTCCTCTCTCGCTGTCCCGTCGGGAGGAAAGTCCCCCTGGGGCACAGCGAGAGTCTGCCCTGGGCCTGGGAATTCTATCTGACAGGCCTGAAACTCCCAAGGAGGGTGAGCCCTGTCCCCGTGGGCTTTGGGGCTTTGAGTGTAATTTTTCGGTTTCGTGGAGACATACCCGCACACCGTACAGCTCGCCCTTCCCGAGTGGGATCCAGCGGCTCTCAGCTCGTCCACGGGGTGTGCCGCCATCTCCGGTCGCTTTAGGTCATTGCCGTCGCCTCAGAAGAACCCCGAGCCCTCAGCTCACTCTCCCTCTCCGGCCCCTGAGTCCCTCCCAGACCCTCCCTGCTCGGAAAGGTACCTGCAGGGCATGCTTCCCGGGCCGTGCTGCAGCAGGAGCCAGGCCAGGGCCTCCCCGGACCAGTGAGCCCCATCTCGGGGGACGCCCCCTTTCGTGCGTCTGTTCCCAGGGAGGGCGTCGGGGGCTCTGCCTCTAGGGGTGGGGTCCGGACACCGTGCACGGGCTGCGGCGGGGACAAAGGCTTCCCTTTCTCCGGGGTCTCACGGCAGAGGAGAAGGTGAGGCTGGGCGGGCTGGTCCCCCGGCTCTGCTGCCCCCGAGTGCAGGGGCTGGCTGCTCACGGCAGCTGAACAGCAGCCGCTCTCGTCTCCACGTCAGGCAAAGAGCTCGCCTTTATGGGTCTGCACCCCGGGAGACGCAGGGTGGAGGGGCGGCTCCGATGTGGACCCGGCCTCTCTGCAGCCTCCATTGCAGGCCCGGGGTCCACGGCCCCGGATATAGGCTCCCCCTCATCAGGTTCCCGTCCTGAAAGAGGACGCGGCTCTGAGACCTGGGGCACCGCTCTGCCCCCAGCCCTGCACGGGGGCCCCTGGCATCCCGGGGCCGCCTTCCGGCTCCCAGCCACTCGCCCAGTAGTCCAGGTGCCAGGTCCCGCCTGCACCTGCGTGACAACCCCACATGCGAGGCCACATGACCTGTGAACTCTGACCTTGTTTCCTCTTCTCGGAAAGGCTCCTGGCGCATCTCACACTATTGGGGCGAGGCGTGAGACAGCTATGCCACGTCGGGGCCCCCACCTGCATGACAACCCTGTGTGCGGTGGGAGAGGGGGGCGGGGGAGGGTGGGGGGAGAGATGGGGAGGAAGCCACATGACCTGTGAACTCTGACCTCGTTTCCTCTTCTCAGAGAGGTACCTGGTGCATCGCACACTATTGGGGTGAGGCGTGAGACAGCTACACGTATTTCTCTGTCTCTCCAAGTTCCTGGTGCGGTTTTAAACGTTTGAAGCAGCTCCAGGCCACGTCAATGTGCCCAGTGTCCGGTGAGGAAAGTTTCCTCGGAGCCGAACGCCCCATCGCCGTTGACATTAAAGACGTCGTCGTGGCCCCGCCGGCCTGGCTCCGGGGTTGAGCGTGGACCTCGGAACCAAGAGGTCAGGGTTCGATTCCCGGTCGGGGCACACGCCCAGGTTGCAGCCTGGATCCTCAGTGTGGGGCGTGCTGGAGGCAGCCGGTCCATGATCCTCTCTCATCACTGATGTTCCTCTTTCCCTCTTCCTTCCTCTCTGAAATAAATAAAAATACTTTAAAAAAAAAAAAAAACATGTCATGAAGTGGGCTTCCTTTAAATGCACCGGAAGATACAAATATTGCTTCGAGCCCTAATCTGTTTGGCTCAGTGGACAGAGCGTCGGCCTGCGGACCGAAAGGTCCCGGGTTCGATTCCGGTCAAGGGCATGTCCCTTGGTTGCAGGCACATCCCCAGTAGGAGGTGTGCAGGAGGCGGCTGATCGATGCTTCTCTTTCATCGATGTTTCTAACTCTCTGTAAAAAAAAACTAATAAAATTTATTTTAAAAAAAAAAACAATATCGAGACACCGGGAGACTGTTTGTACCTCTCCTTCTTGCTATCCCCCCCCCCCCCTCTTCAACTCAAAGCTACTGTAACAAATAAAACTTTAATAAGTAAAAAAATAAATCACATTTTAAATGAAAAACCCATGATTAACTTATTAAGAACCATTAAGTACATAATTACCAGGATCCTATTACATGAAGAGACCCATTTCTTTAAAGCCAGAAATAATACCTCCTGAAACTTTAATTATTTACGTGAGAAGACAAGGCGGCCCGTTATCTCCTCTGACAAAGATGAAAATCAGTTTAATTGCTTCTCTGCGGCCCTGGCGCGCCTCTTGCTGGGAGTCAGGCAACCAGAAAGGGAAATGAGCGCAGGGCTGTGGACCCCGTGATACCGGCTCTCCAGGTGGGGGGGTCGCAGGGGGCGGGGCTGGTTCCTGGCTGCTGGTGGCCCCTCAGTGTTGCTGGGAGCGGGGGACATGCTGGGGCTGGAGTTCATCTTCAGGGCCTGGGCTGGGCTGGGGGTGGGGGGTGGTAAGCGCTGAGGCTGAGCCCCAAGAAACCGTGGGTGCTGTGTTTGCACCGGGCAACGGCGGCTCCGTCTGCTGCATTTCAGCCCGTTCCTGCGCCTGTGGTGGGAGTACAAGGAAGCATGAGGGTCCCACCGGGGCGACTCAGGGGCTGAGCATCAACCTATGAACCAGGAGGTCAGGGTTCGACCCCCGGTCAGGGCACAGGCCAGGGTTTCGGGCTCCATTCCCAGTAGGGGGTGTGCAGGAGGCAGCTGGTGCATGATTCTCCTCTCTCTCTCTCCCTCTGCTTCCTCTCTGAAATCAATAAAAATATTTTGGAAGGAAGGAGGGAAGAAGGGAAGGAAGGAAGGAGGGAAGGAAGGAAGGAAGGAAGGAAGGAAGGAAGGAAGGAAGGAAGGAGGAAGAGGGGGGAGGGAGGGAGGGAGGAAGGAAGAGAAGGGGAGGGAAGGAGGAAGGGAGGGAGGGAGGGAGGGAGGGAGGGAGGAAGGAAGGAAGGAAGGAAGGAAGGAAGGAAGGAAGAGAGGAGGAGGGAGGGAGAAAAGGAGGAAGAGGGAGGAAAGAAGGAAGAGAAGGGGAGGGAGGGAGGAAGGGAGGGAGGGAGGGAAGGAGGGAGGGAGGAAGACAAGGGCACCAGAGGGCTGACAAGGGAGGGTGAAGGGGGGAGGAGGGAGGATGGAGGAGGGGAAGGGAGTGGACACAGGAGCTGAGGTGGAGCTTTGAGGCCGTAGTGCATTACAAGTCCTTTTTCAGCAGCGTGTTCTATAGGTCAGAGGGCAGCTTCCTCACCCGAATGAGGGCCTGCGTTGGAGAGCAGGGCGCAGTAGGAAGCCACGCGCCCCCACCCCTCACCCCCTGCCCAAGGGCCCACTCTGCTGCCAGAGGCTGGGCTGTCGTTAAACACCCGGAGGGAGGGGCCCTCGGGCGCGTGGCCGCCGCAAGCACAGGGTCCCTGAGGTCCCTCTTCCAAGAATTCTGACCCCCCCACTTCCTTCCTGTCCCCCTCTGTGCTGGAGACAGAGCCGGATTTTTAAATAATGTTTTCTGTTTTATTTTAGAGAGAGAGAGAGAGGGCGGGGGAGACAGATAGAAACACTGATTTGATCAGCTGCCCCCTCACACCCTCCTCTGGGGATGGATCCCCAACCCAGCCTGTGCCCCGACTGGGAATAGAACCTGTGCCCCCCCCCCCCCCCCCCCCGCCCCGGCCGGGCCGAGTCTCAGGGTCTCCGCTCGGAGGAGAGAGCCCTCAGAGACCTCCGTCCTGGACCGGAGGGGCCTCGGTGAGAAGGTGGGGGCTGGGGTTCAAGGCCCTCGTGAGACCTGGAAGGACCCCGGGAGAGCGGGCAGCCGGGCCGGGGAGCGGGGAAACCTGTGCCAAGCAGGGTTTGCAGAAAAGCAAAGCAAAACCTCGCCAGATAACTCAGGCACGTTTATGTCTCAAAACTGAGTCCCGCTGGCTGGAGCCCGGGGCTGGGCTCCGGCTCCCGCAGCTCTGACTGTCCGACCCGCTCGCCCGTCCCCGGGCTCCCTGCACGACCTCCTGCTTTTCCACCACAGACACCCCATCCTACGCCCCCCGGACCCCCTGCTGTGCGCCAGGCACCGGCCCTGCCCCCCACTCTCCGAGGGAGACGTGCCCCAGGCCGGCCGGCCGACCAAGGCAGGCGTGACACGGCTCCAATCAGCACGGAACGGCACGCGGCCTTCTTCCTCGCTTTCCCGCGGGCTCTCCCTGGCAAATCCACCGTCCCCGTCACCCCCCAACGTGGAGCCGGGAGCCTTCCCCATCAGGAGGCCCTCTGGCTCTGCCGGAAAAGCAGTCGCTCCTCAGACAAGACAACCTGTCGCCGCCGAAGGGATCGCAGCCCGAAGGAAGGCGAGGGGCGGGTGCGCTCGCTGCCCAGCCTGCAGGCAGCAGAGACGTCAGACGGGGAGGGAAAGCCGTCCGTCCGTCCGCTGCCTGTGCCCCAGCCCCGCGCCCAAGACACAAGGCTGCCCCCTGTGCCCGAGAGGAACGCCCCCGAGGATCCCGAGAGGGGAACTCAGACAGAGCGGAGTTCTGACTCCAGCCCCATCGCTCGCCTGATGCAGGAGCTTCGCCAGCTCAGCCCGGGGCTTCCACTCTCTAGTCTGAGAAATGGGCGTAAGGATAACAGCAGCTGGAAGGGCTGTGTGGGTTGGAGGCCACATTTATCCGGGGGCTGGCCCATCGTAAGGGGTCAATAGATGGCGCTCTCACTGCTGTTATTTTTGTCCTTTGAGTTGAACTGTCGGGCGGGGGGCTCTGTGAGGACAGTTCCTCAGGGCATCCCAGCCCGGGACCAGGCCCGGGGGTGAACGCGGGCCTGTTAAAGCGTTCGGAGGGGTTGAGGGTTGACCTATGAACCAGGAGCTCAGGGTTCCATTCCCAGGCAGGGTACATGCTAGGGTTGAGGGCTGCATCCCCAGTAGGGGGCGTGTGGGAGGCAGCTGATCCATGATTCTCTCTCATCATGGATGTTACGCTCTCCCTCTCCCTTCCTCTCTCTGAAATGAATAAAAATATCCTACCTAAGAAAAGAGAAATATACAGATTGACCATCACTCCAACACACAAGAGGGCTGCCCCCATATGGTCAAAGATCCTGCCCCCATGTGGACACAAGATGGACACCACAAGATGGCCAGCAGGGGAGGGCCGTTGGGAGGTTCCAGGCCCTGCAAGGGAGGGCAGTCGTGAGCGATCAGGCCAGCAGGGGAGGGCAGTTTGGGAGGGACCAGGCCTGCAAGGGAGGGCAGTTGGGGGCCATCAAGCCTGCAGAGGAGGGCAGTGAGGGGTGACCAGGTTGGCAGGGGAGGGAAGTTGCAGGCAAACAGGCTGGCAGGGGAGCAGTTAGACATCAATCAGGCTGGCAGGGTAGTGGTTAGCGGGTGACCAGGCTGGCAGGCAGAAGCGGTTAGGGACAATCAGGGAGGCAGGCAGGTGAGCAGTTTGGAGCCAGCAGTCCTGGATTGTGAGAAGAATGTCCGTCCGGCTGCCCTCGAGGGGTCCCAGGTTGAAGAGGGTATAGGCTGGGCTGAGGGACATCCCCTGCCCCTCCCACCCCACCCCCATGCATGAATTTCGTACACCAGGCCCCTAGTATTTAAATAATAAGAAGAAGAAAGTGTTGGATGAGGGCGGTACAGCTCCAGAGCCACCACAGGGCAGCTCCCGTGGGCGCCTGCTGCCGTTCTTTGTTGTTTTTTGTTTGTTTGTTTTTAAGTAGGAGACTTTTTTCTCCCCTTGAGAGTTTTCTGTTTTAAAGTTCTAACGTGACTACGAGCATCTTCAAAGACGAGAGACTCTTCAGGCTTCCCAGATTGTGTGAAACATGGTGGGAGCACGCCACACGCGTGTGGAAGGGAGAGAAAGAAACCTCAGCTAAGACGCGCTCCCGCGAGACCGGCAGACACGCCGGGAAGTCGGCTCAAACCCGACAGAGCGAAGCGTCCAGGGGCGCAGAGTGCCGAGCGGGAGCGGGAGTGGGGGCACCGAGTCCCCGTTCTCCTGGACGGACCCCTGTGCTCTGGGCGGAGCTGACTCGTGGTCAGCACCCTGGACAGCTCACACAGCAGCCCCAGTCTTGGCCGTGGATCCAGCTCCACAGGCTGGGCAGAGAGCCCAGCAGGCTTGTTGGGAGGAGGGGGTTCCCCTGTGCCTCCCACAAACCGTCTGCACCCTCTGCCCAGCTCCCTGCCAGCTGCCTTGCTGGGCTCTCACGTCTCTATTGGGGCCTCGGGATCTGGAAGGGCCCCGCAGACGTGCCCCTCCCTCCCTCTCCCAGAAAGGCACGTACGTGTGGGGGGAGGGGGGAGAGGCAGGTGCCATCTCCCCGCCCTGAGCAGCCCTGGGTACTCCATCACCCACAAGGACGTGAAACTGGGGTTCAGAGAGCCCACTTCCTGGAAAGAGCAGGTTGTGCTGCAGCCAGAACGCAGAGGTCCCCCCCTGAGCACCTCCGCGCCATCCCCGGCCCAGGGACACCCCGAGTTTACCGCTCAGCCCTCCGCCCATCGTGGCAGGGAGCAGCTGTCTCTCTCCCTCCCCCGGGAGCAACCTGGGCGCAGCGTCCCAGGCGCAGACCCAGCCAGGGCGGGAGCCAGCCGAGCTGAGAGGTGCAGATGTTCCCGGAAACCTGCCAGTGAGCTTGAGGCGTGTGCGGGGCTGCGAAGGGGTCTGAGAGCGGGGGGGGGGGGCATGCGGCCGGCTGGCGTGGCACGGGGCCCACGTGCAGGGAGCAAAGGGCACGCCGCTCTAGGCCCGAGGTCCCAGGGCAGAGAAGAGCTGGTTCCCAGTCCTCAGAGGTAAGCGGCAGCCGCAGGCGGGCAGCTGTCTGTCTGCCCAGGAGCCATGCCAGCTGGAGCCACCGCTGGGAGGGCTGGGCACACTGTGGCCGTGGCCGTATCTCTCCGTGGCCGTGTGGACACATCTGTAGGCGGACCTGCGCCCCCGCACTCCCTGAGCTTGGCAGATGGCTCCATGGCACTGCTGCTTCCGATGGGGGGAGAGGGGGCCCAGCGCCCCAGGAGCTGGGCTCTCCGCTGCAGAGCGGCCGATGGGCAAGGCCTCGGAGGGGGTGCAGGGGGCGATGCTTGGAGGAGCTCCAGCCCCCAGGTGGGGGGACAGCAAACAGCCCCACCTGGGCGATGTTCCTCCTCCCGCGTGGCTCACATGCAGAGCGGGCGGCATGGACACGGGGCTCACCTCACTGTGGAGGCCGTTTACCTGAATACCGTTCTTACACACACACACACACACACAAATATACACACACAAACATACACACACACAAAAACACATACTCACACACAAACTCACACACAAACACAAACACACACAAACACACACACACTCTCCACACACACACACAAACACACACTCACACACAAACACACACACACACAAACACAAACACACATACACAAAAACACACACACACAAACATACACACACACTCTCCACACACACACACAAACACACACTCACACACAAACACACACACACACACAAACACAAACACACACACACAAACACAAACACTCACACACAGCACATACACAAACACACACACAAACACACACACCACATACACAAACACACACACAGACACACACACACACACACACGTGACCACAGGCTCCTCTCTGCGTGTTTAATCACGCGCTGAGAGGGATGTCAGTGACCGAACAGGAACTCGAGAGGCATTCAGCACGTGTCACGGTTTTCCCGGGGAAACACCAGGAGATCAGGGTTCGATTCCCGGCTAGGACACAGGCCTGGAGGCAGCCGATCCATGTTTCTCTCTGATCCATGTTTCTATGTCTCCCTCTCCCTTCTTCTCTCTAAAAATCAATATTTAAAAAAAAAAACACACACATTTATAGAAGAGACGAAATGGCGGCGGAATAGACGGGCGTGTCCTGAGCCTTGTCCCGGAGCAAACAGAGGGAGCCGCGGAAACCAGCGGAACCCGGCCCGAATCGGCAAAGGAGACGCCGCTGGTGAGACAGTGTGCAGCGGGAGAGGGCAGAGATGCCCTGGATAAACAAGACGCCCGTGAAAAACACGCACACACACGGTGTCAAAGCAAGCCGAAGGAAAATCACTTGGACAAAAACAAAAAGGATCCCAAGTGATTCCTCTATCAGCTTTTGGTCAAGAACATGTTTGTGTATTTTCAGAAAACAACTCCAGGGCCATGTGGATTTCCCCAACAAAGAGGCACCGACAGGTCTGCTCCAGCCGCGAAGACAAGAGGAGAAACGGTCCAGAGACGGAGGACGCGGACGGCACCTTGCCACGCGGCCGTCAGCAGCTGTGCACCCCTGCCGGCGGCCCAGGACCCAACCAGAGAGGGTCGGACGGGCATTCACACCGTGTGTCCACCATCCAGACATCACGGCTGACGTGTGCGCATGAGGAACTGTGTGACATTGACTCTGGGACTCAGAACCGTTGGACGTTGAAACTGAGACTCAAATATTTCTTGTTCTTATATGTTTATTTCTCGTGTGCAGAGGCAAGATCTTTTTAAAGAAAAGAAACAAGATGGGGGGGAGATTGATGTAGAGGCAAAGAAGCACTGAACAGACTGTCAAACTCTAGGGGGAAGAAGGCAGGGGAGGGGCGGGGGCGGGGGCTGTAAGAGATCAACCGAAGGACTTGTAGGCGTGCCTATAAGCATGACCGATGGATACAAGACACTGGGGGGGGGGGGGGTGAGGGGCAGGTGAGGACATGTGCTGGGGGTAGGAGAGGCCGGGAGGAGGTCAATGGGCGGGGGGGGGGGAGGCGGGGGAAGAGACATATGTACTACAATTTGTGATACTTTAAACAATAAGAAAAAAAATTTTGTTTAAATTCATGACACCTGCCGAGACCGGTTTGGCTCAGTGGATAGAGCGTCGGACTGCGGACTGAAGGGTCCCGGGTTCGATTCCGGCAAGGGCATTTACCTTGGCTGCGGGCACATCCCCAGTAGGGGGCGTGCAGGAGGCAGCTGATCGATGTCTCTCTCTCATCAATGTTTCTGACTTTCTATCCCTCTCCCTTCCTCTCTGTAAAAAATCAATAAAATATATTTTAAATAAATAAATAAATAAATAAATAAATTCATGACACCTGAAAAAAAATAAACAAAAAACATATTTATAAAAAAGCAAAGACTTGGGGTGGGACCTGGGACTCACCTCAGGCGTGGGGCTAGCGTGGAGGGTTTAAATCGAGCAGAAGGTTGTGTCTCGGGGTCCCCCTGAGCATAAATCGGGGGCTCGCGTCAGCTGGATGCTGTTACGGATTAAAGGGGAAGAGTCGGGCTGGCTTTCTTAGAGATCGCGCTGTGTTCCTTCACGAGACACCCGTTTCCCGGCCCGGACGGCGTGTACCCTGCGTCTGCCGGTGGCGGGGTGGGGTTAGGAACCAGGCTTCGAAGGGGCCCTTCCCAGGAAGGACTAAATGAATCCCCGTCTCTTCTTCGTCTCCCCCACGGAACGCAGACGGCAACTGGAAGACCCGAGGCGATGCTGTTGCGTGTCAAACGCCTGCCTCGTCCGATGGAAGGGGGGGAAGATATTAAACTTTCTAGACAGAGCCAGATAGGGCCTATCTCCCAGAAACACAGCGGGATCGTCGCGAACGGAGGAAATTAAAGAGAGGCCGGCTGAAAACCCAGAACTGCCAGGCACACAGCTGCCCGAGACCGAGATGACGTTAGAGAGAGTGGACAGATCTCCCCGATCGCTCACCTTCAATCCCGGGGTGTGCGTCCTCGGTTCGTTTGAAACCGTTGAAAGGGCCCTGGCGTGTCTCTCTCCGAGGGACGTGGGGGTTCACTTTGGTTTGGTAAAGAGCACCAGAAATCGATCTTCGTTCTCCAGTGAAAATGGAAGGTCCCACCCGTCTGGCATGGCTCAGGGGTTGAGCATTGACCTTTGAACTAGAAGGTCAGGGTTCAATTTGCGCTCAGGGCACCTGCCCGGGTTCAGAGTTCAGTCCCCAGTGGGGGGGCGTGTGCAGGAGGCAGCCAGTCCATGATTCTCTCTCATCATGGATCTCTCTCTCTCTCTCTCTCTCTCTCTCTCTCTCTCTCTCTCTCTCCCCCCTCCACCCTTTCCTCTCTGAAATCAATACAAACATTAAAAAAGAAAAGAAACCTTTGGCTCAGTGGATAGAGCGTCGGCCTGCGGACTGAAAGGTCCCAGGTTCGATTCCGGTCAAGGGCATGTACCTTGGCTGCGGGCACATCCCCAGTGGGGGGGCGTGCAGGAGGCAGCTGGTTGGTGTTTCTCTCTCATCGATGTTTCTGACTTTCTATCCCTCTCCCTTCCTCTCTGTAAAAAAAATCAATAAAATATATTTTTTTTTAAAAAAGGAAAAGAAGCCCTAACCGGTGTGGCTCAGTGGGTAGAGTGTCAGCCTGCGGACTAAAGGGTCCCAGGTTCGATTCCGGTCAAGAGCATATACCTTGGTTGGGGGCACATCCCCAGTAGGAGGTGTGCTGGAGGCAGCTGATTGATGTTTCTCTCTCATCAATGTTTCTAATTCTCTATCCCTCTCCCTTCCTCTCTGTAAAAAGTCAATAAAATATATATTTTTTAAAAAATGCTGAGACCGGTTTGGCTCAGTGGATAGAGCGTCGGCCTGCGGACGGAAGGGTCCCAGGTTGGATTCCGGTCAAGGGCATGTACCGTGGCTGCGGGCACATCCCCAGTGGGGGGCGTGCAGGAGGCAACTCAATCCATGTTTCTCTCTCATCGATGTTTCAGACTTTCTATCCCTCTCCCTTCCGCTCTGTAAAAAATCAATAAAATATATTTTTTTAAAAAAAAGGAAAAGAAGCTCTCCTAGACTTCAGTACCAATGGCCCTGTGCTCTGCTAACAAACTCCACTCCACCAGCCGGCTGCCGCCCGCAGCCCCGTCAGTGCCCACGCCTTGGGCTCCTGCACACACTCCGCTCCCCCTGGCTCTGCCCATCGTGGCCAGCGGGCACCGTCTGCAGGGCGACTGCGGGAAGGAAGGGCCCGGGTGGAGCTGTGGCCTCCCCTGGCCTCCTCCCGCACAACCTGGGCCCCCAACCAGCTTCTTTGGGGGACACCTGTGCTGACTCAATGCACAGAAAATTCTCTTCAGGGTTTTTAATAACATTTTTAATATCTATTTCTATTGATTTCAGAGAGGAAGAGAGAGAAACATCACTGATCTGAGAGAATCATGGATCGGCTGCCTCCTGCACGCCCCACACTGGGGATCAGCCCAAAACCCAGGCCTGTGCCCTGACCGGGAATTGAACCCTGACCTGCTGGGGTAGAGGTCGACGCTCAACCCCTGAGCCAGGCCAGCTGGGCCTTCCCTTCTTTTTCACCTTCCCTGGAATACTGCTCTGAAGATCATCATTCTAGTTCACAGGCGTCCGGGAGGGAGCAAAAGGTCTGTTGCGTTGACATGAAGCAGAAATTCACACAGGTCACCGCTGCCCATCCACGGCGCGAATGACCCGGATGGAGAAGCCGATGATGTCACGGAGAGCTGGTCCTGGGTCCGGGTGGGCTCCGCCTCTGTCCTGGAACGACTGCGGGACTTGGGAGGGGCCCTGGGCAAGAGCAGGAGCAGAAGTTTTTAAAAAAAGGAAAGTGTCGGACGGCATGAAAGAGCACTTTATTTTTTAAAAAATACATTTTATTGATTTTTACAGAGAGGAAGGGAGAAGGATAGTGAGTCAGAAACATCAATGAGAGGGAAACATCGATCAGCCGCCTCCTGCACACCCCCTACTGGGGATGTGCCCGCAACCAACGTACATGCCCTTGACCGGAATGGAACCCGGGACCCTTCCGTCCGCAGGCCGACGCTCTGTCCACGGAGCCACACGGTGTCGGCGGAAAGAGCACTGTAAACACGTTACCCTTTCACAGGAGCCGGCGTGACGCCGAGCCCGACGCGGATGCCACGTCAGGAGACACAGGCGTCCCCGGGGAGGTGCTGGCCCCAGCTCGTCCTCGTCAGCAGCCGGAAGCCTCGTCGATTCACCAGATGAACGGCTGCGCTCGGTGCCCATGGTCTGCCTCGCATGGCCTTCAACGAGGGTTTGCTTTCTAAGCCAAAGAAGAAGTGGGTGCCCAGCCTCTGCACTGAACAGGAAGCAAACGCACGCACGCAGCGGTCCAGCCCCATGTGATAAAAGGCTAATATGCAAATCGACTGAAAGGCAGAACGACCGGCCGCTAGGACAGCACTGACCACCAGGGGCAGACGCTCAATGCAGGAGCTCCCCGTGGTGGTCATTGCCCTCCCACGGGGGGGGGGGGTCGCTCAGACAGAGGCTGGGCTCATGGCTGACGAGGGGGAAGGTAAGAGGGGGGCTGATGGAAGCTTCTCCCGCCTCCACCGCAGCTCTGAGGGGGGGTGTCTGACGGACAGCTCAGGCCGGCTCCCAAGCGAGGGGTCCCGAACTGTGAGAGGGTGCAGGCCGGGCAGAGGGACTCCCCTGCCCCACCCCCAGCCCCCCATGAGTGCTCAAATCTCGTGCCCCGGGGCCTCTAGTTTAAGACCAATAATCGTCCTGGTTTACCGGCCTGGAACCCACCTGCTCCTCGGCTGCTGGGCCGATCCCCTCGGACGGCTGCCCTGTGGGGGCCTGGAGCCCGTAATACAGTTAGACCCTATTAACACGCCCACGAGGAAGCCCCCGGGGCAGGCGGGGAGCCTTTCGAGAGGCGGCTCTTCCCCGGGGCAGATTTAATACCTCCCGCGACGCCAGGCTGAGCGGGAAGACGGACCTTATTAAAAGCGAAAATCTGATTATATGTGAAAACGATTGGTGTCTTCGTGGAACGGATGGCCCAGGACAGACGATGACAAACAATCCGTCCCGGCTTCCCATCTCTCCGCTCTGTAACAAGGGACGAAGGAAATTCGGCGCGGAAGACGGCGGGGGGGCCAAAGGCAAGGTCTCTTTCTAAACGTCATTGCGCAGAAGGAAACAGCTAACTCGTTCTCATGCATGTTTTGTGCTGGGGGGTGGGGTGAGTACAAACAACGCCATTGGAGAGGGACGGGTCCGGCTCTTCCGAAGGAGATGAGCCGACAGGGCTGGGAACACGTGTGTCCGCTGCCATCCTGGCCTCTGGGAGGTGAATTCTGAAGACAAACCTTCGGCTTGAGGTCGGGCCGACCAGCTCTCGATGCCGGCGACGTGGGCGCCTTCCCCGCGGGAGCACTGGCCTTGCCTCCTGGCCCATCCCCTGAGGACCGGGGGGGGGGGGGGCACTTCCCCACCCAGACCAGCTGTCCCGGCGCCCCAGCGAGGACTCTGATGATGTTTGCGAGCAGAGTCCTGGGTTGAAGCCGCTGAAGTAGGCATGGGAGACCCGCTCGCTCGGGGACTGAACCAGACGGATGCTTCCCGGGGGGCGGGCCTGCCCCAACCTCGGCCTCTCCCAGCAAAGCCTGGCCTGGGACTCGAACCCTGGCCTTCTCCTCATTTATAGGTGGATGCTCAACCCCTGCACCCGGGAGCAGCGTGTGGGTGTTCTCCTTCCGTGGCGCACCTGGCAGGGCCTGGGGATCACAGGGGGTGGAGGTGGGGGTCAAACAGGATACACCTGCCCCGTCCGCAGGCGTGGAGCTGTCCATCTGGAGCTGGCTCGGGTGTCTGGCACGGGTACCCCAGGGCCCATGAACCCCACGGTGTGGTACCTGAAATGGGTCGCTGCTTGGCGATGGGCAGAGGGAGGGACTCTCCCTTCCTCTCTGAAATGATTCCTATCTAAGAAAAGAGTCATGTGCAGATGGAACGTCACTCCAACACACAAGATGGCTGCCCCCATGTGGTCAAAGATCCTGCCCCCATGTGGGCACAAGATGGCAGCCACAAGATGGCCAGCGGGGGAGGGCTGTTGGGAGGGACCAGGCCTGCAAGGGAGGGCAGTTGAGGACAACCAAGCCTGCAGTGGAGGGCAGTTAGAGGTGACCAGGCTGGCAGAGGAGGAAAGTTGGGGGTGACCAGACCTGCAGAGAAAGGAAGTTGAGGGGGACCTAGGCCTACAAGGAAGAGCATTTGGGGGAGACCAGGCCTGCAGGGGAGGGCAATTAGGAGCAAACAGGTGGGCAGGGGAGCAGTTAGGCACCAATCAGGCTGGCAGGGTGGTGGTTAGCGGGTGATCAGGCTGGCAGGCAGAAGCAGTTAGGGGCAATCAGGAAGGCAGGCAGGCGAGCAGTTGGGAGCCAGCAGTCCTGGATTGTGGGAGGGATGTCTAACTGTCTGTTTAGGCCTGATCCCCAGACCTAAACGGGCATTTGAACATCCCTCGAGGGGTCCCAAATTGGAGAGGGTGCAGGCTGGGCTGAGGGACACACACCCCTGTGCACGAATTTCGTGCACTGGGCCTCTAGTAGCAATATATTTGTTTAACAGCAGGCGCTTTCGAACAGAGGCCACGTCCCACCCAGAGACCCTGGCCCGGGCTCCCGGGAAGCTCTCGGCCGCCCCGCCCCCCTGTGGTCCTCGTTAATGATCGGAACCGGCCCGCCCTGGATGCTCACGCAGCCTCGTGGGACAAGCAGACGCGATGCACGTGTGTTTTTTAACGTCGCCCACCTCTGCCGTTTCCCTGGGACGCAGAGGGGGCGAGAGAGAGTCCTCCCGGCTTCTGAGACGGATGACAGATTTCGATCTAATTAATCCAGAGCCCTGTGTGCGCAGCGACGGCGACGCAAACATGTTTGTTAACCAAAAGCAGTGATTAGGGCTGGCGCCGGGCCAGGCCCTGCAGCCGTGTGGAGCCGTCCCCACTGCTCCCGGCCATATGGGCTCCCCGCGGCCCACCGCGTCCCCGTGGGGTGAAGAGGCGTCAGGTCTAACGGAGCTTCATTGACATCCGCCCGCGTTTCCAAATAAAGGAACTGTGTGTGCCCCGGCCCGGCCCGCCCACAGGGCAGCCCTCTCCCCACAGCCAGACACACCCAGAGCCGCTTTCAAACGCAACGTTTTCAAAGGGGGTATGTGTGTGTTTTTTAATATGTTTTTATTGATTTTGGAGAGGAAAAGAGGGAGAGAGAAGCGTCGGTGATGACAGAATCGTGGCTCGGCTGCCTCCTGCACGCCCCCTCCTGGCGGTGGGGGGCGTCTGCCACTGGGCATGTGTCCTCACCGGGAATTGAACCATGACCTCCTGGCTCCTAGTTAGATGCTCAACTGCTCAGCCACCTCACACGGGGGCCCCGATTCCCACGCCAGCGCCCGCAGCGGGACAGGCAGGTCTGTTCCCAGAGGCCGGCAGAGGGGGGCATCCCGTCTGCTCTGCGCTCTCCGCAGGAGCGCTGCCCTCGTGCCTTGCGGAAGGAACCTGCCCTCTTCCCCAGCGTCCCTTCCTCTTCTTTCAACAAGACACACCCCACCCTCACACCTGCCTGTGAAGAACGAAGGCCCGGCCGGCAAGGCTCCGGGGTGGAGCGTCGACCTAGGAACCAGGAGGTCAGGGTTCAATTTCTGGTCAGGGGACAGGCCCGGGTTGTGGGCTCCATCCCCTGTGGGGGGCGTGCCGGAGGCGTGCAGGAGGCAGCTGACCCATGTTAAAACACACACACATATACACACACCATACACACCATACACACACCACACACACCACACACACACCATATACACACTATACACACATACCAAACAAACCACACACACACTATACACACCATACACACCATACACACCATACACACACCATACACACACACACCATACCACATGCCACACACACACCATACACACACCACACACACACCACACACACCATATACACACCACACACACACTATACACACCATACACACCATACACACACCACACACACACACTATACACACACACCACTTTCTTTCTCATCACTCATTCTTTCTCCCTCCCCCTTCTCCCTCTAAAAAGCAACAAGAATATATTTTGAGAAAGGAAAAGAGCAGTGGCGATCAGAACAAGTCTTAGTAACAGATATTCAAGAGGAAGTTGCTCTTGGTGCATTGATTTTAATATTTGTCCATAAACACTGATTTTTTTAAAGATTTTTTTTATTTTATTGGTTTTTCACAGAGAGGAAGGGAGACAGAAAGTCAGAAACATCGATCAGCTGCCTCCCGCACACCCCCACTGGGGACCTGCCCGCAGCAGCCAAGGTCCATGGCCTTGACCGGAATCACACCCGGGACCTTTCTGTCCTCAGGCCTACGTTCTATCTGCCGAGCCAAACCGGTTTCGGCAATACTGATTTTTTTTTTTAGCATTGTTTTGTGTCTGTTGTACTTTAATGCCTGTACAGTTCCAGGAATAAAAGTCTGTGTGTGGTGTGTGTGTGATGTGTGTGTGTGTGGTGTGTGTATGGTGTGTGTGTGTGGTGTGTGTGTGTGTGATGTGTGTATGGTGTGTGTGGTGTGTGTGTGGTGTGTATATGGTGTGTGTGATGTGTGTATGGTGTGTGTGGTGTGTGTGTGGTGTGTGTATGGTGTGTGTGTGTGGTGTGTGTATGGTGTGTGCGTGGTATGTGTGTGTATGGTATGTGTGTGGTTTGTGTGGTGTGTGTGTGTGTGTGTGTGTGGTGTGTGTATGGTGTGTATGGTGTGTGTGTGGTTTGTGTGGTGTGTGTATGGTGTGTGTGTGGTGTGTGTGGTGTGTGTGTGGTGTGTGTATGGTGTGTGTGTGTGGTGTGTGTATGGTGTGTGCGTGGTATGTGTGTGTATGGTATGTGTGTGGTTTGTGTGGTGTGTGTGTGTGTGTGTGTGTGTGTATGGTGTGTATGGTGTGTGTGTGGTGTGTGTGTGGTATGTGTGTGTATGGTGTGTGTGTGTGTGTGGTGTGTGTGTGTGTGATGTGTGTATGGTGTGTGTGGTGTGTGTGTGGTGTGTGTATGGTGTGTGTGTGTGGTGTGTGTATGGTGTGTGCGTGGTATGTGTGTGTATGGTATGTGTGTGGTTTGTGTGGTGTGTGTGTGTGTGTGTGTGGTGTGTGTATGGTGTGTATGGTGTGTGTGTGGTGTGTGTGTGGTATGTGTGTGTATGGTGTGTGTGTGTGTGTGGTGTGTGTGTGTGTGATGTGTGTATGGTGTGTGTGGTGTGTGTGTGGTGTGTGTATGGTGTGTGTGTGTGGTGTGTGTATGGTGTGTGCGTGGTATGTGTGTGTATGGTATGTGTGTGGTTTGTGTGGTGTGTGTGTGTGTGTGTGTGGTGTGTGTATGGTGTGTATGGTGTGTGTGTGGTGTGTGTGTGGTATGTGTGTGTATGGTGTGTGTGTGTGTGTGGTGTGTGTGTGGTGTGTGTATGGTGTGTGTGTGGTATGTGTGTGTATGGTATGTGTGTGGTTTGTGTGGTGTGTGTGTGTATGTGTGTGTGGTGTGTGTATATGTGTGTATGGTGTGTGTGTATGTGTGGTGTGTGTGTGGTGTGTGTGTGGTGTGTGTGTGGTGTGTGTGTGTATATGTGTGTATGTGTATATGTGTGTATGGTGTGTGTGTATGTGTGGTGTGTGTGTGGTGTGTGTGGTATGTGTGTGGTGTGTGTGTGTGTATATGTGTGTATGGTGTGTGTGTGGTGTGTGGTGTGTGTGTGTATGTGTGTGGTGTGTGTGTGTGTATATGTGTGTATGGTGTGTGTGTGGTGTGTGGTGTGTGTGTGTATGTGTGTGGTGTGTGTGTGGTGTGTGTGTGTGTATATGTGTGTATGGTGTGTGTGTGGTGTGTGGTGTGTGTGTGTGGTGTGTGTGTGTGGTGTGTGTGTGTATATGTGTGTATGGTGTGTGTGGTATATGTGTGTGGTGTGTGTGTGTGGTGTGTGTGTGTGTATATGTGTGTGTGGTGTGTGTGGTGTGTGTGTGTAGTGTGTGTGTGTGTGTATGGTGTGTGTGTGGTGTGTGGTGTGTGTGTGTGGTGTGTGTGTGTGTATGGTGTGTGTATATGTGTGTATGGTGTGTGTGTGGTGTGTGGTGTGTGTGTGTGGTGTGTGTGTGTGGTGTGTGTGTGTGTATGGTGTGTGTATATGTGTGTATGGTGTGTGTGGTATATGTGTGTGGTGTGTGTGTGTGGTGTGTGTGTGTGTATATGTGTGTGTGGTGTGTGTGGTGTGTGTGTGTAGTGTGTGTGTGTGTGTATATGTGTGTATGGTGTGTGTGGTATGTGTGTGTGGTGTGTGTGTGTGGTGTGTGTGTATATGTATGTGTGTTTTAACATAAAGCCTAGTATCTCACAAACAACACGTGTTTCAGAGTCTGTGGCTGTTGCTATGGTAACAGCCTTTATTTGCAGAAGCCGTACACAGCCGTGGACCACACACTAACCTGCTGGTTACTGAGGACGGTTCTCCCAGCACAGGCCAGGGGCTCCCCAACCACGTTTCTGACTCGGAAGTCGTGCGCTACAGGCGGCCACGGGGGAAGGGGCGGCGGGGAGGGGGAGCCGGGCCGGCCACTGGCTTCAGGTGAAGGTGGAGCCCTGGAACCCGGACAGTGTGCTCTGCCTGTGTTTCCTGGGGAATGAGCACCCCGGGGCCAGGTGGTTTCTACGGATTGGGGCATTTTCCTTCCGTACTTGAACGAAGATTCAGGCAAGAACGGGCCTTCCTTCCGCCGTCCCACAGCCCGGAGCCGGAGCCCGAGCGTCCGGCGTGGCACGGGACGCGCGAACCCGCGGTGGGAGCGCCTCGCCGCTCACATTCCACCGGGTCACCGGGTCCACATCCCGCTGTGTGCGCCCCAAGAGCACCGACAGCCCGACCCAGCGGCTCCGAGGGCCTGGTCTCCCCTCGGGGTCGGGGTCCGCAGGCAGCTGGCCAGACGCTAGGAGAGCTCCCTCCTTCCCCGGAGGCGGAGCCGCTGGCTGTCCCTGCGGACAGATGCCCGCAAACCGGCCTGCGGTCCCGGCTCCGTGTCCGACGCGTGTGGGGCGGCCCACGGACTGCAGGCCCGGCCCGCCCGCAGCCCGACACTGGGCTTGTCCCCGGGCCCGGACCCCTGCGGCCGCCCACCTCCCCAGGGCGGGGCTGCTCCCTCAGCCACTCTTCCTGCTCCCCCATCCTTCTTCGTAACTTTTTAAAATGTATTTCAGAGAGGAAGGGAGAGAGAGAGATAGAGATAGAGATAGAGATAGAGAGAGAGAGAGAGAGAGAGAGAGAGAGAGAGAGAGAGAGAGAGAGAGAAACACCCATGATGAGAGAGAATCACGGATCAGCTGCCTCCTGCACGCCCCACATGGGGATAGAGCTGTACCCCGGCCTGTGCTCTGTCCGGGGATCCAACCCTGACCTCCTGGTCCACAGGTCGACGCTCAGCCCCGAGCCATCCTGGCTGGACTGCGCCCTCATTTTCGTTCTCAGAGGCTCGGGTACGATCACATACCTTCCCCGCTAAGTGACCTCTTCTAGCCTCCCTGCAGCAGGAGCAGCGGGTCCCCGAGTTCCGCGTCCGGGTTCCCTGTGCGGCCTGCCCTCCGTCTCTGCCTTCACAGGGACCTGTGGTGGGAGGGCGTCTCTGAGGGACCAGCCCTGCCCTGGGGAGGCCGCCCCGGTCTCCCGGGGGGTAGGGGGGCGCACAACCGATGAGGAAACAGCCTCAGACCCAAGCAAAGCCCCTATGTTGTTCCCACCAGCAGGGGACAGACGCCCACAGGGAACTGCACAGGGGGCCTGGCCCTCAGCCCGCAGAGAGGCGGGGGACCCCCTCCCCGCCGTCCCAGGCCGAGCGCAGCCCGTCCGATTCCGGAAGAATCCGTGCGGCAGCACCCAGCGTCGGGCTCCGGGCTCCCAGAGAGCTGGCAGCTTAGGTCTGGAGAACAGCCTCGGAGGCCGTGTCCCAGACACAGGAAGGAGGGCGGGAGGACAGCGGCACGGAGAGCCGTTCCATTAAGGCACAGTTCGTGTGCTCGGGGGGGGGGGGGGGTCATGGGGAGTCCCTCCATCGGGACCCCCGGACGGGGGGCGGGGGCCGCACACACAACCTCGGAGGCAGAAAATACAGAGCAAGGGAACCTAACGCTCCTTCCTGGCCGGGTGGGTGTTGGGTATGAGACCTCCCTGCTGGATGGGGGGGGGGGGGGCGCGGGAGAGAGGAGATGTGAACGGCGGGTGCTGGTGTGGGGGAGAGGGGAGGAAAACCCTCAGGCAGAATAAACCGGCCCAGGCGGCGGCCCAGGCCTGCCCAGGCGCTCCGTGGGCCGGGGGATCTGAGGCTCGAGGCCCGAGAGGCCCGGAGGAGGCTGAGCCACCCCCCCCCCCGCCCCCCCGTCTCTGGCCGCCGTGTCTGCCCGCCCTTTCCCGAGAAAGACAAATATTTCTCCGGCGGCTGCCTCACCGCCCTCAAACGCCGAAGGCGAGTGGAGAGAGGAGTCTGTGAATCTGAGGGAGCCTTTGGCTCAGACATGAACGTGCATAAAACACAGGCCCGGCCCCCGACAAAGAAAGCTCCCACGTACCTGCTCCCCGTGGAGACAGCTCACGTCCATCCGTTAAAAACGAGCCGTTCTCTACGGACGTGACTCCGGCGACGGGTGCTCCGCGGAGAGGGCTGCTGGCCGGGAGAGAGGGGCTCCCTCACCCCCCCCCACTTTGGGTGTCTCAGGAGAGGCCCTCCAATGGCCCACAGTCCGGGCACGTGGGGCCCACGACTTGAGAGAGGCCGATGGCACGGACGCCTCTAACGGTCCGGACAGAGGGCGGGGCGGCTTCATCGACCCCAAAACCCACGTGCGTGCAGCTTACCGAGGCCACGGAACACCCCGGAGCCTTTCCTGCTATTCAGCCAAAAGCCTGCCTCTGCGTGCAGGTCTAATCCTTGTAGGGATGCACTAGAGGCCCTGTGAACCTATGTGTGTGTGTGGGGGGGGGGGGGAGGCTGGGTGGCCGGGGTAAGGGCTGCAGGTCTAATCCTCGTAGGGATGCACTAGAGGCCCTGTGCACCTATGTGTGTGGGGGGGGGGGAGGCTGGGGGGCCGGCGTAAGGGCTGCAGGTCTAATCCTTGTAGGGATGCACTAGAGGCCCTGTGCACCTATGTGTGTGGGGGGGGATGCGGCCCCGGGAGGGGGCGGGGGGACTGGGATGAGGGGCTGCAGGTCTAATAATCATAATAATGCACTAGAGGCCTGGTGTTCAAATATGTGTATGGGGGCAGGAGGCTGGGGGGAGCCTGGGGGGGCGCAGCTGGGACGAGGGCTGCAGATCTAATCATCTAATCATCATAGTAATGCACTAGAGGTCCTGTGCACATATGTGGGGGGGGGAGGCTGGGGGGGCCGGGGGCGGCCGGGGTAAGGGCTGCAGGTCTAGTCATTGTAGGAATGCACTAGAGGCCCCCTGCACGGATGTGTGCATGGGAGAGGTGGGGGCCAGCAGGGGGATGGGGCTGGCCGGGCGAGGGGCGGCAAATGATTGGCCGGCCAGCCCATCCCCTGGTCGAACTCCCAGTCGAGGGGGCCATTTGCATATTAGCCTTTCGCCAGATAGGAGAGGGGGTATTATCACGGAGACGCTCGGAAGTTAATTAAAAACCCTGCCCTCGGTGTGTTTGGAAGAGAAGAGAAACATCACACGTGGGAACAGCCCCGGTTTTCCGTCCAAACTTGGACCCCGGGCCGGCGGCCGCGGGGGAGAGCAGGCAGGTTTCCTACGCCCGTGTCTATTGCCGACATTTTGGGGGGCACCCAGGGGCGACGGCGGCCAGGCGGCTCCACCTCGGACCGCCAGCCTCTCTCCCAGGTGTGCTCTCTCTCCTCTTCCCTCCCATCCAACCGCTTCGCCGCCAAATGCGTTGTGTTTGGAAGTTCAACAGCGGCCCCTGGTGGAGCTCTGCCGCCCGTGCAGGCTGAGCACGATGGTTCCAGAAACTCCGCCAGCCCCTCCGAGGAAGGGAAAGGGGTCCCCCTGTGGACGACCCACCGAGGCCTGTGCCTCCAGGTCAGAGGGCAGAGCAGCCGCAGGGACAGACGCTGGGCTGGGGGGCTGCGGGGGAAGGAGAGGGTAGTCATTCCCGCCAGTCTCGCTGGCTGGAGGTTCTGTTGTTGTCTGTTAATATATTTTTATTGAGCAAAAACCGGTGTGGCTCGGTGGCTAGAGCGTCGGCCTGCCGCTCCGTGACGCTCCCACATCACGATGTTCCTCTCTCTCCTCCTCCCCTCCTCTCTGACGCCAATAAACACATATATTTAAAAAAAGAAGCAGCAGCGTCCCCTTCCTCAGAACCTCGGGTCTCCCACGTGGTTCTGAATAAAGAAGGAAACCCACCGCCTCCAAGCCGCCAGGAGCCCTTCCTTGGGGGACCCCTGTCTCAGCCGCTCAGGGACCCTGTTCATGAGTCACTTTGGTGTTTGAGAACGTGGACCAGGGATCCTGGGGACGTGGCTGTGCAGGAGCCCGGGAGCCCGCAGAAGTCCCCTCAGTGTCCAGCAGGGGGAGCCCTGGGCGCAGGCGCAGCTCTGACCTGCCAAGGGGCCCTGGCATCCTAACCACGAAGACCCCTGCAGACAGTCTGACAGCTGCTTCATTTACATACAGGACGTGCATCATTTACATACAGGAAGTGCGTTATTTACATACAGGACGTGCATAATTTGCATATAGGAAGTGCGTCATTTACACGCAGGAAGTGCACGTTAACATACAGGAAGTGCATCCTTTACACATGGGAAGTGCAGTGTTTACATACAGGAAGTGCATCGTTTACATACAGAAAGTTCGTCGTTCACATACAGGAAGTGCTCCGTTTACATACAGGAAGTGCTTCCTTGGGCTCGAATACCTTGGCGGAGCTCCCCCTGTTTCCTGAGATTCAGCGGAAGAAGTTTCCTCAGGGAAACTTCTATCTCTCGTTAGAATGTGCACGTGAATTCAGGGCGAAAGGGGCGCCCTGAAACGCGGTGAGCAGGGCAGCCCTCGCCCCGGAGTGCCGACCTCAGTGGGGTGCCGGCTCTCCGGAAAACCCGAGGCGGCCCCTCGGTCATGCTCACCGCGAAACCCAGTACGAGGTCGCTGAAAGGTCAGGCCAGGGTGGCTCAGAGGGTAGCGGGCCAGCCCTCCCACCCAGGTCCCAGGCTCGGCTCCGCCCCCCTCGTGGCTGACTGGTTCCGTGGGAGAGGCAGCCAGTCGGTATGTCTCCTCACACCCCCGTTTCTCTCTCTGTGTCTCTCTCTCCCTCCCTTCCCTCTCTCTAAAGTCAGTGGGAAAATGTCCCCTAGTGAGGATTTTTTTTTAAATATTTTATTCTAAATTAAAGAGACATCTGCGTACAGGCTTTGCTTCGTGGAAATGAAGCCGTCCCTTTTGTAATCTAGTTCTCCTTCCCCGTCGACTACTCCCCTTAAGTCTCGGCAGCGGGAGCGTCTCAGAAGCTGGTGCCAGCGCGCTGCTGGGACCTGCGCCCGGTGAGGGCGTGTGTGCGCCTCCAAACGGCCTCCTTGTCCAGGAAGGCAAAGGGCAGTCCCCCCGCGACCTCCCTACTTGAGGTCACGCCCATCCGGGGTGCCTCACAGGTTCCCCCCCAGCGCCAAGGAGAACCCGGGTCCGGCTTACTTCACCCGTGAGGTTTTAGACACCGATTTCCCTGCCACGCAAAGGTTCCCTGGAGTGATGGTCCCGGAGGTCAGGGGGCTACACAGAACCGAGGCGTTCTCTCCCACTGACGGCTGAGGCTGTGGAGGGCCCACAGCATTGCCTGCCTCCCTGTGATCCGCTGAGCAGCCAGGGGACCATCAGTCCATCACCCGGGGACCAGGCTGCCTCCTGGACCGCGTCTGTGGCATCGTCGTGTACCCCGCCTCCAGTCAAGCTGAAATCTTCCTGCAGGACCCGTCCTTGCAAAAGTGAGGAAGGGGCCCGGCAGGCGTGGCGGCTCAGTGGGTGATGAACTCCGCGTCGACCTATGAACCAGAGGTCATGGTTCAATTCTGCTCAGGACACAGGCCCGGGTTGCGGGCTCCATCCCCAGTGGAGGGCGTGCAAGAGGCAGCCAATCCATGATTCTCTCTCCTCATGGATGTTTCTGTCTCTCTTCCTCTCCTTTCCTCTCTGAAATCAATACAAATACATTTTAAAAGAAGAGAATGAAGACTGAGGTGCCGCTAACAGCCCTGTCGTCGGATGGTTTGGAGGAGCTGTTGGGGGGAGGGGGTGGGGGGAGGAAGGAGACACAGAGAGAGCAGCGCCTTTCTGTGCAGAGAACCCCAGGAAACCCGGGACGTCGCCCCGAATCTTTTCAAGCTAACAAAGAGTTCCAAAGAAGAGCAAGCTAGGAAAGCAATAATTTTCACTTATGCTAACAACAATCCGATGGAAATTGTAATGGGGAAAAATAGCCCAGTCTTGATAGGAATTTAAAAGGGGTGAGGGGAGGCACGCAGAAGAAAAGTGGGCAAACAAGCAATTAAGAGAAATATGCAAATAGCCAATTAACATACGAACAGATGTTCAAACTCAATAATAATCTGAAAACTATAAATGAAGACAAGGGACCGTTTTCCCCTTTCTGAGCCTGGAAACATAAAAACATGGAGTAAAGTGTGCACACTGAGACAAAATAACAGCAAAAATGCCTTGCCCGGCGGCCAGCAAGGCTCAGTGGTTGAGTGTGGACCTAGGAACCAGGGGGTCGCGGTTGGATTCCCATAGTGAGGGCACAGGCCCAGGCTGCGGGCTCGATCCCCAGCGGGGGGCGGCGTGCAGGAGGCAGCTGATCCAGGATTCTCTCTCATCTCCCTCTCCTTTCCTCTCTGAGATCAGTAAGGGTATGTTTTTAAAAAGCATAACCTTCCACATCGCCACATGTCTGTGATAGCGGCCCTCCCCAGGAGAGGCCAGGGAGCTGGACGAGGAGGACAGGGAAACTGAGGCAGGGAGCTGAACAAACTGGCAGCACAATTTGCAGCCCGTGCAGATAAAGCCGAGGCCTCAGTGGCATTTCGGCTCCAGACACAGAAAAGCAGCAAAACCAGGGCTGGCTGTGAGGACCACCCTCTGCCCCGACATTGACCTGTCGGTGGAAACCTTGACCCTGGAGGAGCCCACCTGGGGACGGAGGAACAGATTCCACTGGAGCCCTCGCTGAGGCCTCCCCTACGATTCCCGCCGGCGAGAGAGAAATAAAAGCCCCAGGACGAAGGGCCTCTGGGGGCAGCCCCCCCATCCCCTGTCCCCCACTTCTTCCCCCACCCCCAGCCACGCATCCCCTAAACTCTAAGGGACCCCACGAGACTTGCGACCTGGGGAGCAATGGGCAGCAGCAGCTGGTCCCAGGCTCACCCCGAAACCTGACCCCACGGCCCCCTCTTCTCTGACCTCCCCGAGAGCGAGGGCGGCCCAGGCTGGGCTCTCCTGCTGCTTCCTCGATGCTAGGACCTTTCTCGTTCCACGTCTCAGCTTTAGCAGACGTTCCCCACCGTCACACCTGTACTCGTGCTGCGAAATCCCTCAGGCGCGAAGTCAAAACCCACAGGCTACCTGCCGGCCCCAGGCAGACCCGCCAGGCGGAGGCGGGGGGAACCCACGGCCCGTGCTTCTCGCTGGGGTCCGCATCCTCCAGTTAGGCCAACAACAGGCCATCAACTGCTCTTACTGAGACGTTGTTCTAGGTTCAAGGTCAGCTCCAGGGTCAGCCCTCCTCCCTTTCCATGAGCTGTGGCATTCGCAGAGGAAGCAATTCTTTTTTTCTTTTTTTAAATGAATTTGTATTTATTTTTTTTTTACAGAGCAGAAGGGAGAGGGATAGGAAGTCAGAAACAACGATGAGAGAGAGAGACATGGATCAGCTGCCTCTTGCACGCCCCCTACTGGGGATGTGCCCGCAGCCCGGGTGCATGCTCTTGACCGGAATCGAACCCAGGACCCTTCAGTCCGCAGTCCCACACTCTGTCCACTGAGCCAAACCGAGTCTGGGCGAGGAAGCGATTCTTAAAGGAGGAAGGTGGCGTGCAGCCTAGAACCCTGAGTGGGTTCTAGGTGGCACTCCTGCCCGCGGTGGGTGTGTTTCCATTCACTCACCGGCCGTGGGGAACAGAGACGGACAGGAGAGCGCCCCTGGGACCTGACTCGGACCGGGGGAGCCGTCCGACACGCTCTGCCCACGCAGGGCGGATTATCTGCACGAAATTACCTCCAAGAAATGCAAACAATACAAAGGAAATGCAAAGCTTGTCCCATTATTAGCATAACATTAAACTCCTTGCATGCATAACGTTGCATTCCCAAAGCACGAATGGATTTTATCCTTAGAGTTCAAAGACCTCCTAATGAATATGCAAAATGGCCTCTTGTTAACGGCAAGTTTGTTGGGGTTTTCCTTCTCAGAAAAGAGACGGTTCTTCGCTGCAGGAAAATGCTAGAAGGTCTAGAAACACAAACCCGTCTCTATTAATAATAGAGAATATGCAAATTATCCATTACAGCCTCACATCACGACCGATGGGATCAGCAGGCTGCGTCCCCGCCCTCTGCTCAGGCAGCTGCAGGGCCTGGGGTAGGAGAGGATGCCTCAGGAGGGGAGGCGAAAGGGGAGGGAGAGCGAGGAGGTCTGCATGCAGACAGGCCGAGAGGAGAAACAGAACTATAGAATGTGAACGAGAAAAAGACGCAGGAAAAGGGAAGGAAATTCGGGGCTGCACGAGAGAGAGAGGGGGTGGTGACGTCGGGGGGGGGGGGAGCAGGTGCATCTGGCCAGGAGCAGGGCGGGAGCCCGAGGGAGCCCCCCCCCCAGACGTGGGCGGAGGGCAGTGGCGCCCCCCCCCCCCCCCCCCGGCATGGGCTGTTGGCAGGGAGGTGCCCATGGGTCCAGGATGAACTGAGTGGTGGACGGTCTGAGGCCTTCTGGGCGAGGATCCTGCTTCATGGGGGCAGCAGCAGCGCCTGACCCATGTGGGCCTTGGCCACCCTCGCTGGGCCGGGCGCCCCGGGCAGGGAACGGGAGGAGGACACAGCGGGCAGGGGAGGCAGTAAGCACCTGGCTGGGGCTGAGCCCTGGGCTGGGGGTTAAGGTCCCCCTCCCCGAATGGGAGCTTTAAGAAGGGAGGGAGGGGAAAACTTTACGAAGGAGTCCGTAGAGAGCAGAGTTAAAGAAGGAAAAGGGAAGTATGAGTGAAGTGTAGGAGCTATAATGAAAATCAAGTGTGGTTGTGTCCTGGGGATGTTATGCCCAGATTTCAAGATCCCCAGAGACCACCAGGGAACCGAGTCCGATGCAAAAGCAAAAGAGCCTTTCTTCAAGCCCGAGCTTGGCCCTCTGCCCCCACTGACCCAGCGGCAGGACGCAAAGGAGGGGGAAAAAATCCAAAACATGCAATTTTATAGGGAGATGGGGCCAGACTCGAACCGCAGAGTTGGCTGATTCTGATTGGTTGGGTGAGGGCTGGGGCTAGAGACGCAAATAATCCCTAACGCACATGACCTGCCCTGTCCTTTGCTCTTGATTGGAGCTCAAGCTCACAGTCTTTTGTGATTGGCTAATTCAAAGGGAAGAGTTGGTCTTTGTGATTTCAAGATGGCGGCCCCGGGTAAGTTTACACATCACGCGGCCTACACGGTGGCTGCCGAGTCACACAGTCCAAAATGGCAGCTGTCTTTGCAGCCCCGCTCTGCCCTTTCAGGGACAGATTTTAAAAGCAGGAGTCAGAAAAGAAAAAAGATAAATGATAGTGAATAATTAGGCAGGTAGGTAGAGAGGTATTAAAACAGTGGAAGTAGAGAAGAACGTATGGGAAAGATAGGATGAGAGAGAAAGGGGGAGGGAAGAAAAGTTTTAAAGGGGAACCGGTAGATAGAGCTTAAAAGAGAGTGGGAAGAAGGAAGAAATGGGGGAGGGAGCAAAGCAGGTCCAAGGGGGGAAGAAAAAAATTAAGGTGAGAAGGAAGGGAAAGGGGAGGGAGGGCTAAGTAAATATAAAGGACAGAAGGAAGGAGGGGAGGGAGGGAAGGTAGGAGAAAGACAGGAAGAAGGATGATGGCACAGAAGTAGGAAATAAGGAGGAAAAAAAGTTTATAAGTGATGAGTCTGTGGGGGGAAAATATTACATGAAAGAGAAAAATTGTATGAGAGGGAGAAGCCAATAAGGAAGTCAAATAAAATTGTGTGTAAATGGGATAAGATTTAAAGAAAAAAAAGTTAATAGGGGTGACCAGGCTGGCAGGGGAGGGCAATTAAGGGGATCAGGCTGGCAGGGGAGGGCAGTTAGGGGGATCAGGCTGGCAGGAGAGGGCAGTTAGGGGTGACAAGGCTGGCAGGGCAAGGCAGTTAGGGGTGACCAGGCTGGCAGGGGAGGGCAGTTAGGGGTGACAAGGCTGGCAGGGCAAGGCAGTTAGGGGTGACCAGGTTGGCAGGAAAAGGCACTTAGGGATGACCAGGCTGGCAGGAGAGGACAGTTAGGGGTGATCAGACAAGCAGACAAGTGGTTAAGGGCATCAGACAGGCAGGCGAGTGGTTTGGAGCCAGCGGTCCCGGATTGCGAGAGGGATGTCTGACTGCAGGACTGGGCCTAAACCAGCGGTTGGACATCCCCCTGAGGCGTCTCAGATTGTGAGAGGGTGCAGGCTGGGCTGAGGAACCCCCCGCCACGCATGAATTTTGTGTACCGGGCCTCTAGCACTGATATAAAAGCCAACACGTACTCTTAGCCCGAAACAATATGGACTAGATGCTGTGAGAATGTGTCCGCCTCTTCAGGACATGTACAGCTTTAAGCTGTGTGTTTACCCAAACAACGCCTAGCTCAGCGAGGTTACGTTTGGGACATGTAAATAGAAAGCACGTCCAGTCCTTCTCTAGAAAGGTTCACCTACTTCCATGATCATTTTTCAACGATTAAAAAGAAAGACAATCCAATAGGAGAGAAACTCTGGACCTAGCCGTATAGATTGAAGTGGTGTGCCTCCAAATTTAATGTTAAAAAGCAGGCTCCTACTCAGCCGGTGTGTCTCAGAACTATGAACCGGGAGGCCATAGCTTCAACCCCAGTCAAGGGCACAGGCCCGGGTTGTGCGCTTGGTCCCCAGTAGGGGGCGTGCGGGAGGCAGCCGATCAATGATTCCCTCTCATCGCTGCTGTTTCTCTCTCCCCTCCCTTTCTCTCTGAAATCAAAACAAATGTATTTTAAATATATATATATATTTTTTTTTAAATACATATATATATATATATATATATATATATATATATATATATATATATATATAATCTGGGTCCACCAACCCTTTCCATCATTTTAAAATCCAAACATTCTAAAAACTAAGCTATGGGTGGTGGTTTTGGGGGTTTTTGTTTTGTGTTTTTCTTTTTAATATATATAATTTACTTGGAGATAAAGACGATCTGATCTGAACTCATCTGGCATTAAAGTTTAATGTGAAAAATGAGAGGCCATTTATACTCTTTATCTTAATGTGAACATTCGTCCATTTCACAGCAAAATAACGATGTTTGATTACAGCATGCTGCCCACCCGTGGGGTTTGGGGGGAAATGTAATATTACATTGTTCTCTCTTTACTACCTTTCTAAAACGCTAAGAATTCAAAGAAAAACCTTCTAGAACACCTCTGCCCCCCCTCCCCCCCAGAGTTTTAAATGAGAGAGTGTTAACAGCAGACAAGTATGGGGCGAGGCGGGAAACAGGTGAGAGACCACCGGGGGGCTGGGGGGGGGGGGGACTCCCAATAGTCCTGGCCGGAAACAATGGGAACCTTGGCGACCCTGTGGACAGGCGAGTGGGTGGATAGAAGCGTCGCTGGGAATGAGAGTGGCAGGAGAAAGGGGGCGTCGGGACGGGCCACGATCACTCCTGGGGGCCCCGGACAGCGGAACGGGGTGGACGGGGACCGAGTCTGCCCCGTCCCACCAGCTACGAGGGTTGGCAGAAGCCCGGGGCCATGGCCTCGGGCAGAGCGTGAGGACAGGTCGGTCGGGAGCCGGCCAGCACCGGGGTGCACAGCTGAGGCCAGCGACATGCAGGAGAGCAATCAGTGCGGGGAGGGAGGCGGGGAGCAGGGCTCCTTCCAGCAGAGTGTTCACACTCAAGGTCATGAAGGTCACAGCTGAGGCCAGCCGGAGGGCCAACACCCCCAAGGGCGGTTTCACCGTGGAGGGAGCACATTCCAGAAACCCCTCCTCGCCTCCCTCCGTACTGCCACTTGCCAACGCTGAGCTGAGGAAACACAACTTTCGGCTCTGAAAATGCCCCAGAGCCAGGGCGGATGTTAAAAAAAAAAACAATGCGTGTCCTCGAGTCTCGCTCTCCCCTCCTGCGCAGGGGGAAGCCCGCCTTTCTGCTTGGTCCGTCACCGTGGCCGACGGTGAGAGAAGCAGACGGGCCAGCCGTCGGCGTGTTTGGAAGCGGGGTCTTTCTCCGCGGGGGGGGGGGGGGGGGGGGGGGGGGGGGGCAGGAGGAGGCAGAGGGGCTCAGCAGCTGCGACCTGCCAGGCGCTCGCCTCACCCCGGCAGTGACCCCGCAGCCAGGCCGTATCCTGAGAGGCGTGACGGCGACCTGTGTGTGTGGTCGTGGCCGGCCACGCGTGGCTCACGTCCTGCCGGTGCTCCTGGGAGCCGTTCTGGAGAGAGAAGCCGTTGGTCAGTGGCCTCGGGGGAAAGCGGGTTGCCCTCCAGGCGTGTCTAGAACCAGAGACGGATCTCCTTGTGCCGGCTTCCAGCCTCCGGCTCCCTCCTCCCCGGTCCGCCTCCCGCCCGCTCCGAGACGCGGAACTGGCCGCCTCCATCCCATCGTCACTGAAGCCCGGGCCTCGGCAGAAACAAGTCTGCGTCCTGTTGCCTGTTTCTCGGGAAGAAAACCTCGACTGCACCTGAACGGGGAGGAAATGTAAATAGAAAGGGCAATGCCCCCTCAGACCTAAAGAAACGGAAGCCCGAGATCCCGATTGTTTGGGAAAAGCAGCTTAGAAAAAAATATTAAAAAGATGGGAAGCAAACTGAGACTTTATGAGCTGAAAGGACCGTCGGTCCTGGTTGGTTAGCAAGAGCTGTGAGGGTCGGGCCCCAGAAGCCACTGAGCTCTGGGATGGCATTCAGTCCCACGGGTGAGGCAACGCCACAGAGAAGCCGGCGTGATGTTCTCCTTGACGTTCGCCTGGGACCGTCAGACATCCTCTATGATCCTACGTAGCGAGGAGCTAATGTGCAAACTGACCCTCATGCCCTCCCACAAGATGGCCGCCCCCACGTGGTCAAAGATGGCCGCCCCCACGTGGTCAAAGATGGCCGCCCCCATGTGGTCAAAGATGGCCGCCCCCACGTGGTCAAAGATGGCCGCCCCCATGTGGTCAAAGATGGCTGCCATGTGGTCAAAGATGGCCGCCACAAGATGGCTGGCAGGGGAGGGCAGTTATGGGGGACTAGGCCAGCAGGGGAGGGCAGTTACGTGGGACCAGGTCAGCAGGGGAGGATATTTGTGGGGGACTGGGCCTTCAGGGGAGGACAGTTAGGGGGGGACCAGGCCTACAGGGGTGAGCAGTTGGTGGGGATTGGGCCTGCAGGGGAGGACAATTCAGGGGGGGACCAGGACAGCAGGGGAGGGCAGTTGGGAGGGACTGAGCCTGTAGGGTAGGGGAGTTGGGGGGGACTGGGCCTGCAGGGGAGGGCAGTTGGGGGGGACTGAGCCTGTATGGTAGGGGAGTTGGGGGGGGACTGGGCCTGCAGGGGAGGGCAGTTAGGGGGGACTGAGCCTGTAGGGTAGGGGAGTTGGGGGGGACCGGGCCTCAGGGGAGGACTGTTGGGGGCAATCGGGCTGGCATGAGAGCAGTTAGGTGTTGATCAGGCTAGCAGGGGAGTGGGTAGGGGGTGATCAGGCTGGCAGGCAGAAGCAGTTAGGGGCAATCAGGCAGGCGGGCAGGTGAGTGGTGCAGAGCCAGCAGTCCTGGATTGTGAGAGGGATACCTGTGGGATCGGGCCTAAACCAGCAGACATTTATTATATATTATAAAAAATATATATATATATTTATTTATTTTTTTGAAAAGAACAACATGAGTGTCTTAGCTGTGTAATACTCCACAACCAGAACCGGCTCTTGTTCCCCAAGACAGGACGGTGTCTCCATTTGGCCTCACAGACCCTTGGCACTCATCCCTCTGTGAGTTCTCCCAGGTGTCCGCCCCCAAAACCCAACAACAAAAATGAACCAACGCAGCTGTTTAAAAAAAAAAACAACAACGATGCCGTCTTCCCTGTCATTTCACCAGCAGCCCCAGGGCCAACTCGGAGAACAGCCCCCCGAGGCCGGCGGTGTCAAACTCCTCCCGCAACTCGTCCAGCGACGAAAACTCTTTGACTTCAAAGGCTGGGAACCTGCGGCGCGAGAGAGACGGGGGATAAGCCGGGACGCTCGGGGGGGTCACCCCCTCCCCCCGCCCGCCATGGCGCCTGAGCTGGTGCCCTCGACGGCGCCCCCGTACCGGGAGTGTCCCGCCTGCGCCCCGGCCTCCCACAGCACGCTGGCCATCTTCTCTCTGCACCTCTTCCCGCTCGAGTCCACGTCCACCTTGGAGGTTCTCAGACGCACCAGGAACTCCTGCGGGACGAGGGGGCCGTTATCTGGGGGGGCCGTCTTGGGCGCTGGGCCCCACGTTTCCTTCCCTTTTGTTTAAAGAACACGTTCTTATTGATTTCAGAGAGGAAGGGCGAGGGAGACAGAGACATCCGTGATGAGAGAGAACCGCTGACGGGCTACCTCCTGCACGCCTCCCCCCCCCCCCCAACACACACACGGGGGATCACGTCCACCACCCAGCACGTGCCCTTGACTGACAACGGAACCCTGACCTCCCGGTTCATAGGCCAACGCTGGACCCACGGAGCCTCGCCGCCTGGGTCCCAAGTTTGCAAGCAGCCAGGCGCCCGCAGCCTGAGCTCCCTGCCCCGTCTCCGCGGGCACGGGGCGCGTGCGATTCTGCACACCGCGTGGTGTGACGGGCCGGCCGGGGACCGGAAGGTCAGAGGGAGGCGGTCTCAGGCTTCCTCCTGGCCCGGGTCAGCCTGCCCGCGGGGCCCGGGGCCTCAGGAGCCGGCCCCCCCCCCCCCCCGGCTGAACGGGGGCTCGGGGAGCGCACACAGGCCACGCGCGGACGGCGGGAGCCAGGGCGCTGCTGCTGCTGTGGCCGCGCCGGCGTCTGAATGGCGCCCCCGAGGGGCCCGGCGCCAACCTCCGCACACGGGCGGCTTTGGGGACGTCTGCACCGGCTCCAGGCTGGGCACAGCGCCTGCGGCTCTCAGTAGTCACCGGTGACCGCTAACGGCCGCCCGGGCTGGTGGACCTTAGACGGCTCATCGGGGACGGGCGGTAAACGAGGAGGAACTCCTGCTCCAGCCGGTTCGGCTCAGGTCAAGGGCATGTCCCTCAGGGGCAGGTTCGTCCCGGCTGGTCGGGGCATGTGCAGGAGCCAACCAATCCATGAGCCTCTCTCTCTCTCTCTCTCTCTCTCTCTCTCTCTCCCTCCCTCCCTCCCCCTCTCCCTCTCCCTCTCCCTCCCTCCCGCCTGGTGTCTCCTGCCTGGGCCCCACAGGAGCAGGTGAGGCGAGTTCAGGAGAACTCGGAAACGCTGAAGGCGGAAAGCTAAGGATCCCCCCCTTCACCCCGACTCACAGGACCTCGAGGCCAGGAGATCGGGCTCCTCCTTCCAGGTACTCGGGGAGCAAACTACAGCGTCGGCCGGCCCGGCCCGGCCCGGCCCGGCCCGGCGGGGCTCAGGGGTTGAACGTCCACCCGGGAGCCAGCAGGTCAGGGTTCGATTCCCAGTCAGGGCACAGGCCTGGATTGTGGGCTCCATCCCCGGGGAGGGAGGGAGGAAGGGCGTGCATGACGTTCTCATCATTGCTGTTTTTCTCTCTCCCCCCCCCTCCTCTCTGAAATCAATAAAAATCTATAACAATACAAGTGTGATATGCTAATTAGACTGGACAGCCGGACGACCTTTTGGATGAAGCCGAGCCCCTTGCACCAACTCTGTGCATCAGCCTCCAGTGTATATATATATATTTTTTTAAAAGCAACAACAAGCTGAAACCGGTGGGGCTCAGTGGGTAGAGCGTCGGCCTGCAGACGGAAGGGTCTCAGGTTTGATTCCGGTCAAGGGCATGTACCTTGGCTGTGGGCACATCTCCAGTGGGGGGGGGGGGCGGGCGGGGGGGTGCAGGAGGCAGCCGATCGATGTTTCTCTCTCATGGATGTTTCTGACTTTCTATCCTCCTTTCCTCTCTAAAAAAATCAATAAAATATGCTTTTTAAAATAAATGAATAACAGGTAGGCACCTTGATGCGGTCCCTGCCTCCCTGCAGCAGCAGCAGGATGACTTTGCCCACGAACAGGAGCCGCCCGGTCAGGCCCAGGGCGGAGGCCCACTGGCGCAGGGTCCTCACGTAGCCGGTCCTCGCTCTCATGTGGTCCAGGCGCAGGAGGGCCATCCAGGGACCCTCAGCATCCTTGGCGCTTTCGGCGGCGCCTGCGGCAGGGCCAGCTCCCGACCCCGGCTCGAGGAGGTGCCTGAGGTTCTGCTGGGCCCACAGAACCAGCTGGTGGACCATCGGCTCCGGCGGCAAGCCCCAGGCCTGCGCCAGCAGCCCGTCCCTCACGGCCGCGCACTGGGCCCGGGTCAGGCGCGGGGAGCCCACGGAGACGCCCGGCGGGCACGCGGGGTAGCCGGCCGGCAGGTGGAACACCAGCTCCAGGGGGGTGTCCGCCCCCGACGGGCCTTCGGCCGCGGTGAGGACTCTGCACACGGGGCCCTGGGCCTCTGGAAGGCACCGGAGACGCCCGTTAGCCGCACGGCACCCGACCCCAATGCCACACGGACCCGGCCGGGGGGGAGAACCGGGGTCGGTGTGCCTTCCGGGTGAAAACGGGGGTCTGTTTGGGAGAGACACGTGGAAGTGGGGTCACCCCCCGTCTCTTTCCGTCCTCCCACCCCCCGCCCGGTCTCGGGGAGCACCGTCAGCTCTGCAGGACGAAGCTAAGGAGCCTCTACAGCTTGGGGCACCGGGTCGGTCACCCGTGAGACCCGGCACCTGGGCGCCCTGCACGGCCCAAGGAGGGGCTGAAACCCGACGCAGGCTCCCCGCAGACCCCGGAGCGTGGGGCTCACGTAACCTGTGCCAGGAGTGACGGTTACTGTCCGCGTACGGCGCCCCAGGACCCCCCGGCACCCACCGGCCCTCCGCGCCGAAAGCCCACCCGTGGGTGGCAGCCCGGGCCACCTCGGATCCGGAGGGCCCGCGCCACGGCGCCCTCTGCCTCCGGGGCAGCAAGGCCAGGGGGCACCGGGGTGGCAGGACGTCTGGCAGCCCCGGGCCCAGGCTGCGGGGGCCGTGGAGTGGCCAGCGGCCCAGCGGAGTTAGCGGGGGCCCCCGCCTCACCCGTCGCCCCAGCTTCATCCCCGCCCGTCCCCTCTCCCAACAGCACCCCATCCCGGCGGCTGCACCGCGTCCCCCTGTAATTCAATTACCCGCGGACGGGAACCAGGCTGAATTAATTAGGAGGCCGGCTGCCGTCCGCCGCGCTTAATTAAACAGCAGGCAGCGCCTCGGTGTTCCGGAAGTTAAGACGCGGCACCTCCTCCCGCACCGACTTTCTCGGGTCCCCTCGGCGCCTCGGCGGGGGCTTTGGCTCGGCCTGCTTCGGGGTGGTGGGAGGTCACGGGTTCCTCTCTCCGATGTGCTCCCAGCGGAGAAGGAGCTCCCCGAGGCCAGAAGGCAGGAGCTGGGGAAATCGATGGCCTCTTAGCTCGGTGCAGCAGTTGAGCATCGAGCGGGAGCTAAGGGGGGGGGGGGGGGGGGGGGGTGCGGGGTTCGATTCCCGGTCAGGGCACAGGCCTGGGTGCAGGCTCCATCCCCAGCGGGGGGGGGGGGGGGGGTGCGTGCAGGAGGCCGATCCGTGATGTTTCTCTCTCATCGAGGTTTCTCTCTCTCTCCCTCTCCCTTCCTCGCTCTCGAAAGACCAATAAAAACTTGTTTTTTTAGAAAGAAAGGAAGGGAGGGAGGGAGGAAGGAAGGAAGGAAGGAAGGAAGGAAGAAAGGGAGGGAGGGAGGGAGGGAGGGAGGGAGGGAGAGAGGGAGGGAGGGAGGGAGGGAGGAAGGAAGAAAAGAAGGAAGGAAGAAAAGAAGGAAGGAAGGAAGGAAGGAAGGAAGGGGAAGGAAGGGAGGGAGGGAGGGAGGGAGGGAGGGAGGGAGGGAGGGAGGGAGGGAGGAAGGAAGAAAAGAAGGAAGGAAGAAAAGAAGGAAGGAAGGAAGGAAGGAAGGGGAAGGAAGGAAGGAAGGGGAAGGAAGGGAGGGAGGGAGGGAGGGAGGGAGGAAGGAAGGAAGGAAGGAAGGAAGGAAGGAAGGAAGAGCCGAGACCAGTTTGGCTCAGTGGATAGAGCATCGGACTGCGGACTGAAGGGTCCCGGGTTCGATTCTGGCAAGGGCATGTACCTTGACTGCGGACACATCCCCAGTGGGGGGCGTGCAAGAGGCAGCTGATCAATGCCTCTCTCTCATCGATGTTTCTGGCTTTCTATCCCTCTCCCTTCCGCTCTATAAAAAAATCAATAAAATATATTTTAGAAGGAAGGAAGGAAGGAAGGAAGGAAGGAAGGAAGGAAGGGAGGGAGGGAGGGAGGGAAGAAAGAAAGGAAGGAAGGAAGAAAGAAGAAAGGAAGAAAGAAATCTGAGCCGAAACTGGTGGCTCAGTGGACAGAGCACCAGGCTGTGCCTGAAGGTTCTGGGTTTGATTCTGGTCAAGGGCACGTAGCGCATCCCTCCCCGGCCCGGCCCCGGTCAGGGCGCAAGCAGGAAGCAGCCCATCGGTGTTGTTTCTCTCTGTCTCTGCCTCTCTCTCAAAATCACGGGGAAAATATTACCGGCGGAGGATTAACAACGAAAAAGAAAATTAAGCGGACATTACCTGACCGCCTACTGTGTGCGGGTGATGACAAACCCAGAGTCCCCGCCCTCAAGCTCCGGAGACAACCACAGGACACGCAGAGGACACGGCCCAGCACGCACCAGCCCGCCCGGCAGTGCGACTGGGCGCCGAGTCAGACGGGGCAGCCGTTCCCAACCCGGGGACCCCCCTCGGGGCAATGTGACGTGTAAGGGGGCAGTCGGAGGAGTTAGTCACGGTGAATTGTCTGCATGTCTGACCGTTCTGGGGGCCTCATATACAGTGCGTAAATATATGCTGTGACACATTGGTGCGTGTCAGTTCTCTAGTATGTCTTGAAACTTTGCTATATTTTCATATCACTTCATATTATTATTATTTTTTTAACAAGCTCATGGCCTTCTAGGCTTCCTCCACGTGAACAGCAGGTCACTTTTTTAATATGAAGAGGCCTGGGGCGGGGGGGCATCAGGATGTTAGGGACGCGCCGGGGGGCGTGGCCATAAAAGGTTGGGGGCCACTGGACTGGGGCTCAGGACAGGCCCTTCCTTACGGTGAGAGCTGGAGAGTAATGCGGGCGGCCAAGGGGAGTGTAGGGAGCGCACTCCCAGAGGGCCCCCAGCCCCTACCCCCCAGCCCCTCCCCAGTCCCGACCTCCCCAGTCCCTACCTCCCCAGCCCCTACCTCTCAGGTCCCCCCAAACCCTACCCCCCCAGCTCCCCCAGCCCATACCACCCCAGCCCCTCCCCAGTCCCTACCTTCCCAGCCCCACCCCCCAACTCTCCCCAGCGCCCCCCAAATCCTACCCCCCGCAGCTCCCGCAGCCCCTACCCCCAGCTCTCCCTCCTCGAGCACCAGGCTGGGTGCTCCCAGAGTTTGGGGAGCAGGACAGGCACATGGGGCCCGGATGGCCGGGACCCGCTGAAGGGGGGCGCCCGAGCCCGGGCCTCCGATTCCCACACCGAGCAGGGGAGCCGCACCGGCCACGCTGAGGGTGACCCCCCCACTCCCCCGGCCCCCGCAGCCCCGCGGGCGGTCACCTGAGCGGCTGAGCACCTCCCACTCGCCGGGGCCGCAGAAGATGGCCCCCAGCGCCGCCAGCTCCTCCTGCACAGCCGGCCCCGCCATCCGCTCCGCCTCCGCCTCCGCCCCCCGCCCCGGCCCCGCCCTCCGCCCCGGCCCCGCCCTCAGCGCCTGCGCGACTCCTTCCGCCCGCACAGCCGCCTGTGGCCACCAGGGGGCGCGCGCGTCTTGGCAGCGCGTGGCGGGCGGGCGGGAGGGGCCCCGGCCCGGCCTCCTGCTCCCCGTGGACACAATCCTGGGGCTTCCCTGGGCCCCAAGGCCGGGTCTTCCCGCAGCCGCTGCAACAGGCCGACTGGCATCGGGGGTAACTGCCCGGGCCCAGGTCTGCGCCAAGGTGCCCGCCGCCCCCTCCCCAGGTCCCCGCCAGGGACAGCCCGCTGAGCTGGCCCAGCGGAACTCCTAGGCCTTTAGCTAAGGGCGCAATCGAGTGTGTAACCACAGCAAAGCTGGCTCTTCAATAATTAATGTGTGAAATCCGACGCCTTGGCCCTGGACCCAGCACTTAAGTTCAGGGATGTGAGCTCTCAGACCGGGACAGGCAGGGCTGACCCTGACCCTAACCCTGACCCTAACCCTAATCCTGACCCTAACCCTAACCCTAACCCTATCCCAACCCTGACCCTAACCCTGACCCTAACCCAACCCTAACCCTAATCCTGACCCTAACCCTAACCCTAACCCTATCCCAACCCTGACCCTAATCCTAAGCTAACCCTATCCCTAATCCTAACCCCTAACCCAATCCTAACCCTAACCTAACCCTAACCCTAACCTTAACCTTACCCTATCCCTAACCCCTAACCCAAACCTAACCCTATCCCTAACCCCTAACCCAAACCTAACCCTAACCCTAACCTAACCCTATCCCTAACCCTAACCCTAACCCCAACCCCAAACCCCTAATCCTAACCCCAACCCCATAACCCTAACTTCCTAGCCCTAACCCCAATGCTAACCCTAACCCCAACCCCAACCCAACCCTAGCTCTAGCCCTAACCCTAACCCCCCCAACCCTATCCTTAACCCTAACCCCAACTCCAACCCTAACCCCCCCAACCCCATTCCTAACCCTAACCTTAACCCCAACCCCAACCCCAACCCTAACCCTAACCCTAACCCCAACCCCAACCCCAACCCTAACCCTAACCCCAACCCCAACCCCAACCCTAACCCTAACCCTGGATTCGCAATCCTGTTTCATCTTGGCCTCCACCAGGAGGCTAGAGGCCCTGGGAGGCCTCCCTCAGGCCACCTGCTGGGCCTGGCCGCAGCACCTCGCGGCTTTTCCGGACGACACCCACGTGGCCATCGCTCCCGGTGCTCACCGTCACCCCCAAACTCGCCTGGTCCTGAGCCAGAAGCGGGCTGAGCACGGAATGGAACTCTCTCTGTGTATTGTGCGCGTGAAAGTTCCATCCTCCTATTAGACGGAGGACAGGCGTGGCCTGTGCCTAAGGAAATACCCAGTCACACGTGTACGTGTTATTAACGCAGCCTCCGGCGGAAGCACGTGGTGTGGGCTTTCTGGCTCCAGGGCCACCACGCACAGCACTGCCTCCCGCGCAGGAGGAACTGCGGAGAGAGAGGGGGTAACGGGCAGGAGGCCAGCACCAGAGCCGGCAGCCACAGCGGCTCTCGGGGCCGCGTCTCCCAGGGCCAGAAATGTCGGCCGTGGTTTGGTCTTAGACTCGGAGCCTGGAGCGAAAGCTGCCTCTTCGCCAGCACCACCCACAGCCGGTCCCCGTGCGGGTAACTCCCTCCCGACACCGTGCGGGTGGCCCGAGGCCCAGCCTGGACAGGACTGGCTCAGCTCTGGGGCCTGGTACTTGGGGGAACCCCGGGTGAGCCATTTGCTATTGATGGTGTTTTTTCCTCTCCTCTCTCTCTCTCTCCCACCCACATCCAGTGTGGAGAGAGACTGAGTTCAGTTTCTGAGTGGAGGAGCTGAGGATGAAGAAAAATGAGGAATAAAAGAGGAAGACACAGCCGAAACCGGTGTGGCTCAGTGGATAGAGCGTCGGCCTGTAGACGGAAAGGTCCCGGGTTTCGATTCCGGTCAAGGGCATGTACCTTGGTTGCGGACACATCCCCAGTGGGAGGTGTGCAAGAGGCAGCCGATCGATGTTTCTCTCCCATCGATGTTTCTGACTTTCTATCCCTCTCTCTTTCTCTCTGTAGAAAATCAATAAAAAATATATTTTAAAAAAAGAGAGAGAGAGAGAGAAAGACACAGAAATAGGAAAAGGCTGGGGCCAGGTGGGCGTCTGTTCTCCCTCTCATGGAGACACAGCCACACACACACACACACACACACACACCGAGCCCACGAAGCTGCGTTAATTTATAGTCCACAATACCAAGGGGTCTCTCCAACATTAGGATCAAAGGCGTTTCGGTGAGCCCAGGCCCTACTCATCCCCCCATTCCCGGGCAAGCCTGCATTTACATATCAAAGCCCCCCCCACCCCCCCACACACACACCTGAGGCAAAGTGAAGCCAAGCTGATAACATATCCAGCCTCATCGGTGAAGATGTTTTTCCAAGACCTGGCTTTTCCAGGCGCCTTGGATTCAGCCGCACAAAGATTCAAAGAATGCTCAAGGCATCTTGCCTGGGGCGCCCCCCCCCCCCCCACAATTGGCTGCCAAGTTTGTTTTGAAAAGAAATGGGACATCAGTGAGTTGGCAGATGAAAGAGCAGGGAGCTCACCGGGGAGACGCGCAGGCAACACCCACAGGGGCTCCAGGTCGCATGTTCCCATCGCTAAACCGGTTTAAGGACAGAGAGAAGCTACAGACGTGTCCCCGTAAACAGGGTTCGCTTCGCTTCGAGTCGTAAACAGGCGTCTGTCGATGCTGCAGGCTTCCCCCGGCCCCTTCACATGGGACGGTCTGTCCGATCGCTGCATAAACTCCCGCAGTGCTTTCCTTTAAAATATTTTTATTGATCACAGAGGGAGAGGCAGAGAGAGAGAGAAACATCGATGATGAGAGAATCGTGGATTGGCTGCCTCCTGCACGCCCCCCACTGGGGATCGAGCCTGCACCCCAGGCCTGTGCCCCGACCAGGAATCGAACCCTGACCTCCTGGTTCACAGGTCGATGCTCAACCCCTGAGCCACACCAGCCGGACCGAACATTTATTTTAATTGTGTCTTTCGGGACGTGTTTCCCTTAAAAAGGAAATAACAAACATGAGTCGTGCAACACCCCCCCCCCCCCAGATCGCCACAGACGGCTCTGAGTGGGGTTGGGGTGGGGGGGAGCGGGGAGCCGAGGGGCAGTGGGTGAGGAACTGCTCTCAGGCCGGGTGTGGATCGGGCGGCCTGTGGACAGCAAACCCCACCTCCAGGCCCAGGCACCCTCTGAGCAGCAGCTGAGGGGCTGCACCGACACGTCAGCTGCCGGAAGCCGATCGTTGTTTTAATGACGGAGAGAGAGCTGTGGACGGGGAATCAGAGGGCTGGTCCACCTTGATTGCTCTGAGGGGTCGGAGCTAATCGCTGGATATTGGTGGGTGAAGCAGTCCCCAACCTGTTAGTCCTAAGCAGATTCATTGATTGGCTTTTACTGGTGTTTCCTGCCTGGGGGAGACGGGTGTATCTTATGATCTTAATCTGAATAAAAGGGACGGTAAAGCCAGAGCGAGCAGTAGTCCTCCCACTAGAGTTGGGCTACCGCCTGGCCCCCATTTCCAAATTAATGTTTTTCTGAGTCTCTATTCATTTGTGTGCAGCCTTCTCCAGAAACCCGGACCCTGAATCACGCGGGACGTGAAAGGGTTTCCCACATTTTGGCGCCCGCCCAGGGATGCCGCAGCCACCCGCCTTGCGGTGAGAACACAGGCAAACAGACCGAGTCAGGAGCTTGGAGACGCCAGGACGCAAACTGACTCTCACGCTCATCAGCACCGCATTCCCCCCGAGGCTGAGCGGCCTCAGGCGGAGCGGGCGGCCCCGCACCTGCACGTTAGTTCATTTTCACTCATTCTCGACATTTTGTAAAAAATTTTTCGTTTTTCTAGACCCCGTGTTCGGCAAATGGCGGCTCACAAGCCACAGGCGGCTGCTCTGTGGCCCCTGGAGTGTGGCTCTTCCACAAAACACCACGGCCTGGGCGAGTCTGTGTTGAACAAGTGGCGTTAGAGGAGGTTTAAGTTTTTAAAAAAAGTGGCTCTCCAAAGGAATGTCAATCGTCGTCCTGTTGAGGCGTGGCTCTGCGGACTGGTGCGTCTGCCGACCGCACGTGCACAGAGCAGGCTGCGACTCGCCGTGCTCCACAAACAGAGAGTCACTTAAAAACGTGTGTCGAGCTGCTTTTTATTTCCAGCAAACGTTTTAACCGGAGTGGCGAGCGTCCCACTCCCAGGAGAAGCGGTGCCATTAGTCCACGGGGTGACGTTAGTCCCCCGGGAAATCCCAGCAGGAAGGGCACCCGCTCCGGAACCGTGCCCGGTCTGTGCGGCTCGGGGCTGGTGGCCTGCAGGGCGGTGAGCGGTGGGCAGCGCCTCCTGGCTCCCGGCCCCCTGTCCCCCGCCACAGGCAGCCTCTGCACCGAGCATGGACTCGGGTCTCCGCGGCCCGCCGCTGTCTGTCGGAGGCGGGTCGGTAACAGCTGCCGGGAGGGAGGGAACGGCGGAGGGTCGCTGGAAGCGATAACACCCCGACTGCACTGCCCCTGAGCAGACGGGGTTCTCGGTGGAAGGAGCTGCCGAGAGGGGACGGCGGGGGGAGCCCTGCGTTGCCTGCGGCCGGGGCGTCCGGAAGGACGGAGCACTCGGAGCCACAAATACTATTTCAGGTTTCACTTCTCTCTGCAGAAGCTCCTTTCCAAAGGGGTTTTCTTTTCTTTTTTGTTAACATATTTTATTGATTTTTTTTTTTTTTACAGAGCGGAAGGGAGACGGAGAGTTAGAAACATCCATCGGCTGCCTCCTGCTCACCTCCCACGGGGACGTGCCCGCAACCCAGGTGCGTGCCCCTGACCCAAATCGAACCCGGGACCCTTCGGTCCGCAGGCCGACGCTCTGTCCACTGAGCCACACCGGTCAGGGCCCGCATGAGTGTTCTAATATGTTTTCCTAAAAAAAAAAAAAAAAAAAAGCGTTTCCTTACCAAAGAGCAAGAAGAGAAAACCAGCTTCCACCTCCCCCCCCCCCCCCCCCCCCCCGCCGTGAGTGCTGTGACTTCGCACACGTTCTCGTCACGGGAGCAGCTTCACAAACAAGTCCCTGAGCTCACACGACGTCTCGCCTTCAACGACACGCCAGACCGCAGGGTGACGGACCGAGGTTCGGTTCTCTTCTTCAAACGTCCTCACACGTGGGCCCAGTCCAACCCAGCCCGCCCCATCCAGCCCGACCCCAATCAAGGCCACCCCTCCTCCGGCCGCCCCTCCGCCGCAGGCACACGGGAAGGAGGCCGGCTGGGGCGGGCCTGGAGCTCTGGGTCTGGTTCCGCGAAGGCCCAGTGTTCATGCCGGCCACGTCGAGTTTCCGCCGTTCTCGGTAGGAGCACGCGTTGACGGGCAGGTCCTCGACGGGAGCGCATGAAGGCCGTGGGGGCGGGCGGTCTGTCCCCCGGGAACCACGGCAAACACACCCAGGACAAACAGGACAGAACGCCACGTCCCGGCCCCTGGCGTGGTCAGGGGGGAGCGGAAGGAGCTCTGGGGGGGGGGTCCCCTGCCCTCAGGAAAGAGGGGCGTGCAGAGTCGGTCCCCTCAGGAGGCCGCCTGGGAGCGAGACGGGCGCCCCTGAGACGCTGGCGCTGCTGTTCGTGGGCTCTGAGCGCTGGGCTCCCCGAGCCGATGAAAATGACGCCTGCAGCCGAAACCGGTGTGGCTCAGTGGAGAGAGCGTCGGCCTGCGGACGGAAGGGTCCCGGGTTCGATTCCGGTCAAGGGCGTGTAGCTTGGCTGCGGGCACATCCCCAGTGGGGGCCGTGCAGGAGGCAGCTGATGGATGTTTCTCTCTCATCGATGTTTCTGACTCTCTCTCCCTCTCCCTTCCTCTCTGTGAAAAATCAATAAAATATATGTGTGTGTGTATATATATATATATATTTTTTTTAAAGAAAATGACACGTTCTTCACGGAGATGGGCGGGGAGGCCGCTGCCCATCGGGCGCCTCCCGCACCTGCGTGCATTGGGGAGGCGGCTCTCGTCGCTCAGGGAGCCGGGGGGACCTGCCTCGCACCCGCGGCCCGACAAAATGCGGAGAGCAGAACACGGTGACGCCGGAAGACCCTGCGCCCGCAGGGAGGGCTCCCGCGCCCGCACGCATCCAGCGCCCTCCGCCCTGAAGGGAGCGTCGCATCTAAAAGGAAGCAGAGAAACGGCCTCAGACAAGGGCACTCCGGGCCGGGCGACCCGTGCGTGAGGAGCCGCCCGCAGGCGTGCGGTGCATGCGGTGCCGGTGCTGAGCCCGTGGACACGCCCACGGGCGGAACGGGCGACGCGGGGGGCCGGTCCCGGAGCCCCGGAAAGACCCACCGTCGGCTTCAACCTTTTATTTCAACCTCACGCGTCCTCCACGCCTGTGATGGAGGCACAAGAAAATCAGGAAAAGAAATCCTGGGATTAAAAACAAAATTTTAGTTTCTCTTTCCTACGGGTAAAAATTGAGAGAGAGAGGGAGAGAGAGAGAGAGAGAGAGAGAGAGAGAGAGAGAGAGAGAGAGAAGGAGAGGGAGAGGGAGGGAGGGGGAGAGAGAGAGAGAGAGAGAGAGAGAGAGAGAGGAGGGGGGGGGGGACCCTGGTAACAGTGTGACGGACCCGGAGGCGGGAGGACACGCCGGGATCCCTCCGCCGGGCACGCGGGGCCGCGCTCAGTCCAGCTTCCCGTTGCGGAGGCTGCCGCGGGCCTTCTCGTGCCGCATGAGCGCCAGGACGCGGAGGCAGCCCCGCGAGATCTTGACCATCCATATGACGTTCATGACGTCCAGCACGGCGCAGGAGCCGAGCCAGGAGCACTGGGTGAGCAGCCCCAGGCGGGCGTAGGCCTCGGTGCCCACCACGGACAGCATGAAGCCGTAGAAGGACGGGATGGGCAGGATGCGCACCACGAAGAAGGCCAGCGTCATGAGCAGCCCGTTGAGCACGTTGGCCGTGGAGAACTTGGGGTACTGCAGGGCCTCCAGGAACCACCTGCGGGCGGGGGACACGCCACGTTGTGCCGGCCGCCGGGGGCGGCTTGCTCCGCGGACAGCGGGGCGGCCTGCGGACGGGAGGGTCCCGGGTTCGGTTCCCCGCGCCCCGACCCCCCTGGCAGGGCCCGTTGCCTGGGTTTGTGGGCTCCATCCCTGGACGGGGGAGGAGTGGGCGTGCAGGAGGCAGCCGATCCATGATTCTCTCTCATCATGGATGTGTCTGTCCCTCTCTCCCTCTCCCTTCCTCTCTGAAATCAATAAAAATGCACAGGAGGGGGAGGAGGAGGAGGAGGAGGAGGAGGAGGAGGAGGAGGAGGAGGAGGAGGAAGAGGAGGAGGAGGAGGAGGAGGAAGAGGAGGAGGAGGAGGGGAAGGAGGAGGAGGAGGAGGGGGAGGAGGAGGGGAAGGAGGAGGAGGAGGAGGAGGAGGAGGAGGGGAAGGAGGAGGAGGAGGAGGAGGAGGAGGAGGAGGAGGAGGAGGAAGAGGAGGAGGAGGAGGAGGAGAAGGAGGAAGAGGAGGAGGAGGAGGGGGAGGAGGAGGGGAAGGAGGAGGGGAAGGAGGAGGAGGAGGAGGAGGAGGAGGAGGGGAAGGAGGAGGAGGAGGAGGAGGAGGAGGAGGAGGAGGGGAAGGAGGAGGAGGAGGAGGAGGAGGGGAAGGAGGAGGAGGAGGAGGGGAAGGAGGAGGAGGAGGAGGAGGAGGAGGAGGAGGAGGAGGAGGAGAAGAAGAAAACATAAGAAACATCGCATTGCTCTGCATCTCTGGGAGGAACGGTTTTCATTTCAGTTGTGACGGCTCCGTGAGCACACCCCTCGGGTGGACAGAAAAGGCCACGGGCAGACGTGGGAACAATGATGGGGCGTGTGCGTGCCCACAGGGCAGTCCACGTCCCGCCGCCAGCGGGGAGGGTGCAGGACACAGCTGCCCGGCCCCCCGCCCCGACCCCGATCGGGTCTCCCACGGACTCGGCCAGGGCTGCCGGCGGAGTCCCCGGTGCTGGGGCACAGACCACACTGGCTTCCTACACGTTTGCTGTCCGTTAACAGACATGCCTTTTAGCAAAAGACAAAAGGATGGGGTGTGTCCCAGGGACATAAAAAACCAACTAAAATCGCTCCCCAAAGGCGAAACGGTAACAGTTTCAGCCGCCACATAGATGGTGTGGCCCGGGACTTGTTCCTGGGAGGTAAGGGGGTAAAGGGGGGGGGCGGGAGGGGGGAACTAGAGGGGACAGGCCAGCGTGCCACTGTTTACAGACTGAGAAACATGGAGTGAGTGAGGACATGTGTGTGTGCTTTTTAAAAAATATATATTTGAAGAAACAGGGGGGAGGGATTGATATAGAGGCAGGGTGGCCTCGAACAGGCTGTCAAGCTACAGGGGGAAGGCTGGAGTGGAGGGGAGGCAGATGCAGGGGAAGATCAACGGAAGGACTTGTATGCATGCATATGAACATAACCAATGAATGAAAAACACTGGGGCGGGGAGGGGGGCAGGTGGGGACATGTGCTGGAGGGTAAGGGAGGCTGGGGGGAGGACATTGGGGGGGAAAGGAAAACATGTACTACTATTAAATATGTTATATTGTAAATTTAAAAAAATTAAAACTGAAAAAAAAAGCTTTAAAAAATATATATTTGTATTGATTTCTGAGAAGAAGGAGGAGGAGAGAGAGAATCGTGGTTGGCTGCCTCCTGCACCCACCTCCCCACCCAACCCCCATCCCCCCAACCCCCCAAACTGGGAACGGGGCCCGCAGCCCGGGCCTGTGCCCGACGGAACCGAGCCGTGTCGCTGTCCATGCCCTGCGGTTGGCGGCTCTAACGCACCAGCGGATGGGGGGACGGGGGGGGGGGGGGGCGCCACTTGCAGGAAGAGAGAGAAGGAAAGTGAGGGAGTGAGGACGGGAGAGGAAACAGGCCCGGAGCTGGGGCCTGGGGGCTGGGAGCCTCGGGCTGGGGAGGGGCTAGGCGGGGGCTCCGGCGGCGGGGCGGGGAGAGCTCCGCCGAGGGCCGTGAGCACAAGCAGGATCTTTGTTAGGACCTTGGACAGCGGCCAGCGAGCGTCTGAGGCCGAGCTGCCCTGGCCGGACCCAGCGGAACGTTAACCCCGGAGGCGCGGAGCGGTCTCCCCATGAACTCGGGGGGCGCGGGGCGGTCTCCCCATGAACTCCCGGGGTGCAGAGCGGTCTCCCCATGAACTCCCGAGGCGCGGAGCGGTCTCCCCGCAGAGGGTGGTGGCAACAGAGAAGGGGACAGACTGCGGGGCGGGCGCCTGTCGCGCTGATGAGCACAGACAGGCCCGGCCCAGAGAGGCCCCCTGGCGCGGAGAGGGTCCCGCGGGGCATCCAGGGCTGCGTCCTGAGAAACGGGGCCAACAGCCTCCAGGCCGGGGACGCGCTGGGTGGGGAAGGAAGGGGTCTGGGGGGGAAGAAGCGGCACAAAGAGAGGGCGGCGCTGCCCCCGGCTCAGTCCCCTGCGCGCGGGAGCCACGGGCTGGAGCGGGTGCCCGCGTGTTAGTCCGTGTTCCCGGCGCTCAGCACAGACGATGACGGGGAGAGAGGGATGATGGACTGACAGCCGTGGGGGGGGAGAGGGGGAGGCCAGGCGGCGACAGGCCGTGCCGGGCTGGGAGGCCACCCGGGCGCACACGGGACTTCCTTTGCGGACGTGGGCGGTGCGTGGTGGCAATCGCGCCGCCCGCACGCTCGCTCCTTCTACCCCGAGCTTTGGGGCCCGGGAAACCAACGCGCCCCCCTCCCACCCACCCCCGGCCACCCACCCCCCTGCCGCCCCCCCCCCCCCTGCACGACTCGGCCCCAGCCCTGCCGCCCCCACCTACCGCTGGTTCACGCAGGGGCTGGAGAGCTCGGCGAGCAGGCGGAAGTTCGCCACGTACTGCAGCGTGCCGTCTCTCTGGTGAGGAACGCGAGGCGCGTCAGGCCCGGCGCGTTCCGCTTTTCCCGGCGCGGAGACCCCGCGCGCGCCCGGCCTCCACGCCTGTCCTCCCCGACGGGCCTTAGCGGGCAGCCGGGGCCGCGATATTGAGAAAGGCAAAGGCGGCCCAGGCCTGCGTGGCTCCGGGCCGGGGCGTCGAACTATGAACTAGGAGGTCCTGGCTCCTCGGTTCCCCTCCCCGCCCGTCGAGGCACAGGCCCCGGGTTGGGGGGCGGGCGGGCTCATCCCCAGCAGAGCGCGTGCAGGAGGCAGGCGGCCGGTGATTCTCTCTCCTCATTGGTATTTCTTTTATATATATATACACACATATATACATATATCCATATATAAATATATACATATATATGGATATATGGATATATGTGTATATATATGTTTTATTGATTTTTTTTACAGAGAGGAAGGGAGAGGGATAGAGTCAGAAACATCGATGAGAGAGAAACATCCATCAGCTGCCTCCTGCACACACACACCCCCACTGGGGCTGTGCCCGCAGCCAGGGTACATGGCCTTGACCAAAATCGAACCCGGGACCCTTCCGTCCGCAGGCCGAGGCTCTGTCCACTGAGCCACACCGGTCTCGGCGTCATCGGTGTTTCTGTCTCTCCCCCTCCCGTCCCCTCTGCAATAGGCAGGAACAGAAGAGAATGGAATTAAAAAGTCACGCTCACTCCCGGCCAATACGGTGCTGCCAGGCCTCCCAGGGAGAAGTCCGCCTGGACGGGGCTCCTGGTTGCCATGGGGGAGGCGTGGGTTAACCCTGCCCGTGCAGCTGGGAAGGTGGACCAACACCATGGCCCCGCGGGTTTTTAGGGAAAACTCGAGACGTGACGGGGGGGGGGGGGGGGGGGGGGGGCATCTGCCTCCAGTGCGTGAATCCGCCCAGTGCCCTCCGACCCCGCGCGTTCGTCTGGGGAGCGCCCGACCGGCTGCGGTTGGTCCTCGGGGGCTGGGGCCGGGTAGGGCCTGGGTGCCAGGCGCCCCTCCCGCCGCCCCCTGCCAGGCCCGCGCTCACCAGCACTAAGAAGAAGGCGTACAGCGAGGCACAGTGGTGGATCAGGAAGAACTTGTCGCCGATCACGTCCCAGTGCTGGACGATGACCAGCAGGTCTGCGAGGAGGGAGGAGGCGGCGGTCACCGGGGCGTCGCTCTCCCGGGCTCTGAGCCTCACGCCCTGCTCCCGCCCCGGCGGCCAGGGACCCGCTCTGTCACGGGCTCCCACGAGCCCCCGCCCCCTGTGGCTGCAGGCTCAGAGGGCGCATCGTGAGAGCCGGCTGGGGCTGCTCAGTGGGCAGAGCCCCGGCCTGTGGGCGGAAGGGTCCCGGGTTCTCGGCCGGCCGTGAGGGGCTTCAGCGGCCAGGGCATAGGTCACACGCTCTCTGGCCTCAGGGTCCCGGCCCCCCCCCCCCCCCAGCCCGCCGGCACGGGCAGGTCTGGGAGCCCGCCTTGTGCAAATGTTCCCCTTACCCTACGCGCCATGGCCGAGGGCACACCCTGGGGGCCCGGGCAGGAGCCTCGGGGGACAAACCTGCAGAAATCCTCTGTGTCGTCCGTCCCGTCCCCCCCCCCCCCCCGCCAAGCCCCCGGAAGGCTCCACAGGCCACAGGGGGACCCTGGCTAACCCTCGGGGAGGCCCCCCCCCCACAGCTCTGCTCCCCTCGGGGACAAGGCCCACGGAGAACGCTCTCCGCCCCGGGGGGCCCTGAAGCTGCTCCTCGGATCCGTCATCGCCCCCGAAGCGCAGACCCCGGGCGCGTGCACGGCCCCACGAGGAGCTCGAAGAGCCGGGCGGGCGGACGGCACGTACCAGAGATGAGGTAGCCGGAGGCGATAGCCACGTTCACTTTCGCCAGCAGCGAGTCGCCCCTGCGGACCAGGTGGAAGGAAGTCGCTTTAGCGCCCACTCTTCCGGCCGAGACAGACGCGCCTGGGCTCCCCAGGTTCCTATGGCAACGCCCTTTGCACAGAGCCCTGCTCCTCCCGAGACCGGGGTGCAGGCGCTGCCGGGGAGGGACACGCATCCCCAGGGAGAGCCGGGGCCACGGCCACCAGCGCCGGGCACCTCCCCATCGGGGCGCAGGGCCTGTCCTGGGACCCGCCTCCTTGCAGGGACGCCCCCATGCTCCTTGCACAGCTCTGGTGTTGAAGGATGGGTCAGACCTAACTGTGTGTGTGGGGGGGGGGGACTGTCCCGCCTCAAAAACAACTCGCTGCTGCTCGGCGCGGGGCCTCCGGGACGTGCCCGCTCCCTGGCGCTCAGCGGCTCTCCCGGAGAGCCGGGGCGACGCACAGGCAGACTCCCCGCTTGTGGAAGCCAGACTGAGCCCGCGGGGTGCTCTCCGGTCACAGGGTCAGCGCACCCCCGTTGACAGAGCACCCCAGCCCCGGTACGGGTACGGGCACGGGGGGGGGGGGGCGGGGGATGCTTACCAGAGTGGGTCTGCGATGGTAGCCTCGTCGAACAAGGTGACCGACAGGCTCAGAGCCCCCACCACCAGGGAATGGCAGGTGGAGACCACCCTGAAACGAGAGGAGGGGCCCTGAGGAGCGTCCACGCGGCATCAGGGGACGCTGGCCCCGCACGCGGACGCCGGAGAAGGGGGCGGGGGGGGGGGGGCGGCAGCACGGGGACGGCCCGCCTCACTCTGGAATTGGGTGGAGGAGCTGGGGGAGCCCCGGCGGTCTGCTGCCCCCCAGTGCGGGTGGGGAGGGGGCGGGTTGTGTGTCCCAGGATTCCGGGCTCCTTCCAGCTCCAACAGCGGGAATGACTCCGGGTCTACGGCGACCCCGAGTCGGAATCCGCGCCCCCGGAGGCACGTCCGGACAGGCTGGCCGAAACGCGTGAACGCAGCGCTGAAAACCCGACCCGGGACCGGGACCGACACAGAAAGCCTGTCCTCGGAGGAGACCAACGCCCACGGGAGCTCAGAGCCGGCCGGTCTCCTTCGAGGGGAGGGACGGCGTTAGGGGGAGCCCGGGGTCTGAGAACGGAGGGACTCGGCCAGCGGGGCGTGCGAGCGAGACGCCAAGACGCCTTCTCCGGGAAGGCGAAGGCACCGCACGCTCTCTTCCCTCTAGAAATTTAACGCAACGGCTTCCTCTCTGCGTGCCTCCCCCCCCCCCACTCCCCCCCCACACCCCCCCGCTTCAGAGGCGAGGGAAACGCGTCAACAGCATGGGTCCTGACACGAGAGCAGATCACTGTACGAGAAAGACCACCGGACTGGACCTCCCGGGGACGGGGTCCAAACAGATCGCTCCCGTCGGCCCTGCGCCCTGACAACGACAGGGGCCAGGGAGCCTGAGGGGGACATGCCAACAGGGGTGCTCTGGAGCGAGAGCCGCCAGCCCGGCCTGGCGTGCGGGGAGGACGCGGCAGGATCGAAGGGTTAAAGATCCTCACGACCCAGGAGCCCTCCGGCTGAACGGTCATCGCGCGTCCAAAACCAAAATGAAACAGACCGGCCAACGGCCGCCCAGCCAGCCAGCTGTCGGCCGCCGTGGGAAAACACTGCGGAAAGGGAAAGACGAGCCGCTCACAAACGTCAAAACAGTGTCTTCCCGACCACGAAGGGTGACATTTTGTCCCCGGGGCCAGCCCCGTCCCGTCCCGTGTGCGCCCGGCAGGCGGTGCGCGCGGGGGAGGAACTGGCAGACGAGTCCCCGAGAGTTCAACGCCACCGGGGGCGGATCAACATCTGTGTGCTCAGAAGCTGCTGCTGGTCAAGCTTCACAGCTAACTATTTGTTTTTGTTTTTTTTTAATACTTTTAATTGATTTTTTTTTTTTTTTACAGAGAAGAAGGGAGAGGGATAGAACGTCAGAAACACGGATAAGAGAGAAACATCGGATCAGCTGCCTCCTGCACACCCCCTGCTGGGGATGTGCCCGCAGCCAAGGTACACGCCCTTGACCGGAATCAAACCCGGGACCTTTCGGTCTGCAGGCTGACTGCTCTATCCACTGAGCCACACCGGTTTTGGCTCGTAGTTAACTCTTTAAAGGCAGCTGCTGGCAGAGCAAGACGGAGGAGACTCCCCAGTGTCTACAAAGAAACACCCCAAAATGCCACCCAGATAAGACATCTCCTCCTTTTTTCCCTGAAGAGGGCGGAAGAGGAGCGCGGGGCTCTGAGGAGACAGCTCTGCCTTTAAGGCGAGGAGGACCGTGTGCGGGACAGCAGCCTGAGCATCGGGCGGGATCCCCCCGCGAGCGCTGTGCGTGTTGGGAGAAACGGCACGGCACGGGCAAAGGGCTCCGAGCTGGGGCGGCCACTTTAAAACCGGGAGCACGAAACGCAGGGGACTGACTGCCTACCCCCCCCCCCCCAGGGGAGCCGAGTGGATGGAGCGAGGATAGAAATAGCAGCTCCCCCATGTGTTTTCAGCAAAAGCCACAATTGAGCACAGCGATGGCCCACGACTAATCACACGTTCTCTCTCTCTCTCGGGCGAGAATGTCCTGGCGTTCCCCCTCCCGACCTCCCGCGGGCGGCCCAGGCCCGGTCCCTCGAAAACCATCCCGGGCAGCAGGGGAGGGGCGGGGAGGGCTGCCTGTCTGCCTCCAAACGGGGCGCTGTGTTTCAGGACGTGCCTGTGTGCACTGGACTCAAAAAAACAGCCACTTTTAGCCGAAACCGGTTTGGCTCAGGGGATAGAGCGTCGGCCTGTGGACTGAAGGGTCCCAGGTTCGATCCTGGTCAAGGGCATGTACCTTGGTTGCGGGCACATCCCCAGTAGGGGGGTGTGCAGGAGGCAGCTGATGGATGTTTCTCTCTCATCGATGTTTCTGACTCTCTGTCCCTCTCCCTTCCTTTGAAAAAAAAAAAATCAATAAAATGTATTTAAAAAAAAAAAACCAAACAGCCACTCTTTCTCCTCCTCGGCACTCCTGCTGCTCAGCGTTAAGCCCCGCGTAAACCCAGCTCAGGTGGGGACAGGACAGCCGAGAGCGGAGCACGGACGCGCACCCGAACGGCACCGGGAGCCGTTGTTATCCCGACTCGGCTTTCTCATGGCCGGTTCCCGGGGGAGTCCGCGCAGAAGGCCAGGATGACGCTGAGTAAGGAGAAGTGCTTTCTGATCGCACTGCCTGGTCATCGTCTCTGCGCTACGTGCCTGCCCCCCTCCCCCCCACCAGCTCTTGGGCTGGCGGCTCTCCAGGTTCACCGGCCTGTGGCTCCTGTAACCGGGGGGAAAGGGAATGGAAACAGGAACCCAGCCGCCCTCTCCCGGTTCTGTCCTGTCGGCAGAGTTTGGAAACGGAGCTGTCCTTGAGACAAGCCACAGCTCTCATCTCCTCAAAAGCCCACGGGCAGAGCGTTCTCCTCTGGGGGTGCAGAGCTGCGGCAGGTGTGAGCAGACAGACCTCCTCCGTGTGTTTCCGGCGGCAATGGGGGCCGTTTTGGAGACCCTCGGAGCCCTCGCTGCCGCCGAATAACAACGAAAAGCGGTCCGTAACGCACACAAAACTCTGTGATTAACACTGACACGAACGCCTTCGTCCTCACGCGTCTGCTCGCTCTCCGCCTGTCTTCGTGTTAAAGAACCTGAAGAGCAGCTTTTTTTTTATGTGAGGATTCAGGAACAACCGGGCGGCCGAAACCGGTTTGGCTCAGTGGACAGGCCGTCGGCTTTCGGACTGAAAGGTCCCGGGTTCGACTCGAGTCAAGGACATCTATCTACCTTGGTGGCGGCACATCCCCAGTAAGGGGGTGTGCAGGAGGCGGCTGGTTGATGTTTCTCTCTCATCGATGTTTCTAACTCTCTATCCCTCTCTGTAAAAAGTCAATAAAACATATTTTTTAAAAAAAGCAAACAAAAAAAAGAAACAGGGTAGACGCTGGAGGGCTCAGAGCTGAGTTCACTCGGAGAGACACCCTGTCCCGGCCGGCGGTCAGCTGCTGGGCGGAGCGGCCAGGGCTATATATAGGCCTCGCGGCCGGCTCCTGCTCGCTGCACTCGAGTTTCGCTGTCGGGACGGGGGGACGTGGGCTGCTTATCGGCCACGTTCCCAAGAAGCGTTCAAAGCAGTCCTCTCGGCCGCCAGCTGGCGCCGGCTGCTCCCACGCCGACCCGGAAGAACCTGAATGTGCGTTTCCCTCTGTCTCTCGGGCAGACAGGAGTCAGGGCCCCTTGTGTGAGAGCCAGCAACTGTCTCCTCTGAGTCCTAACGTCGCAATTTTCAGCCGAGGTTTTCTTAGATCCGAAACGGAAGACCATTGTCTCGTTGTTTTTTTTAAAAGGACAGGAAGGGAGAGGGAGAGAAAGAGAGAAACGTCAATGAAGGGGGGAGAGAGAGAGAGATCAATGGGGGAGAGAGAGAGAGAGAGAGAGAAACATCAATGGGAGAGAGAGACATCAATGGGGGAAGAGAGAGAGAGAGAAACATCAATGGGAGAGAGAGACATCAACGGGGGAAGAGAGAGAGAAACAGCAATGGGAGAGCGAGAAACATCAATGGAAGAGAGAAAAATCAATGGGACAGAGAGAGAGACATCAATTGGAGAGAGAGAGAGAGAGAGAGAGACATCAATGGGGGAGAGAGAGAGCGACATCAATGGGAGAGCGAGAAACATCAATGGGAGAGAGAAACATCAATGGGGGAAGAGAGAGAAACATCAATGGGAGAGAGAAAAATCAATGGGACAGAGAGAGAAACATCAATTGTAGAGAGAGAGAGAGAAACATCAATGGGGGAGAGAGAGAGAGAAACATCAATGGGGGAGAGAGAGAGAGAGAGAAAGAGAGAGACATCAATGCGGGGGAGAGAGAGAGATCAATGGAAGAGAGAAATGCCAGTGGGTGGCCTTCCCGAGGCACCCCAACCAAGGATCCAACCTGCAAGCTGGGCACGTGCCCCGACAGGGAACCGAACCGGCGACCTGTGGGTGCACAGACCGGTGCTCAACAGAGAGCCACACCAGCCGGGGGGGCGCTCCTTTACGTTACTTTATTTCACGAAACTAGCTTTCTGGAAAGACCCTGGGGCGGCTCGCGAGCCTTACCTAGAGTTCCACTCGATCTTCTTGGCAGGGCCGAGGCGGCTGAAGCCGGGACACACCTTCGAGGACAGCCGGTGGCTGACGAAGTGGAAGAGCAGCTGGAAGGCGCACAGGCTGGCGAGGACAGTGCCCGGGACCAGCGCGTCGCCTGCGTCCATGGCTGGCCCGCCTGCGGAGGGAAGCGAGGGCGCTCAGCGGCGGCCGGCGGCTCGCGGCGAGCCTCCCGTTGGCGCTTTAATCGCGAAAGCGTGTGGCTGCGTCTCAGCCGTTTATTTCCGCTCGGCGCTGGTGTAGGGGTGCAAAGGAACTGGGTAAGGACCGGAAGCCTTTCCCGGCGACCGGGCATATAACCTCGTGTCTGTATTCGAAATGAAGAGCGGGAAGCCCGCATCTCAGCAAGCTCAACGTTCTTCCTGCCGTCTTTCAACTGTAACCTCGCGACGTGCAAAGGCTTCCGGTCTCGGGGTTTCCGGTGAAAAGGGAGTTTTCACCTGCGATCGCTAAGGGATTCTTCCAGCGAGGAGGCTTCCAATTAATCAGGACAAATCACCTGGTGTCTCTATGCCTCACTTTCCTCTTTTATGAGAGTTGGTTAGATCATTTCTCTGTGTGTATGTGTATATATATATATATATATATGTATATATATATAATTTACTTATTTTATTTTACTTTTTTACAGAGAGGAAGGGAGAGGGATAGAAAGTCAGAAACATTGATGAGAGAGAAACGTCGATCAGCTGCCTCCTGCACACTCTCCTACTGGGGGATGTGCCCACAGCCAAGATACATGCCCTTGACCGGAATCGAACCCGGAACCCTTCAGTCCACAGGCCCACGCTCTGTCCGCTGAGCCAAACTGGTTTCGGCGGGTTAGAACATTGCTAAGAAACAATGAAACCACAGAGAACATGACAGGAACCAAACGGAAAAGAAATCCGGCCGTCACACATCTCCCTGGACCAAAAACCCTGCTTGGCCTTTCCCCTCTGAAATCAAGAGGTTTTCCTGGGCGCGCTGCAGGTCTTAAGGGTTGAGTCCGTGAAAAGAACGTCGGAAGCGCTTTCAGAGCACGTTTTCTGTCTCACTGAGCTGAGCCGTTTTGGCTCCTAAAAATCTTAGGAACATTCAGACAGAAAGAAAGAAAGAAAGAAGAAGAGAAAAAAAGGAGACGGAAGCATTTGCTCCGTCCAGCAAACCAACCTTCCTGCAGGCCCGCCCCCCCCCCCACTCCTAACCCCCCCCCCCCCCCGGGGAGAGGGCTGGCCTGCAAGTGAAAAGAAAAGGAACGAACAGAAGCCGACTCAGCCTGGCCTCGTCCCCTTCCAGCCAGAGCGTCAGAACAGGGAACAGGGAACAGGGTCAGTCCCTCTTCCCGGGTCCCTAAAGAACCCCCGCCTCCTCGCTCCGGTGTGCGCTCCGCAGAAATACCGAAACCGCCGTCCTCTCTGCGATTCACTGCGCTACCGCTCACCCACCTGCTTTTTAAAAAACGTGTCTGTTGTGTGTTTCGTGTAGCCGGTGGCCCCTGGGTTGGCTGCTCGCCAAGTGACACGTAAAAAGCAGGTGTTGTGGGTCCGTTACACATCGCCGTGATCTTCTCGGCGAGACAGAGCAGGGATCCTGTTTTTCTTTTTCTTTAAAATATATTTTATTGATTTTTTACGGAGAGGAAGGGAGAGGGATAGAAAGTCAGAAACATCGATGAGAGAGAAACATCGGGGATGCACGCCCCCCACCGGGGATGTGCCCGCAGCCAAGGCACACGCCCTTGACCGGAATCGAACGGCGGGACCTTTCAGTCCGCAGAGCCACACCGGTTTCGGCGGGATCCTGTTTTCTGAGATCCATGCAAACGGGGGCCAGGTGGACGGGCGAGTGAAGAGAAGGAAGCCAGGAGCCAGGAGAGGGTGCCACGGCCAATCGAACTGAGACCCGAGGGGTGACGTAGCACCCCGCGGTGGGAGGGAGGCTTCTCTGCGCAGCCCTGGGGGGTGGCCGCCGGGCGCGGCAGCTCAGGTTCCGTGACCGTTCACCGCGTCCACCGAGCACTCGCTCCGGGCACGCCGGCCGAAGGGACGCTGTAACACTCGCCGGGATCAGGCGTCCTTACCCCACTTCACGCACTGCTCACGTCCTGCCCCGTCCTCACCAACACGCCGCGGAGAGACCGCCCGCCATTCCCTAAACGCTGGCTTTGATTCAGTGTGTGCTGGGTTCCCCGCACTCGGTTCCCCGGGGCTGGAGGGGGGGGGTGCTGAGTCCCTTTGCAAACAAGCTTCACTGAAAACGGAACACAGCGCCACAGCCACGTGCCGGCGGCCACGGAAGGCGCCACAGCCACGTGCCGGCGGCCACGGAAGGCGCCACAGCCACGTGCCGGCGGCCACTGAAGGCGCCACAGCCACGGTTCGTGAAACCCTCCGCCGCCCCCTCCCCTCTGCGTCTGAGCACTGGCCCGGGGCGGTACCCGTTTCCCCGGGGAAAGCCAGGCTCCTGGGGGGGGGGGGGCAGCCACCGCCCTGTCTGTCCACTGGGTCAGGAGAGAACCATAGAGACGGGGGAAGCCGGACGAGACTGGTGGCTCGGAGAGAGGGAGGCCCCCGGGGAGTCTGGTCCTCGGTGAGCCGGGAGCACACAGACAAGGCGGGGAAGGGAGGCTGAATGCGCACACCTGAGCCTGTGGCTGCGGGCGGGCGAGTGGCCGGCAGGGCGCGGAGGGCGTGTCTCCAGGCAGGAGGGGGCGTGTCTGGTCTTGAACTTGACAGCAGTCAGCCCTTCCTCCTTCACAGGAGCTGTGGACACAGGGGTGTGGGCGCTTTCCCCGAGGCGTTTCCGAACGCCGGCTCCCAGCTGGTCGGTGCAGGTGGGGAGGTGCGAGGTGCACCCTCCACAGCGGTGAGGCGGTGCACCCCGCTGTCTCTGTCCTCTCAGTACCCGTCAGCCTCCCAGACGCCTCCCCCCACCCAGAGCCTCCGCCCATTCACTCACCGCCGCCCGCCGCCGGCCCGAGCCGGGGGCCGTGCCCTTTGGCCCGATGACCCTCGTCTCAACCGCCCCCACCGCCCGGCACTCGTCCTTCCCAGCCCGGCGTCCCCTCGTCCGCCTCCCTCCACCGGCTCGGACCCAGAGCCGTCCTCCCGGCAGCCCCCGGCCACCCGCCGCCCTCTCCCCTGCCCGGAGCCGGCAAGGCCACCCCGGATGTGCGGCTCCTCTCGGCAGGGGTGGGGAGCCCTCGCAGTCCGTGGGGAGGTCATGCGTGGGGGGGAGGGGGGAGGCGTGGGGGGTCCGAGGGGTCAGGCTCTGCTCACGGCCCATGGCCAGCCACCGGCCCTCACTCCCGGCTGATTTCCAGAATTGGCCCCAGTCTCTCGAACCTGCAGCCGTCCCCCATCCTCGACGGGCACCCCTCACCCCTGCCTCCAGCCAGCGCTCCCCCCGACGCCCCCCCCGGCCTCGCCCGCCCTCGCTGGCCCCCGGGCCATCTTCTGCTCCCCGCCATTCCCCCCTCACCCAGATCTTCCTACTGGCTCTCAGGCAAGACACAGTCTCCTCCCACCCTGTGTCTCTTGCACCCTCTCCCCGGCTCTTCCCATCTAGAAAGTTCTAAAAAGGGTTGTCCACACCGTCAGCATCTCTCACCTCCCTCAGCCTCAGCCCACCCCATTCACTCTCCTGACAGGGCGCCGGCGAGGTCAGCCTGCCTCCTGTGCCCGTCCCGAGAGCACCCTCACTCCCCGAGCGCATGGCCTTCTTCCCCTGAGCAACCCCCCTGAGCAATCCCCCCTGAGCAAGCCCCCCCTGAGCAAGGCCCCCCTGAGCAACATCCCCTGATCAAGCCCCCCCTGAGCAAGGCCCCCCTGAGCAACATCCCCTGATCAAGGCCCCCCTGAGCAAGGCCCCCCTGAGCAAGGCCCCCCTGAGCAAGGCCCCCCTGAGCAAGTCCCCTGAGCAACCCCCCTGAGCAACATCCCCTGATCAAGGCCCCCCTGAGCAAGGCCCCCCTGAGCAAGTCCCCCTGAGCAAGTCCCCCTGAGCAAGGCCCCCCTGAGCAACATCCCCTGATCAAGGCCCCCCTGAGCAAGGCCCCCCTGAGCAAGTCCCCCTGAGCAAGGCCCCCCTGAGCAACATCCCCTGATCAAGAACCCCGAGCAAGCCCCCCCTGAGCAACCCCCCTGAGCAACCCCCCTGAGCAACCCCCCTGAGCAAGGCCCCCCTGAGCAAGGCCCCCTGATCAAGAACCACACGGGTTGGTTGCCTCCCGAACGCACCCAACCAGGGCTGGGGATGGAGCCTGGAACTGAGGTCCGCGACCTTGACCGGAATCGAACCACCACTCCAGCCACTGAGCCAAGCCCTCGGCGGGCAGCGGCTGTAACAGAGTTCACGTCACCATGGGCGTCTTTGACCTTCGTCGTCCCACCTGTCCCCTACGTACGGTGTCGACTGCCCCTAGGACCCCTTCTCTGAGCCCTCCAATCCGGTCTCAAATCCGTATACCCCGCCCCCTCCCGCACGCACACCCCTGCTTCCTCAGGGTATAGCGGCTTCTTCCCACAGGTGAAGACAATCTTCCTACAGTTTGTTTTGGGGCTTGGGGCTCGATATGCATTTTGCCACTTGGCCCAGAGCCCCCGGCGAGGCACAGCACGGTGGGGGATACCCCATCTTCCCTTCTCCCCCCTCCCCCGCCCCCCAGAGTTCCTGCTCCTCCCAGAAACCATCTCTCCCCTGGCTCCCCACCCTGGTCAGGTCCCCTGCTATTACAGGGTTTTGGTTTTATAGTCCTCACCTGAGGTTTTGTTTTTGTTTTTGTTTTTTTTCATGGATTCCAGACAGAGAGAGAGAGGGAGATGGAGAGGGGACAGGGGAAGGGGGGGAGAAAGAGAGGGAGCAAGGGAGGGGGAGAGAGAGGGAAGGAGAGAGAGACTGATGTGAGAAACATCCATCGGTTGCCTCCTGTGGGGACGGAACCCAAAACCTGGGGATGTGCCCTGACCAGGAAGCAAACCCAGACCCTTCGGCCACAGGCACCCACCACTGTGCCCCCCGCCCCCCGCCCCGCAGGGCGATTCGGTGCTCTCCGAGGCTCTGATCCGTCCCTAGTACGTGTCTTCCTCACGTGGTTTCCACGCTCCAGCTCTGAGCTTACGGTAGACGCAGCGTGGAGTGGGACAGTTCACCTATGTCATCGCTCTCCTGGTCTCACACGGTGCCCTCTGTCCACGTTGTCTGAGCTGGTTTGCCTTTGGGCCTGGGGTGCGGGGGGGGGGGGGGGCGGAGGCCCCCTCCCGGCCCCCTCGCTGCCCACACCCCCCCCCCCCAACCCCGAGCCGGGGTCTCCCGGAGGCGATTGGGCCCCTGCAGGGCCTGTGGCTCCCAGCACAGACGCGCGTTTTCATTTTACTCCGTAAACGTTGCCTCCTAGCTTCTCGCCCCGGAAAGCTTGCGTGAAAGGCTCTTTGTTCCCGAACCCCCCGAGCTCCAAGGACAGACAGCCCCGGGCCGGGCAGACCGGCCGGCCTCCTCGGGAGACCACAGTCCCCGCAGCCACCGCAGACCACAGACACGATCGTAAGGAAGGGGGGTGGACGCCCGCACAGTCGGACAGCCCGGAGCTAAGAAAGCCGACGTTTCGAACACAGCGTCCGGCCTGAGCCTCAGGGGGCGCCCCTGGGAGGGAGGGCCTGGCCGAGGCAGACGGGGACCCCCGCGCCCGGGGAACAGACCCCTGGGGTCCCCCCCTCCCCCCGCCTCGGCGGCTCTAGTCCCTCTGGGCTGGGCCTGGCCTGGCTTCCCGCCAGCACCACAAAGCCCAGGAAAACCTGGACGGGCCAGGCTCTCCCGGAATCAAGGAATCGCCGGGAAGACAGGGCCTGAGGGAGTCAGCGGCCTTCTCGCCTCCACGCTGTCCGTCCGTCCGTCCGTCCGAGAAGCCCTGGCAGGACAGGGGGACGCGGCCGACGGGGGCGGGGACATGGCTGGGGGGATGCCCCGCCGGCCACGCCTCTGCCTCTCATCGGCCTGCGCCCCCCACACGCACCGGAGGCAGCGGCGAGGGGTTCGAGGGACTGAGGGCCGCCGGGCATGTCTCTGTGTCCTGTGGACTTTGTAGGACAAATGCCACTGTGCTGGAGAGAGTCTGGGATCAGGTCCTGGGCATGGCACGCACGGCGTGGCTCAGGAGGCCCACGTGCATCTGATCCCGTGACGAGTGCGTGGTCGGGAGCCCGGGGCCCAGCTGTCACCCCGTCAATCTCGGGGCCCCACGTCACCCAGGTGCGGTCCCGTCTCCTCCCCCCCCCCCACCCCAGGACTCGGGGCGGCCTCGCGCCTGCGGACAGTCCGCGGGAGGGAGGCTGGGAGGGTTCCGGGCACCAGGTGGGCACGAAGGACCTTCAGCACCTGCCTCTGGCTCTGGGGCGCTGCCCGGGAGGGAGACCGCCAGCTGTCTGCTCTCCGAGAGCCGGGCGGCCCAGCTGACAGGTGACACCGCCGGCTCCCGGCGCCGCTGACAGGCCGTCGGACCGTCGGCCAGCTGACCCTCCAGCTGGAGGCGGCTCGGGTAGCCGGGGCCAGCTGAGTCGCCCCCACCCCCCCCCCCCCCGCGTGGCCCACGGAGGCGGGAGGAAGCAGCAGCCACTGTTCTGAGCCGCTGAGTTTCGGGGGGCGGGAGGTCGAAACGGCAGTCAGCGGAGGACAGCCTGGCTCTCACACCCTTTCCTCGCCGCCGAGGAACGCGCCCGTCTGGGACGGACGGACGGAGCACGGGGACCGCCCCCCCCCCCCCCCCCCCCCCCCGGCACCTGGGACCCGGCGTGGCTTCTCCCTGACCTCCTCGAGGGCGGCGTCCGCTGCCCCCCCCACCCTCTGTCTGGTGCCCGGCTCGGCCGCGCCGGCTTCCGACTGCACCGTCCGCCGGTGAACCTGGGCCCGGGCGCGGCCTCGGACGCGGCGACAGGGGTCGGCCGGGGCAAGACGCCGCCCCCGTGTGATCCCGGGCGCTGGACCCCACGAGGCTCCGTCTCCCCAGCTGCCCGACGTTGGGGCGAGCTGCCACCGGAGGACCCCGCTCGGCGGGCCTCAGCTCCCCTCCGAGGGGCCCTCGCCTTCCACCTGGGGCCCCGCCGTGCGGCCCCGTCCCTGCTCTCTGCACCGACCAAGGGCGGGGGGCTTTCTGGTTTCGTTTCTCTTTATTTAAAATAAAATAAAATGTTTTTTATTGATTTCACAGAAGAAGGGAGAAGGAGAGAGAGGGAAACATCAATGAGAAAGGAGCATCCTAGAAGGGCTGCCTCCTGCACGCCCCCTTGCTGGGGGCTGAGCCGCAACCCAGCCTGCGCCCTGCCCTCCTGGCTCCCTCCCAGGTGGACGCTCAACCCTGGAGCCACGCCGGCCGGCGGGTTCTCTGTTTTTAAAGGGCCGTACCCCGCCGCCGTTACAGTTCTAACGCGGCGAAACCCCTCAGGCACCCCCCCCACCCCCTGCGTCTCGGCCGGTGCGCTGGGAGCCCGGGGCTCGGGGAGAGAGAGCCGCCGGGAGGCCCGTCCCCCCTCCCCCCCGCCCCGGAGGCTCCGGAACGGCCCCGGTGCTGCTGTCATCGGTCAGGCGTCCCCGCTAGGTCCTTGTGAAGCTATTTCTGGATTAAACCCGTGAACCCGATCCTCGGCCCGATGACCTTTCGCCGAGAGCGGACACCTGGCCAGCGCCCGGAGCAGGTGGGAAGCGGGCGGGTCGCAGGGGTGCGGGTCCCCCCCCCATCCCCCGCCTGACACGGGGTCGTGGGGGACGCAGCCAGGGCATCCTCCAGTAGGGGGTGTGCAGGAGGCAGCTGATGGATGTTTCTCTCTCATGGATGTTTCTAACTCTCCTTTTCTCTCTGTAAAAAAATAAAATATATTTTTTAAAAAACATGAGAGGAACGTGTGGCAGATGTGAGGCCATCGAGTGTGTCAGATGCTCAAATCCGCCTAAAGCCCCGAGTCCTGGCCGCGGAGCCAGGACCCCTGATCACGCTGCCCATGCCCGGCGGCTCCCCGGGGCCTGCCCCCCCCCGGCCCCCCACCCCCGGGTCCGTCCGGGGCCGTTCTCTCACCTGCTGGAGTCAGAGGCAGGGAGGGCGGCACGCGTGCGGGGTTTTGAACCGGACTCGCGGCTCCCGTCGGAGCACGGAGGGGGGGGGGGGTCTCTGAGTCCTCAGGACGCGGGTGACAAACTGCAGAGCAGCGCGGGGGTGACCGTCCCCCTGTCCCCGCCCGGCTTCCCTCTAAACCAGTGGCTGACGGGGGCGGGGGGCGGGAAGTGGGTCCCCGACGTGGAACTGTGGGCAAAAGACCGCGTATTCGTCGTTTCCTCTAAATTTCTCGCCTAACGGGAAGTCCCCTCTCGCTCCTATTCCACCGGGTAAACCCGTCCCAGACGCAGACGCTTCCTGTGACTTCGGGTTGAACTGGTTAGAGGTTTTTAAAGCCTGTTTGGAGAAAGCCACGTAAATGAACTTGACGAGACAGTTTCTCCACGTCCCCCAAAACCTGAGGTTTAGGCCGGTCCGGCCGGCGTGGATCCATGGCTGAGCATCGACCTACGAACCGGAAGGAGGTCGGAGTTCGATCCCGGGTCAGGGCACGTGCCCAGGGAGTGGGCTCCATCCCCAGCAGGGGGCGTGCAGGAGGCAACCGATCCCTGATTCTCTCTCATCACGGATGTTTCCCTCCCTCTCTCTCTCTATCTCTCTTCCTCCCCGCTCCTCTCTGACGTCAACAGAAATACGTTTTAAATAATAAAACGAAGTTGAGCTCAAACCCAGCGAGTACACCCACGGATGTCCAGTTACATCCAGGGCGGCCAGAGCAGGACACGGCGGATGCTGCCCAGCCCGGCCGGGCCCCGGGCCACCTCCCGGGGGGGCGAGACCGGCGGGCACCGGCAGGGCGCCATCCGAGGAGCCGGCTGAGAGGATGAGGCAGCTCCCAGCCCCCCCCGCCCCGAGGAGGGCGACGGACGGGCAAACTCCAAAAGCAGCAGCACAAGCTGAGAGGCGCGGCGGGCGGCCAGGGGAGGCGGTGGCCCACGGGGTGGCCTCTGGGTAGCAGCTGGGGGAACCCGCCAGCCGTGGGCCTGGCAGGGGCGCGTCCCCGTCTTCCTGCGGCTGGCTGCCCCGGCCCGCTGGCGAGCGCCCGCCCCGTGGGAGGCGGGCTGACTGCGATAACGGATACCCGAGGCCTGCGGGGACACGGCACATCGATCGGGGTCCAGCTGCAGATGCCGAGGAGGCGCTCGCCGTTTCTCCGGAAAGCTTTTCTGGCAACCCACGGCCGGCCCACAGGAGTGCGGGTTGCGGGTTCCGGCTGGCTGCCAGTCCTGGAAGGGAGCCCGAGGCCGCCCGAGGAGCCGCGACGGGGACCGTTTCCAGTTCCCTGTGAGCGGGCGGACAGCTTCCCCCCGACGCCTTGGTCAGCAAATGGAGCCGCGCTCCCCATCAGCTCCTGCGCAAACTCCTCGGAGAGGCCGGGCCGCCCCACCCTGCTGCTGCGGGACGCCGGCCATCCGGGGCACCCCAAGGGGCGCCTGCCGCTCGGGGACCTGCCCTCCAGCCGGCGAGGAGAGCCTCGCACACGGCCTCTCGGCCTCGAAGGGGAGAGAACGGGCGGGCAGTCCCCTGTCCCCCTCCGCCCGGCCAGCGGCCTTTCGGATCTGTGCGTCCTGCCCCCCAAAACACAAGATGAGACCCACCGACCGGTGCAGGCAGCTCCGGTCAACCGCGCTCGCCCACGCTCCCTGCCCCAGCCCAGCCGGTCCCCACAGCCCCTGCTGCCGTCCGTGGCCACGGCTTCGGAGACTGAGCTGCGGCCGCTGACCGGCGGTGAGCTCTTCCGAACGCAGAACAGAAACAGGGCGAGCAGACCCAGGGCAGGACGCGGCCGGAGGCAGGCCAGGCCCCTGCGCCCCAGGTCCACCGCGCTGTGTCGCCGCCCAAAACCCGTCGGGGGTGCAGTCCGCCGGGCTACTACTCCCAGCACCTCCCAGGCCCGGCCTCTCCCAGGGACTCGCACACCTCGGCTCCGGAGCCCCCCTGCCTGCTCCCCGCACAGACCACGGGCTCTGGGGAACACGCCGGGGCCCTCCCCAGTCTGGGAATGGTGAGCACACCCGCCTCTCAGCCAACACCCCGGAGCGGGGGCCCGGGCCTCCCGTGAGCCGCCTGTCGCCGCCGTCCAGAGCAAACACAGCGAAGCCGCTCTGGAAACGCCTCGACCTTACGAAATCCGCCCCCTCGGGGACGGCTGAGACCTCGCTGGCACACCTGGCCGCTGGCACACCTGGCCGGTGGCCGACACCCGGGCCTGGACGACGCTCCCACCCTGCGACCCGGTGGCCTCTCCGTCACTGTCCTGTCTGCCCACGGGGTGACGGGGAGGAGGGTCAGCACGGCCCAGTGGCCCTTGCTCTCCAGGGCCAGCACACAGCTGTCCAGCACGGCTCCCCGTGCGCCTCCCCCCCCCCCCCCCCGCCCTGCCCTTGTCCAATCGCCACAGTCCCCACCCAGACAACAAATTCATCCTCTCCCTGGACGGGACAGGTCCGAATTCTCCTGTAGATTCTCCGCTGACTTTCCTCAGCCAGAGACGTGGGAGCGAAATGAATCCGGTTTGGGGGGGGGGGGACAGTCATCTGAGAAGAGAGGGCGGAGACGCTGAGGTCTGAGGTTTCTCGTAGGGAGCCAGCTGCTCGGCTCCCGCCCCTCCAGGGGAGGCGGCTGGCTGCAGCGGGGGAGGGGGGTGCACCAGGCTCCTCTAGACTCTGAGCAGGGGAGGGAGTGGCAGGCCAGGGCTTCAGGGCAGCTGGGCACGGCCCCAAGGACAGGGCGCACCGGATGCCAGCTCGCAGCCCGGGCTCCTGCCCGCCCGGCACCTGGTCCCTGGGTGGCCGCCCTCCGTCCCTCCCAGGCCCCGCTGGCTCCTCCCCGCCCTCGCTGGCCGCCAAGCGCCGGTTCTGGGCTGCCTGCTCCAAGGCCTCCCTCACCCGGGGAACAGGGGGTGCCCTCTGGGATGGAGACCCCAGAGGAGGAAGGAGCCCCCCCGGGGGGTCAGAGGCCCCCCTTTCTCCGGAGTTTGCTATAAAGTCTCAGCTCCGGGACCACGGCCGCTCCTGGGCAGCTGGCCGGCTCTCGCCCAGAAGACCCCGCGTCGGGTCCCGGCCCGTGTGGCTCAGTGGACAGAGCGTCAGACTGTGCACTGAAGGGTCCCGGGTTCGATACCGGCCGAGGGCACAGACTCTGGTTGGGGGCTCCTCCCTGGCCGGGGGCCCTGGAGGGGCGCCTGCAGGAGACACCCAATAGATGAGCCTCTCTCTCTCTCTCTAAAACCAGTGGGGAAATACCGTGGGGTGAGCCCCCCTCGCTGAGCGCAGTGCAGAAGCCCCCGGGGAGGAGGAGCACGGGCGGGGCGCAGGGCAGGACCAGCCCGAGGAAGAAGATGGGGCGAGGGCTGCAGGGTCATCCCCCCCATCCCCCTTAGCACAGAGGCCCCTGCACAAACGCACTGGCCGGCTCCAGGGGGTGAGGGGCGGCGGCTCCGATCTCCCAGGGGGCAGCCTTTGGGGGTGGGGGTGGCAGCTCCCGACTCCTAGGGAGCAGCCTTTGGGGGGGGGGGCGGCTCCGGTCTCCCAGGGGTCAGCCTTTCACTTCCCTGTCCGCGGGAGGAAAGACAAACAAGGAGTTCTCTCCTTGGCACAGCCCCTCCGCCCCCCAAAGAGAAGTGGGGTTCCTGCAGCTCGCGGCCAGCTGCTCAGGGTGAGCTCACTCGCACCCTGGCCCGCTGCCCTGTCGCTTACACGCCCCCAGGACCCCGGTCGGTCCCAGCTCCGTGTGAGGCCAGGGAGCTGGTGAATTGGCAGCGCCCCCCCCCCCACCCCACACTTTCCGGGCGAACCCGGTGCGAACCTGCGCCCATGGGCGCGCTCGGCTCGGACACCGGGCGCGCGCCAGCCCCTGCCGTGCACGTGGGTGGCCCGCGGTCCCTGAGCGGCGGGACAGGCGGGCGTCCGACCCCATTTCCCAGCCCGGCAAACCGAGGCCCTGCTGGGCGGAACCGCCCGGCCCCCCGGGCGCAATGGCAGCGCCGCAAACAGAACCCAGACAGAACCCGCGTCTGCCCTGACCGCCTGGCCCCCGGATCGACCCCAGACTCCGCGGACTCTGCACGGGACCCCCCCCTCCAGGAGGGGCCGGAGTGCACGGCAGTTTCTGGGGTTACAACTGGGGGGGGGGGACACCCACCCTCTCCGCGCGCCTGCGCCAGCCTCCCGCGCTCCGCCCGGCGCCCACAGCGCCGCCCCGCAGCTGGGACCCGAGCGCGAGCGGGACGCGGAGGGGGACGGCGGTCGGGGAGGGGGGATCCCCCTCCCCTGCGCGGCCCCGCGGGGCCACGAGGCTGCGCACCTGCCGGAGCCACTCGCTGCCCCGCGCTCGGGACGCCGGTCCCCGGAGCCCTGACCACCCCCCGCACCCCGGCCCTGCGAGCGCGTCACCTGTGCCACGTCCGGAGCCGCGCGCGTGGCGCCTGGTGCTCGGCCCGGCCCGGAGGCTGGCCGGACGCCTCGGCCCAGAGACGTCGGCGGGGCGGGGCGGGGCGGGAGCGGGAGTCCCCCCGGCGGGCGGGCGGGCAGCGGCCTGGAGTGCGGGTCGAGTTCCCCCCGCAGCGCCGCTCCTTAAAGGCGCCGCTCCCCGGCGGCTCCGACCCGGCCCGAGTGGGCGGGGCCGACCTCCGCGGCCGGGGACCCAGGCGGAGCGGGGCTCGGGGCGCCCCGCCGAGGCGGGCCGTCCCCCGTCACCCGGGGAGGGCACCCGGCGGGCGGCGCCTGGCTGTCCGGGGCGAGTCACGACCCTGCCCGCGCCGCCTCCGCAGCGGCAGCGCCTGGGCTCGGCCACGTCACCCGGTCCCGCTCAGGTTGGGAGTTCACAGGCGCCTCGGTGCCCAGATGCTGCCCAAACGGAGCGCAGGTTTCATCACCGAGCAGAGGGCAGCCCGTGATTGACGTGACCCGGGGCTCTGGCCTGGGCGCAGGGGGGGAGGGGGGATAGGCTGGGGGCAGGGGGGATAGGCTGGGGGCAGGGGGCAGGGGGGATAGGCTGGGGGCAGGGGGGATAGGCTGGGAGCAGGGGGCAGGGGGGATAGGCTGGGGGCAGGGGGGATAGGCTGGGAGCAGGGGGCAGGGGGGATAGGCTGGGGGCAGGGGGGATAGGCTGGGGGCAGAGGGGCAGGGGAAATAGGCTGGGGGCAGGGGGGATAGGCTGGGGGCAGGGGGGATAGGCTGGGGGCAGAGGGGCAGGGGGGATAGGCTGGGGGCAGGGGGATAGGCTGGGGGCAGGAGGCAGGCGATGTGGGTCTGGAGGGGGGGGCAGGGGCGCAGTCTCTCCTCATACAAACACCCTGGAGCGCACACTCCCTCCCCCTCTTCCCCCTCCCCCCGCCCCCCACCCCCGCCCCGCTCGGGAGGCGGTTGGCATCCAGGTGCCAGCTCGGAATTCCAAGCGGCCGGGGCGCAGTGGCAGCGCCGTAAACAGAAGTTTGCCCTCCAAGCCGCTCTCCTGACCTGCGAAATGCGCGCTCACACCCACCCGCTCCAGCGCCCGGATAACAACAGATGGGGCTGCTCCGGGTCAAGCAGAACAGGGAGGAGGAGGAGGCGCTCAGGCGGTGCGGGGTCCAGACACACCGCAAACCCTTCTCGGCGGGCGGCCGGGTCTGGGGCAGGTCATTCCCGGCAAACGCGGCGGTGGCAGGACAGACATGTGTCCGTGCCGCTGGGCCGGGTGACCCCGCACACACAGGCGTGCACACAAACACGCCCACTTTCCCCCGCGGCGCCTCCCCGGGCCCAGGTCCTTCCTCTGTGAAATGGGGGTGCGGGCCGAGGGAAACGCACCGCAGACTGACTCGGAAAGACCACACACCCGCCAGCCCGCCCTGCGGGGAACAGCGCCTGCACTCAGCAGCAAGGCCTCCCAGCCCACGGCTAGCTCTCTCCTCCCCGAAGGGCACCCTGTCCTTGGACCCAGACCTGTCCCGGCCCTGGCCGGGGTGGGTCAGTGGGTAGAGCGTCGGCCTGGGGACTGAAGGGTCCAGGGTTCAGTTCTGGTCAAGGGCACGGGCCTGAGTTGCGGGGTTGGACCCCCGGTGCGGGGCGTGCGGGAGGCGGCCAATCAAAGATGCTCTCTCTCGCTGATGTTTCTCTTTCCCTCTCCCTTTCTCTCTGAAATCAATGATAATTTTTTAAATTATAAACAAACAAACAAACAAACACCACCACCTATCCCATCAGAGTTGCTTCGCTGCGGCCTGGCCCACACCTGCCTTACGAGCTCACACAGCCGTGTCATCCCTCTCCGTGGGCCCGGGTGGGGGGGGCCGGGAGAGGGGGGGAGCTGGGCGCCTGCGTCCTGCACCCGAGGGGGTCAGCCCTGCAAGTCACATGGCGCGTGTGACCTCGGGACACTGCCTCCTCGGCGCTCGCCCGGGCCTCTCCTGGCAGGACAGCTGTGAGGCTTTTCCCGATTGCACCACCACCGTTATCTGGGCCATGCACATCCTTCTCGCGCCCACCGCGGCGGCCAAGGCCAAGGCCGCCCGCAGGCATCCCGCTCTCCTCCTAGAAAGGCGTCCCGAGTCCTCCGATTACGGGGCACGTGACCGGTTTCGCCCAGGAACGGACGGACGGGCGGGCCTGCGGATCTGCTAACGGGGCAGCTGAATGTCGAAACTTGTCCATGCGTCAAAACTCAGTGGCCTCGGGAGGTGGAAGGATACATCCACTGCCCTTCCGCCTCCGTGTTTTGAGGCAGCTTGATTTCTTTTCCAAGTGCCCGTTTCCTTATTCACGTTTTCAAATCTTTAATTATGCTCAACGTCCCCCTTCCCGATTTAAACGGGAGGTATAAAAGTGAACTGCGCTTTTTTCTTTTTCTTTTCTTTTTTTTTGTTTTTGTTTTGTTCTTGGAACCAGTTCAAAGAAACGGGTCACGGAAAGCGAAATTACGCATCCACACTTATAAAGAGAGAAAAAAAAGTAATACAGAAATTCTTCTGAGGCAAGCTCGTCGGATAAGGGTGTGCGTGTTTCCACAAACCCCTGACCTTCTCGGCAGGGCCGGTCGGTCGGGAACGCGGAGAGCGGGAGCCGCCTCTTCGGGGAGCCTCCCCCGGTCCTCGTCCGAGGGGCGATGGGTCGCCGCGGCCTGGCGTGCCGGTGAGAAGGGCGCGTCGGCGCAGCGGGCGTTTCCGGTAAAGTGCGCTTTGAGTGTTTAGAAGCACTGCCATTTGTTTGTCAGAGTTTTCCAATGGGAAACTGTTTCAGTAAATTAAAAGTGGTTTACCTCTGGGCACGAGAGTCTATATGTCTTTTGGGTTCTTTTTGCTTATGTGACTTTCTTTCCTATCGTATATTATAGGTTTTAAAACTAGAGGCCAGGTTCATGGGGGGGAGGGGGGGTGTGGCCCTCAGCCCAGCCTGCACCCTCTCCAATCTGGGACACCCCTTGAGGGATGTCTGGGATCAGGCCTTCAACGGGCAGTCAGACATCCCTCTCCCAATCCAGGACTGCTGGCTCCCAACTGCTCACCTGCCTGCCTTCCTTGATCGCCCCCAACTGCTTCCGCCTGCCGGTCTGATCACCCCCTAACCACTCCCCTGCCAGCCTGATTGCCCCTAACCCCTCCCCTGCCAACCTGATTGATGCCTAACTAACTCCCCTTCCAGCCTGGTCACCCTTAACTGCCCTGCCCTCCCCTGCTGGCCTGGTCACCCCTAACTGCCCTGTCCTCCCCTGCTGGCCATCTTGTGTCCACGTGGGGGCAGCCATCTTGTGTGTTGGAGTGGATGGTCAATTTGCATATTACCCTTTTATTAGGTAGGATTACAATTCATCTAAGTCGTTATGAAGTAAGTCGTGCTTAGTTTTACATTAGAGGCCCAGTGAACAAAATTCGTACACTTGGGGTCCCTCCACTGGGCCTGTGCCCTCTCCCATTCGGGGAGCCCACGGGGAGCGGGCCTAAGCCATCAGTCAGGGCTCCTCCCCCCCCCCACCCCCCCACCCCCCCACCCCCGTGTGGAAGTGCCCTGACCACCAGGGGACAGCTCCTGCATTGTGTGTCTGCCCCCTGTGGTCACTGCACGTCATAGCAACCAGCTGTTCTGCCATGGTCAATTTGCATATTAGCCTTTTATCACATAGGATTTGACCTTAGCCCAAAGGCTGAGAAGCAATACATTTTTAGTGTTGTTTTTTTTAAAATATATTTTATTGATTTTTCACAGAGAGGAAAGGAGAGGGATAGAAAGTCAGAAACATCGATGGGAGATAAACATCGATCAGCTGCCTCTTTGCACACCTCCCACTGGGGATGTGCCCACAGCCAAGGTACATGCCCTTGACCAGAATTGAACCCGGGACCTTTCAGTCCGCAGGCCGATGCTCTATCCACTGAGCCAGACCAGTTCGGCAATAAATTTTTAGTTTTAAAGGAATACATATAAGTGAAAAAAAATTCAAATGGGCATATGAACTATCCTAAAAGTAGATGACATTATTTTTTTTTCATATACAAACATCTTATCTCCCTTCTATGTGCCAATCGATTGGTCTCCGGTGGGCTATCGTTCATGCAGTCGAGGTGCTATCGCCACCCGCTCCGCCAGGTGTCTCCCTCTCCGCGGTCCCTGCCGCTCACGCTCTGCGGGACGTGAGCCGCATCGAGAATGACACCTTTCTGTGTGTAGAAGGCTCGCCTGCTGCCCTTGGACCGCCCACATAAGGCCCAGGTTCTCTGCACGTCAGTAAAAATAAAACATGTCTGGCCCTGGCCGGTTCGGCTCGGCGTGTCGAGCGTCGGCCTGCAGACGGAAGGGTCCCGGGTTCGATCCCAGTCGAGGGCACGAACCTCGGTGGCAGGCTCCTGCCCCCCCAGTCGGGGAATTGGGGCTGCTAGCAATTGTTCATCCCTGCTTCTCTCTCTCTGTGTGTGTCTCCCCCTCCCTTCCACTCACTCTCTCTCTCTCTAAAAATCAGTGGGAAAAAATACCCTTGTGTGAGGATTAAAAAATAAAATCAAAAACATTTATGCCCCTCCAGTAGATAGCCAGTTTTGAAAAATCGCCGTCTCTTTTCAAGATAACTATTATGTTTTTGCAACATGCGACAGGCAGAAATAAGCAATGCGTCAGGTATATCGGCAGGCCATCCTGAGCCCCGGATGCAGCCCCACCATATCCCCCTCCGTCCTGCTCCTCCCCCCCACCCCCCCGAGGGCCACCACTGCCCTTTCCCGGCGCCCCTGGTGAGCACACCACCCGCCCGTCAGCCACTTAGTCCCGTTACCGGATCGACTGCTGAGGCATCGTGGCGCCTGGGTTCAGGTGACCCGAGTCTTATTAATAAGGCCTCCCTCCCCGCCTGCTCCCCTCACTTAGGCCGGGTACCACCTCCGGTCCTCACGGCGCCCGGAACGGTGAGGCGCGTGGAGAGAGATCGCGTGCCCGCCGCCTCTGTCACGCCCTAGCCTGCCGTGTCCCTGTTACAGCCGTTCTGTTTCAGCGTCGCTGATCCCGCGCCGTGCCTGACGTATAAAGTGAACTCTGTCACAGGCTTGTCCACAGGAAGACACGTCGAACTTACAGGGTGCGGTACTATCTGTGGGTTCGAACGTCCCCCCCACAACCACCCCCGGATGAAGGGGGGGCTGCTGTTGAACCACGGTCCGAAACCACGCCTCCTAAGTACAGGGTTCAGCGGGTCCGCCCCTCTTCGGCGGGGCAGGGGCCGGGACCCCCATAGAAGCGGGCTTGACGTCGGGAATCGGTATGAAAACACAGGCCTGGCCGACACCCTGCGATTGCGCCATCGCCCGCGCCGGTGCTGAGAATCCAGCCTTCCGCCGCTTTCCGCAGGACAGCCGTCTCCTGGTGTCACCCACCGTCTCCCCGACTTTGCCCCCGGCGACAGAGTGCCCAGGAGCCGACTGGCTCCACGGGGGTGAGCGAGCGTCTGGCTGCTTCCACTCCGGGGAGGGCCGCCCTCTGACCAGTTCTTTCAGGGAAACGCACGGGTTCCGGGACGCGCCTGAGGCACCGTCTGCGAGGCCGCCCTGCGCTCCGGTTTCTCCGTGGGCGGGGCAGCCGCCTCCGGCCGTGATCACGAGCACCTGACCCTCCGGGGCTCTCCCCTGCTCCGACCCCCACTCTGCCACGGCCGTGTGCCACCCTCTCCGGCTGGCAGCCTCGCCCACGGGGGCCGAGACTGAGCTGTCCTCCCTATTTCTCCGCCCTGGAGGTGCAGCTGACATCAACGCCTTTCACTAAATCTCTCTCCCTCTCTCTCTCTCTATCTCTATCTCCATCTATCTCCATATCTCTCTCTCTCTCTCTCTCTCTCTCTCTCTCCCCATCTCTCTCGCCCCATCTCTCTCTCTCCCTCTCTCTCTCCCTCTCTCTCTCCATCTCTCTATCTCCATCTCTCTATCTCCATCTCTCTCTCTCTCTCTCTCTCTCTCTCTCTCTCTCTCTCTCTCTCTCTCTCTCTCTCTCTCTCTCTCTCCAAACGGTAACCCAACCACCCTGGTGAGGTCCCAGGTTCCTGAAATGCAATCAGACCTAACTCACTGCCTCCTCCACGCACCCTTTCTCCGTTAGGGGTCACCCGGCCCCCCAACCCAGAAGCGTCCATCTCCTGCACGCCTCCCGCCTGTCCAGTGGGGATGGAATCCTGCAGCTCCCACTCCCGGAGGCCTTTCCGCCGAGGGCTCCTCTCCCCGCCCGTTCACTCCCCAAGTTCAGGCCCACGAACCCCTGTAGCCTCCGATGTCTCTGCAGCTAATCCGAGTCTGACTGCGCCCCACCAGGACGATAGCCCCTCCCCACTTCTCCCGGCTCGGCACCTCACGTCCGCACGCCGCCGGCCAGTCAGCGCTCGGTGGTTCCAGGAGGGACTCCCAGGCCTGGGGAGCTCACTTTCTCCCTGAGGCTCACTGACGGGCTCTCCCCCGATCACTGACTGACGTCCTCTCCCCCGATCACTGACTGACGTCCTCTCCCCCGATCACTGACTGACGTCCTCTCCCCCGATCACTGACTGACGTCCTCTCCCCCGATCACTGACATCCTCTCCCCCGATCACTGACTGACGGCCTCTCCCCCGATCACTGACTGACGGGCTCTCCCCCGATCACTGACTGACGTCCTCTCCCCCGATCACTGACTGACGTCCTCTCCCCCGATCACTGACTGACGGCCTCTCCCCCGATCACTGACTGATGGCCTCTCCAGCCCCCTGTGTCTGAGGGCCTCCCATCCAGCCGCTGTGCTCCGCACGGCCCAGCACCAATGCCTTCCAGCTCAGACCCACCTTTCCAGGGAGCGGGGGGAAGGAGGGGGTTCTGCGGTGTGGAGGAGCGTGGGGGGGTACTTGGGGGGCGTGGGGGAACATGAGGGAGCGTGGCAGAGCGTGGGGGAGAGTGGGGGGGTACTTGGGGGGCGTGGGGGAACATGAGGGAGCGTGGCAGAGCGTGGGGGAGAGTGGGGGGAACATGAGGGAGCGTGGGGGAACATGAGGGAGCGTGGCAGAGCGTGGCAGAGCGTGGGGTCATGGCGGAGCGTGGCCAGTCCCCGGGAACGCAAACATTCCGAACTCAGTACGCATTGGTGGGAACAGAAACAGCAGACGAGGCGCTGAGCAGGCCGGGACGGGAAAACACGGGGTGCCAAGCCAGACCGGGGTGCCGCGATGAGAATGACGGGTTTAGCAAGAGAACGAGATCAAAGGGCAGGAACGCCGGGGGCCGGCCTCGCTGAGATCAGGAGCTGCAAGTGAGGCACCCTGCCCCTGAGCAGCCCGAGCCTTCTGGGGCGTGAAACAGGGCTAATGGCGGCCCAGAGGCTGCAGGGAAGAGGCAGGCCTCCCACAAACACACGGGCCCCAGCTGAGCCCTCCTGACGGGGGGGGGGGGGCGGGCGTGCTACCCACACGCACCGGGCTCTCGCCGAGGCTGCCAAGTCCGACGCCGAGATCGATCTGCATGAAAACGGCCCATCCCCGCCCCTAGCCGGGGTCTCCCAGTGGTTAGCGCATTGGCCTGCAGACCAAAGGGTCCCGGGTTCGATTCTGGTCAAGGGCACGTACCTCGGTTGCAGGCTTCTTCCCAACCGGGGGCCTTCATTGGGGCGCACGCAGGAGGCGACCAGTCGCCGTGTCTCTCTCACATCGATGTTTCTGGGTCTCTCCTCTCGCCTCCACTCTCCCCAAGAATCCATGGGAAAACGCGCTCGGGTGAGGAGTAACCAGGAAACAGCCGGTCCGGGGACCGGACCAGAGAATTGGGTCAAACGTTCCTGTGGCCCCACTGTGCGCCTAACATCACAGTACGCGCACACACTCTGCGTCTAACAGTCTAACACCGCAGTACGCGCGCACACTGTGTGTCTAACAGTCTAACACCGCAGTACGCGCGCACACTGTGTGTCTAACAGTCTAACACCGCAGTACGCGCACACACTCTGCGTCTAACAGTCTAACACCGCAGTACGCGCACACACTGTGCGTCTAACAGTCTAACACCGCAGCACGCGCGCACACTGTGTGTCTAACAGTCTAACACCGCAGTACGCGCACACACTCTGCGTCTAACAGTCTAATGCCGCAGCACGCGCGCACACTGTGTGTCTAACAGTCTAACGCCGCAGTACGCGTGCACACTGTGTGTCTAACAGTCTAACACTGCAGTACGCGTGCACACTGTGTGTCTAACAGTCTAACACCGCAGTACGCGTGCACACTGTGTGTCTAACAGTCTAACACTGCAGTACGCGTGCACACTGTGTGTCTAACAGTCTAACACTGCAGTACGCGCGCACACTGTGTGTCTAACAGTCTAACACCGCAGTACGCGTGCACACTGTGTGTCTAACAGTCTAACACCGCAGTACGCGCGCACACTGTGTGTCTAACACCGCAGTACGCGCGCACACTGTGTGTCTAACAGTCTAACACTGCAGTACGCGTGCACACTGTGTGTCTAACAGTCTAACACTGCAGTACGCGTGCACACTGTGTGTCTAACAGTCTAACACCGAAGTACGCGCGCACACTGTGTGTCTAACAGTCTAACACCGCAGTACGCGTGCACACTGTGTGTCTAACAGTCTAACACCGCAGTACGCGCGCACACTGTGTGTCTGTCTAACACCGCAGTACGCGCGCACACTGTGTGTCTAACAGTCTAACACTGCAGTACGCGCACACACTCTGCGTCTAACAGTCTCACACCGCAGTACGCGCGCACACTGTGTGTCTAACAGTCTAACACCGCAGTACGCGCGCACACTGTGTGTCTAACAGTCTAACACCGCAGTACGCGCGCACACTGTGTGTCTAACAGTCTAACACTGCAGTACGCGTGCACACTGTGTGTCTAACAGTCTAACACCGCAGTACGCGTGCACACTGTGTGTCTAACAGTCTAACACCGCAGTACGCGCGCACACTGTGTGTCTAACAGTCTAACACCGCAGTACGCGTGCACACTGTGTGTCTAACAGTCTAACACCGCAGTACGCGCGCACACTGTGTGTCTAACAGTCTAACACCGCAGTACGCGCGCACACTGTGTGTCTAACAGTCTAACACCGCAGTACGCGCGCACACTGTGTGTCTAACAGTCTAACACTGCAGTACACACGCACACTGCGCGTCTAACGCCGAAGTACGCGCGCACACTGTGTGTCTAACAGTCTAACACCGCAGTACGCGCGCACACTGTGTGTCTAACAGTCTAACACCGCAGTACGCGCGCACACTGTGTGTCTAACAGTCTAACACTGCAGTACACACGCACACTGCGCGTCTAACGCCGAAGTACGCGCGCACACTGTGTGTCTAACAGTCTAACACCGCAGTACGCGTGCACACTGCGCGTCTAACATCGCAGTACGCGCGCACACTGTGTGTCTAACAGTCTAACACTGCAGTACACACGCACACTGCGCGTCTAACGCCGAAGTACGCGCGCACACTGTGTGTCTAACAGTCTAACACCGCAGTACGCGTGCACACTGCGCGTCTAACATCGCAGTACGCGCGCACACTGTGCGTCTCACACCGCAGCACGCGCACATACACGGAAGGAGCTGAGACGCTCTCCTGCCCTTGTCGAGAGGCGGCTCCTCTCTCTGCAGCCTCACCCCTAGCGAGCTTGCCCTGCCCTGAGGGTGTGACCGAGGTTTCCCGTGCCCCTTGCCTCTCCTGCCCCCCCCACCCCTGACCCCACCCCCACCCCCACCCGCCACTTCCTTTCTGGGGGAACCCGAGGTGTCCTTGTCTGGCCCAAACCCACCCCCTCAGGACCCACCCCGGTTCCAGCACGCCTCCGACAGCTGGTTCTAGAACGCTCCCGGGAGGACAGAGGCTGGGGGCGGTGTTCCGGGCAGCCAGCCCGTGTGCTCGAGAGCAGGGTCAGCACCAAGTGGGAGTGAGAGGCGTGTACGTGAGCAGTTCCCCTGGGGCGTTAGAGCAGAGAGGAGAGAGGAGGGACAGGAGGCAGAGAGCGCCTGGATGGCACACCCCCACACCGCTCATTTTTAAACAACGTTTTTATTGATGTCAGACGGGAAGGGAGAGGGAGAGAGAAACGTCCGTGAGGAGAGAGAATCACAAATCGGCCGCCTCCTGCATGCCCCCTACGGGGGGGTCAAGCCTGCAACCCGGGGGGCGGCTGCCCTGACCGGTAACGGACTGTGACCTCCTGGTTCATAGGTCAACGCTCTACCATCAGGCTGTTCCAATGGTGCCGTCCAAATCCCCACAAGCCTCCGCTCACCCCGAGGGGAGCGTGAGGCTGGCTGTACAGGCGAGAGGGGGCAGGGATCCGGGGTCGGGAACGGTCGCCCGGAAGTGGGGGGGGGGGCGGTCAGGTCGGGCAGCGGACACGCGCGACCGAGGAGGCGTCCGGCTGCGTTGTGAGACGGGGGCCTGAGAAACAGTCTCATCCGGATGAACACAGAGCTGATGATCCCCCCCCCACACCTGCGTCCCGGTGCCTCCGGCCCTCCACGGCCCGCCCCCCTCCCGCTCCCAACGCCGGCTCCCAACACGCCAACTCGCTGTTCTCGCCCGAGGCCACACGCTGGCCCGGCGCCCAACCTCCGCAGCCAGCCCCCCACCCCCCCTCCCCGAAGCGCCTCGGGCCTGTGGGCAGGTGGCCCTGGCAGGCTCTCGGGGAGGAGGGGCCTGGCTGGGTGCGGGAAACCTCCGCACAAAACCGGCGCTGGCCGGGCGTCCCGCTGGGCCCGCCGTCCCCCCCCCCCCCCCCCCACCCGACGGCCTCGTCTACACACCTCTCCCTGTGAGGGCCAGCGGCGGGGGGAACAGTCCGAACTCCTCCCTCCGTCCTCGGCTTCACGTCCCTTCTCTTCCTCCCAGGCGCTCACTCGCTCGCAGGGGCCGGCGGGGATCAGAGGTCAGGGTTCGATTCCCAGTCCGGGCACAGGCCCGGGTTGCAGGCTTGATCCCCGGGATGTGGCGTGCAGGAGGCAGCCGATCGATGGTTCTCTCTCTCTCCCTCTCTCTTTCTCTCCCTCTCTCTCTCTCTCTCTCTTCCTCTGAGGTCTGAAAACCTCTGTAAGGACGTCGTTCGCAGTGTTTCGCGCTTTGCACCGGCCGCAGAGATGGGGAGACGCGTGACGCCCTGCACGCTGCCCCCCCTCCTCCCAGCTCCTGTCCTTCAGGCTCTGCCTGACTCGCACCCGGCGCCCTTGGCCGTGGGGGGCTCTCTCGCCCTGCGGCCGCCCTGCCCACACTCGTAGGCGGCAACCTTGTGCTGTGCTGACCCGCCAGGCTCCCGGCTCCGGCCTGGGGCTCCCTCACAGTCGCCTCCCTCAGGCCTCCAGGGGGGTCACCAGACGGCCTTTCCTCACCGTGCGCTGATGGACTGGGCCCTAGAGAGCCGAGCGGCTCAAGAGGGACCGGGGAGGGCGGGCTGAGACGCAAGGAGGGAAGTCCAGCCTCAGTCTTTTCGCAGAGCGGAAGGGAGAGGGATAGAGAGTCAGAAACATCGATGGGAGAGAGACATCGATCACCCGCCTCCCGCACCCCCCCTCTCCCCCCCGCCCCGCCACTGGGAATGTGCCCGCAGCCAAGGTACATGCCCTTGACCGGAATCGAACCCGGGACCCTTCAGTCCACAGGCCGAAGCTCTATCCACGGAGCCAGACCGGTTAGGCGATACAAACTTATTTTAAAAATAGAAACAAACAGCCCTAACCGGTGTGGCTCAGTGGATAGAGCGTCGGCCTGCGGGCTGAAGGGTCCCGGGTTCGATTCCGGTCAAGGGCATGTATCTTGGCTGCGGGCACATCCCCAGTGGCAGGGTGGGGGGGGGAGAGGGGGGGTGCGGGAGGCGGGTGATCGATGTTTCTAACTCTCTATTTCTGTCCCTTCCTCTCTGTAAAAAAAAAAAGTCAATAAAACATATATATTTAAAAGCAGAAACATACGAGCTGAGGAGGACGAACGACGGACAGAGGGCACCCCGAGTTGGCCAGAGACGAGCAGGACGTTACCCCAAGTGACGCAGACGCGGAGAGAAGCGCCCGCTGCCGCGGGGTGTCCACCCGCCATTCCCACTCGACACCCCTCCCCCCGCCGGAGGCCGGAGACTTGACACTGACCTTGAGGGGGCCCGTCATGGCGCTCCATGGCTCGCGCCTGGTTCTCGCTGTGCTCTCCGCCCCAAGCGCCTTCTTCCGAGTGACATCCCCGGGGCCGCGGCCGCACGCGCGAGGACCACGGCAGCCACAGCTCCGGTCACGGCGTCCGCGAGGGGGTCAGCGTGGCGGGGCCTCGGGCTCCTCGCCTACGGGGGGGGGGGTGAGGAGAGCACCAAGGTCACCAGGGGGACAGGGGAGGTCGCGGGGGGTCAGGGGAGGTCGCGGAGAGAGAGGGCCGGTGCCTCCTGAGGGGGCGGGGGCAGCGCTGGGGTTTGCGTCACAAGGAGCCCAGGGTGGTGTCTGGTCAGAGAAGCGTGACAACGCCACACGCGTGTTTCTTTTTTTAATTATATTTTTACTAGAGGCCCGGTGCCGGAAATTCGTGCATGGGGGGGGGGGGGAGGTGTCCCGTGGCCCGGCCTGCACCCTCTCCAATCTGGGACCCCTCAAGGGATGTCTGATTGCCCGGTAGGATCGGGACTAAACGGGCAGTCGGACATCCTTCTCACAATCCAGGACTGCTGGCTCCAAACTGCTCGCCTGCCTGCCTCCCTGATTGCCCCTAACCGCTTCTGCCTGCCAGCCTGATCACCCCCTAACCACTACCCTGCCAGCCTAATATATGTCTAACTGCTCCCCTGCCAGCCTGTTTGCCCCAACTTCCCTCCTCTGCCAGTCTGGTCACCCCTAACTGCCCTCCCCTGCCTCTCTCTCTCTTTCCCTCTCTCTCTCTTTGCCTCTCTCTCCCTTTCCCTCTCTCTCTCTCTTTGCCTCTCTCTCTTTCCCTCTCTCTCTCTCTTTCCCTCTCTCTCTCTTTCCCTCTCTCTCTTTGACTCTCTCTCTTTGCCTCTCTCTCTTTCCCTCTCTCTCTCTTTGCCTCTCTCTTTCTCTCTCTCTCTCTCTCTTTCCCCCTCTCTCTTTCCCTCTCTCTCTCTCTTTCCCTCTCTCTCTCTCTTTGCTTCTCTCTCTCTCTTTCCCTCTCTCTCTCTCTCTTTGCCTTTCTCTTTCCCTCTCTCTCTCTTTCCCCCTCTCTCTTTCCCTCTCTCTCTCTTCCCCTCTCTCTAGAGTCGGTGAACATATCCTCGGGTGAGGATAAAAAGGCGCAGTATGTACGCACACAGAGACACACATACATACGTCTCTCTGTACCTCTAACCTGGTGCCCCTGTGCTTGGAGAAAAAAGCTAGAAAACAGAAAAGCTATTCCTGACTGGCCTGCAAAAAGCCGCTTTTTCAAAATCCTCCTCCTCCTTCTCCGTTTGAGCTTCGTAAGTCAGAAGTGAGCACAGGGCCGAGCGCACACAGTGCCGCGCACACCCCGCCTTGCTTCCTGTGCACACCTGTGAACGCTTCCGACGGCGCGGGAAGACGGGACAGGAACCTGGCTGAGAACCGCCTCCCATTCCCGGCCCGTGACCCCACGCAAATGCCCCACCTCCCCGACCCCTGATGTCCCCTGCTCACAAGACTGGGTCCGTCTGAACCAGGCCCCGTGCTGCTGTCCTGGGGGGCCTGCGAAGCCTGGCCTGCAGGTGGCGTCCCCGAGCGGGAAGGGGCTGGCCTGGGGAAAGGCCGCCATTTAAACACCCACTAGCACATCCGGCCAGGAGAGAAGTCTTGGCAGCCCCTAAGGTGACCGTCTATCCCTGCCTGCCTGACCCTGCAGACCCCCAACGGGCCCAGGATCATATGCCGTCTCGGGCCCCGGCCACCACTCCCTCCCAGGCCGCCCCTACCGTGTCCTGGGCCAGCTCAGCGCCGACCACGGAGGCCCTCCGGGCGCTCAGGGAAGAGCCTGGGTGGTCTCCGCCCGCCCCTGGCTGCCCTGGCGAAGATGGGAGGCGGCCGGGCTCCGGCGGGAAGGGCCAGCGCCAGGCTCCCCAGCGGCCCAGCCTCCGGGGCTGCCCATGCAGGCGGGCGGGTGCTTCCTCCAGGGGGCCTGCAGGGGCGTGCGGCTCCCACAGGCAGGCTCATTGTTGAGTCACTGCCGGCTGGCAGCTGTGGCTGCCTCACCCTGCACCCAGGGCTGGGCAGGTGCGCGCCCCGGGTGCCGGTGGGACTGGGCGGAAACGGGTCCCCTATCACTTCAGTCCCCACGGACCTCGGGTCGCCATCACCCCCTCCCCCCCGGGCCCTTCGCTCTGCAGGTCCCTGTAAACGCCCCCCATCTGACCCACTCCGAGCCCTCACCGCCCTTCAAACCCTCTCACGGCACCCTCCGTCCCCTCTGTCCCTGACCTCCCTCCCACCCACCTCCCTCCTCCCTGCAGCCTCAACGTTCTCGACAGGAACACGGAACACTCTGCCTCTCGCCTTAATCCAAAGAACCCAGGACTGCTCCCAGGCCTGCTGCTCCACCCTGTTGATTCTCTCCTCTACTGGCAGCCCCCTAAGGCCTGGTCACCCTTGTCCTCCAGCTAGCTGCAAGCCGCCTGGTCACACTGCTTCCCCTGCACACTGGCACTGGCGGTGGCCAGGGGACGGGGCAAGGAGAAAGGCAAGGCCTAGAGCCTAGTGGTGTGCATGGAACACGCCTGGCCTGGGTCCTGCCTGGGTGGGTTTGCCAAGCCGCCTCACATACATGCTCTCCCCAGCAATCCACACACTCTTATTGGCCTACCCATCCATCACCTCCCTCCCACCCTCCTCCAACTTCCTCCTCTCCGAGAGGACGCCCCCTCGGTGCAGCACCCACCTTCCAGCACGGGGCCGGGGACGACAGGGGAGTTGTTGGTCACGTCATCCTCCGCCCTAACCCCAGCCAGCTCGAGGTCATGAACAGGTGACACCAATAATGCCAGAAGGTCGGAGAGTCTGCAGTGAGGGCTTCTGGGAAAGGCCTCCTCGCCCTTCGGGAAAAGAGCCGGTGACAAGATAACCTCCCCCTTGGTTCTGGAGACCGCCTTGTGTGGATGCGGTTTCTGAGACCGCTCCCATCTGCCCGGAAGGAAGAGGGGGCGAGTGTTTCCGTGGAAGCCGCTGCTGGGAACGGCAGGGTGGGCAGACGGAAGAACGCCGTTGGTTCTCACACCGTGTCGGGGGCCCTACCTCTGTGCTTCCCGCGATATGTTTGGAAGTCCGGGGCATTCTGATTGCATCAAATCTAAGGGGCTCTGGCTTCGAAGCCCGTGACTGTAAACTTTCTCCACCTCTAAACTCATCTTAGGGGAATCCTTTCTATGTTATAGGATCCGTCTCTGTGTCTGTAGAGATGGGGGGGGGAGTATTTGCCTGATGGCCTGAGGTGAGGATGTAGGGTTGAGGTGTTAACCGAGGAACAAGTGACATTTGGGGTGAAAGGGGCTCCTGCAATCTTAGTATTGTTCTATTGCTGCAACGTGGGCTAACCAGACATGAAGATAAGCCCAGGTGGGACGGGGGAGGTGCCAGCTGGCTTTGTGCCCGGATTAACTGAATATTAATTGCCCTCTCTACTGGGATACCAGGAGCCACTGAGCTTCCACTCCTCTCAGGATCGTGGCATTTGCTTGCCTAGATCACCCTCAGGTGATTACCGTGGTCACATGGTTTGAGATAGGTAGGAAGGCCTAGAGAAGTTCAAAGCTATCGTGCTGAGAAAGAGGAGATTTAGACTGCTGACCCGGAGAAGGAATACAACCCTGCCAAGGACTCCTTGGGGTTCATTGGCCCAAATTCAACAGCAGAGTCGAGCGGCCACTGTTTGCAAAGGCCTCCCACGCAGGATGCACACGGGAAGGAAAGGTGTGGGTTGAGTGGCCAGCCTCCTACAGTGTCCTGCCAGCTAAGCCCACGTTACAAAGGAGTGCCTGGAATCGTACTTCCACCGATGGGCTGAGACCTGCCCCAGACAATCAGAGCTGAACAACTATATCTGTACTAGAGGCCCGAAATTTGTACACTGGAGGGGTGTGTGTGTGTGTGTGTCACCTCAACCCAGCATGCGCCCTCTTGCAGTCCCAAAGCCTCATGATTGATCATCCCACAGAGGGGGGCCTGGGCCTCCTGCTGCAGTGCCCTGGGCCTCCAACTGCAGGGTGACTGATCACGAAATCTCCCCCTCCCCCCATCCATCACCTTGCAGAGAGTGTCATGGGCCTCCCCCTCTTTGGGGCAATCGCGGAGTCCCCCCACCCCACCATGGATTGCCCTGCGGGTTAGTGGCCTGGGCCTCCCTCTGCAGGTCGATCATGAGGCCACAGCAGGACCCTCAACCAATTGTACCCGTCTTGGCTGGCTTGGTACCAGCACCTATCATAGCGTGCTCACCCAGATAGTTGTTCTGCTGTTCCGCCAATCGGTGGTCTATTTGCATATTACACTTTTTAAATTTTAGATTTTCATCTTTACTGAGCAGACCAATTAGAGCAGCTCCATAACAACCAATCAGAGCCCATGACCCCAACCAATCAGGACAGTACTAACTTGACAATCACGCTGTGCAAATTTGAGTTCCTCATTTGCATAAAAGTGGACCAATCAGGAACCAGAGCAGCACTTATGAAAGGCAGCCTCCTGTTTGCCTCCGTTAGCACACTTATGGTTGCCATTGGAGGCTGTTTCCCTGATTTGCAAGCTGTTTACCTGAATAAAGTCTCTCCTTCTTACTGCACCCAGACTGGGGACTCCTGTTAGCATTGGGGTGATGTTAGTATGAGAACCCTGAATCCTTTGTACCAAAGTTCCTTTCACTGGCGAACACTTCCGGTAAATGCCTTCATGTGCAACAGAAACACTTCCCCTGGCATTTAAAACCGAAAAACAAAAGCGTTGTGTGCTGCTGGGGCTCACGTGGCATTCACTAAGTTGGCAGAGCTGGAACCCCTGGCTAGCTCGGGAGTTCCCAGGCCTTCAGGGCACGCAGGTGGCCAGACCTCACCATGGGCGGAAATGCAACTTCTCAGGCGCTTAACTTCCGGAATAACAGCTTCCGTTCTGGAGATGGCCACGCCGCATCCACAGTCCTCAGAGGTAGGACTTCCGCTTCCGGCCCGGAACCCCGTCCAGCCTGACGTTGCACGGGCCAGTTTGAGTCTCCGCAGCGCCCGTAGTTCCTGAACTTTGACCGCTTCTCCGGCTGGCCGAAGGACAATACGCATGCGTAGTTCCGTTGAATGGGGTGCGTCCTTATCTTCGCTGCCGCCGCAGGAGCGGTGGCAGCGGTCCTGGCTCTGCGGCTGTGGCTCGTGCTTCATTCCCGGGTGGTTGTACCCCGGGAATCTGTCAGTCTCATGGCGGTGGCCGGGTCCGGTAAGTACGGGGCGGGACCACAAACCCCGGAGTGCACTGCGACGCCCCGTCCCTGGGTCTCCTTCGCGCTTTGTGCGCACTGCATACTGGGAGTTGTAGTTTCGTTGCGTCACCGGAACCAGCCCTCAGCTTGGCACTAGGCAGTTGGGCTGACGCTTCCGGGCCGCGACTTTAATGACAAATGAGTACCTTGCACTGCTCAGTAATTAAGCCTCTCCGCAGCGTGTAGCTTTCTAATAAATTATTAGTGAGCAGAGAGGACGCCGAAGCCCTTTGATGCTGACCTGCAATTTCCCTGAGTAGTAAACTGCTGGTTTGCGTGATTGATCTAGGGCAGCATTTGGTATTGAGCTAAGGACTTATGACAGAGGAGACGCGAGGAATCGCCATATTTATACACACACCAAGCCCACGAGGGGGAAATAGCGCCCGAGGGCCAGCCGCACTGAGGATATTCCTTCGCTGTCATAGCAACAGGTGACCCACGTAGACGGGTTCCCGGCCCCGCAAGGCGTTCTGATTTTGAATGACAGCCCCGCAGAGATACACCTCACACACCGTGTCCATTCAGGAATAAACATCTGCGAGAGCCGAATGTATTTTCATAAGGTTTGCTCTCCTCCTCCCCACGGGAAAGTCCTTTCATACCACGAAGGCACCCATTCCTGTTCCCAGTGGTCCCTGCTGCCGCTGAGAAATGCAAGGGGGGGGGGGGGTCGCCTTAGTAACGCTGTCAAACAGACCTGCCCTTGCTGTCTCTCAACGCAAGGCCTCCCACCTCCTTTCCAGGTGGGCACACCACGGAGCTGCTGAGGCTGCTGGGGCCCCTGTCCGCGGCTTACTCCCCCAGACACTACGTCGTGGCGGACACGGACGAGATCAGCGCCCGGAAGATACGCGCTTTTGAACTCGGTCGCGCTGACAGAGACCCCAGTGGCGCGGTAAGTGATCACGTCTGTTTTAGAAAGGAAGCTTCGAATCGTACATTGAGTTTGATTTTTTTAACCACCAGAGCAGGCCGGTTCAGGTGCAGGTCGGGGAGAAGGATGAAGGGCAAAGGGAGAGTTGTCCTCCATGTCCGGGAGGAGGGGCAGGGGGGCAGGGCGGCAGCGACACCCCCCCCCCCGCCCCTGCAAGACATGGGATTGCAGGCGTGACATTCAGGAGGGGAGCCTGGTCTGGATGTGAATTTTGGAGTTGCGCATGTACGAGACAGTTCTTAAAATGAGGAAGTGGGGAGCTCACCCAGGGACCAGAGTATTAGAAAGCAGAAGACACGCAGCCAGAGCCCCACACGCTGCTTCTTCAGCAACGGGGCGTGTCTGGTCAGCGACCGTGAGCCGTGACCGCCCGAACCTGCAGGGCGTGAGACCAGCCGGGTCCCGGCACCTCCTCTCCCCCTCGAGGCCGCTCCCTGCCCACGTGCCTCCGGTCCTGGCAAGCAGGGCTTCCCTTCCTCCCAGTTCGGACAGATAACACACACACACATACGTGTGTCTTCCTTAACAGCCTTTATCTATGGCGGGGGGGGGGGGGAGGGTGCTTTCAGGATTGTCTGTGTCACCAACCAAAGCCAAAGTGGGAAAGAGGGATCCCCTGTCACCCCCCAGCCCCGCCCCCCTGACACACTTGGCCGGAGAACACAACGTTTAGAATTCTGGGCGCGCACACGTCCCAGCACAGACCGACCGGGAGGGCAGGTGGCCAGTGCACAAGGCAGCGTGTTTTGGAGGGCTGGCTCCGGGAGTGGCACGGCCCGCCGGCCTTTTAAACAGACCAACAGACGGGGGGGGGGGGGGGGGGGGGGGTTGCTGTGCTGCACGGAAGCTGGGGTGCAAGGGGGGGGGACCGGTGGAGGCCCAGGGGGGAGCCTTCCCGGCAGAGCTGGCGGGCACCAGGGGGCCGGGCATGGGGCAGTGGTTGGATTTGAAAAGAGAGGGAATGGCATTTCCAGACAGGCCGGGTGGGGATGTGAAGGGGGGAGAAGGCAAGCAGGCCCCCCTCCCCGGGCCTGGGGTCGGAGCGGTGTGAGGACGGGGTGCCCTCCCTGACCCGGGCGCTCCTGGCTCTTCCCACCGAAAAGGCCCCTGGGAGCCAGAGATGCGGCCCGGGCCCTGCAGGTGAGACCTCTGGGGGCTCCCTCCTGCCTCCTGCCGCCACCAGGGGGCGCGCGCAGCGAGCGGGAGGCCGGAGAGCAGCCCCGGAAGCGGGTGGCGGGTGGCGGGGGAGCCGCACACTAGGGTGACAGCGGCTCCTGTGGAGGAAAACACCGACATTGCCGGGCACGCGGGGTCACGCTGTGCTCCGGTGCTCACCACGGAGGCGCGCTTTGCCACGAGCGTTTGCGGGCGGCCCTGATGGGGAGGTGGGGCCGTCTCCACGCCTTTGGGTCCGTGCGGGGCTTCCTCTCCTGGCTGCAAAGGCTCCCGTGGCATTGGCCGCCCCTGCCGCCGGTCAGTGGGGAGAGGCGGGGAGAGACCGGCCCTCAGCCGGGAGGAGCTCGGGGAAGGGACGGGACCCGCCTCCACCGGCAGCACCCGCTGTCGCCACCTGGGGGCGCGCGGACCCCACACTGCGGATCAGGCTGGCGCTGGCTGCTGACCCAGTGCAGGCACCTCTTCACCCAGGCATCCCCGACCCAGGCACCCCCGACCCAGGCATCCCTCTCCCAGGCACCCCTGCGGCCAGTCCTCCTGCGGGCGTGCCGCGGTCTGACGGAAGCACAGTGAGAGGGGCCGACCCGCACACTTTCCTCCTGACGATGGGGCGCAGCTGCATTCACTGTGGGGTCCAGGTGAAGCCCCAACCACAGCCGCCACCCTCAGACTGGGAAGCTCGCTCTACTGCGTGGACACCTGAGCGGAGCTCTGCCACCGCAGAGAGCCGAGGCTGAGCCGCCTCCAGGGGGCAGGGCTTGGCGGTGCTGGTGCGGAGTGGCCAGCTATGCCCTGACACCCCCACCTGAGCCCCCAACTGAGTCCCCATCTGACCCCCTGTCTGAGCGCCCGCCTGAGCCCCCGCCTGACCCCCCGCCTGACCCCCCGCCTGACCCCCTGCCTGAGCCCCCGCCTGAGGCCCCGCCTGACCCCCCGCCTGAAACCCGGCCTGAGCCCCCGACTGAGCCCCCATCTGAGCCCCCGCCTGAGCCCCCGCCTGACCCCCCATCTGACCCCCCGCCTGACCCCCGGCCTGAGCCCCCAACCTGAGCCCCCATCTGAGCCCCCGCCTGACCCCCCGTCTGACCCCCCGCCTGAGCCCCCACCTGAGCCCCCGACTGAGGCCCCGCCTGAGCCCCGACCTGAGCCCCTGTCTGAGCGCCCGCCTGAGCCCCCGCCTGACCCCCCGCCTGAGCCCCCACCTGAGGCCCCGCCTGAGCCCCGACCTGAGCCCCCGTCTGAGCGCCCGCCTGAGCCCCGACCTGAGCCCCCGACTGAGCCCCCACCTGAGCCCCCACCTGAGCCCCCGACTGAGGCCCCGCCTGAGCCCCGACCTGAGCCCCCGTCTGAGCCCCGACCTGAGCCCCCGCCTGAGCCCCCGCCTGAGGCCCCGCCTGAGCCCCCGCCTGACCCCCCGCCTGACCCCCCACCTGAGCCCCAACCTGAGCCCCCGCCTGACCCCCCGCCTGAGCCCCGACCTGAGCCCCCGTCTGAGCGCCCGCCTGAGCCCCCGCCTGACCCCCCGTCTGAGCGCCAGGGAGACGGAGGTGAGGCTTCCTCTGGACCCAAATCCCAGTGAACGGAACTTAACGGCCGTGAAGGACACATCCTGCCCTCCTCACAGGAGTTAACAGGGCGGCGGATGGGTGGACAGACACACAGATGATCGGAAGTGGACAGATGATAGATAGATAGATAGACAGATAGGGTGCTTCACAGATAGATAGCTGACAGATAGGTGGTGAATAGATAGTAGGTGGGTGGATGATAGGTAACAGATAGGTGACAAATGGATGGATAGATAGATAGATAGATAGTAGGTAGGTAGATAGATGATAGGTAGGTAGATAGCAGGTAGATGGATGGGGTGCTTCACTGACTGTGGGAGAGAGCAGGAGTCTCTTGCACACCCCTCTGCCCTCCTCTCTGGCCCTGGCTGTGGAGAGCCTGGGGGGAAGGTCTGGGTGGAGGGGGGAAGGGAGTGACACTCGCCCTCCCGCAGTGCGGCCTCCGCCGCTTCCGAAATGCCAGCACCCAGGCCCTGCGTGCCCTCACCACCATCTCTCCAGCAGCAGACCGTGCCCGAGGCGGAGGGGGCATCAAACACGCATTCCTTCACCCCAAAGCCTCCCGTGTGGGAGCCGGGCCCCGCGAGGCCCAGGCCTCTCCTGCCACTCGGGTCCCCCCTCCGCCCGGGCCCCTCCCGTTGAGGACAGGCTGGACCTTGTGGAACTCTCGGATCCCCTCCTTCCAGCGGCGAGCTGCTGTGTGAGGGCCCAGGGCAGAGGGAGGCCCCCTGCCAAACCCGCACACCGCCCCCCCTCCCCCCCCCCCCGTTCCCCGAGGAGGTCCCCCCGGAGCGCCTGCTGGGGCCCCTGTCCCCACCCCAGGAGCAGAGCCCCTGTCGGGGGGCTGTTGCTCAGCAGAAGGAACCGAACGTTGGTTTCCCTGGTTATAGACGTCATCATTCGTGTTTGTTGCAAATCTCAAACGTCGATTTAGAGGGTGTCCCCTGAAAATTGCTTGCCCACTTTAGTGCCGGGGCGGTGTGTGCGGGCTTCTGCTGCGTCTCAAGCCCCCGCAGCCCTGGAGGGGGGCTGCCTTGCGCCGAGCGTCACTGAGAGAGAGACATCGCTGAGCCGCTTGGGTCTGTCCTCCTCAGGCGCCCCGGTACTTCCTGCACCGCATCCCCCGGAGCCGCGAGGTCCGGCAGTCCTGGCTGTCCACGGTGCTCACCACCCTGCACTCCGCCTGCCGCTCCCTGCCCCTCACCTACCGCGTGAGGCCGGACCTGGTACGTACGCGCTGCTCTCTCCCCGCCCCGTGCCGCCCGCCTGCCCGAGGGGCGCTGCTGGCCTGTGTGGGGACACAGACCACGGAGGCTCCGCGTGGAAACCGGCAGGTGGGCCCCCCCCCCGAGTCCAGCCGCCTGTGAACCCCACGGATGCCCTTCCCCCGGGTCCGTGATGCTGACGCGTGTCTGTAACAGCCCAGCCTGCGGCTCCGGGCCTGGCCCTGGGCTCGGCCGCCCCGGGGGAGAGCCAGCCGGGCTCCGGTGCCTCCTGCACAGCCTCGTGTTTGCCGAGACGGCGAGCGGACGTGGTGGGCAGCCAGCAGGTCACACACGGGTGTTTCCCTGGGAGACCGACACGGAGAGCAGACACGGGGCGTGCGATGGGGTCTTCGGGAGGAAGCGCCCGAGAGCGCCCAGCGCTCTCAGTGGGCAGCGCGGGGCGGGGGCGAGCCATCCCAGGGGAGGACACCCCCCAACATTCCCGTCCCCGGGGTCCGAGAGTCCGAGCGTAGGTTGTAAACGTGGTCTCCGGGCCGGGGACACAGAGGCCTCGGGCGGGGAGCCGGGTCCCATCCGGTGAAGGAGCCGACGCTCCCTGCCGACCCCCCGGCAGCCGCCCCTGGTTTCCGTCCCCGCAGACCAGTGTTGCTTGGGTCTGTCGTTAAGTTTTCCCGGTAAGTTTGCCTCTCAGCCCCAAACGCAGGCAGTTCAGAGACGGCCTACAGCGGGTGGCAGCCTTTTCTGCCCCGGCCACGTGCCGGCCGCTGGCCCGTCCTGCCCGGCCTCCGGAACCACCAGCTGAGGCCCGAGCCGCTCCGCTCCTCAGACGTCAGACGCGTCGGGAGCTCGCCTAAAGCCTCGCAGAACCGGCCAAACGCCTTCTCGCCCCGGCCCCGAGCCCCGAGCGAGCGGCCTGCGGGCTGGGCGTCCCCGCCCCGCCCGCCCGAAAGGCTCCGTGTTGCCCCCCCCCCCAGAGGTTTAATTAACGTACTCAAAAACTCAGAGGCAGGATGAAAGGGAGCAGAAGGGTGTCCAGGTTTCAGGCTGGAAGTTGGGGGTTTACATCAGTAACTTCCTGGAGGCACAGCTCTGTCCCAGGCCGGGGCTGCGTGAGCGTGTGACCGCGGGCTCGGAGGGACGAGGCCGCGTGAGGGCCGGCGTCTGCGGCGAGCACGCGTCACCCGACCTCACGGCACTCGGAGACCTGCAACCGAGGGAGCCCTGGGCGGCGGCGGCTCGTCCCGGGCTGAACCCCACGGCGTCTGCGAGGCCCCTTTTCTCCACGTTCCCGGGGGGCCTGGACTCTGCGGTGCTTCCCCTGTCGGAGCCCTTCCTGGTTTCACAGCCCCCAGCGCCATCAGCGCGCTCCCCAAAACAGAACAGCAGACGGAGGGACTGGACGGCTGTCACCTCAGCCCCCTCGCAGGGTCTGAAGTCTCGGGAGCACCAAGCGCGGCTGTGAAGGGAGGGGTTTCTGTAGAACTCAGAGGGGGCGGCGAGAACGTGGCCCATTTGCGGGGAGTCCGGTTGAAGAGCCATCTCAAACCTGAACTCGATCCCATCCAAGGCTCTGCCCGGCCGGCTGCACGGGACCAAGTCCCACTCCGTGAATACAGCCCCTCCCACCGGGTGAATTCCACGGCCGAGGCCGCCTACTCTCGCCAGAGCCAGGCCCTCCACGGCGTGAAGTCCACGGAGTGGAGTCCATGGTGCGAAGTCCACGGAGTGGAGTCCATGGTGCGAAGTCCACGGAGTGGAGTCCACGGCGTGAAGTCCACGGAGTGGAGTCCACGGCGTGGAGTCCACGGAGTGAAGTCCACGGAGTGGAGTCCACGGAGTGGAGTCCACGGAGTGGAGTCCATGGCGAGGGCTCTGCTGACAGCCGCGGGGACATGGACACGTGTGAGCCTTCCTAAAACCACGTCAGTCTGCATAGTCCCGCCGGCCTTGCCCGCGATCCTCGGTGCTTCCTGGCTCACTGCTATGCACTCGGAACCCGGCCTCTTTGCTGTGTCTGAGTCTCCGGAAGATGGTTGAGGGCAGGGGGGGGAGTGTTCTGGGGGCTCTCTGAGCAGGCGGACCTCACACTTCCTGGGCACGCGCTCCCGCGGAGGACGCAGTCCCGTTCCGGAGGAGCAGGTGCCGCTGGGCCGGCCACGGAGCGAGCGCCGGGCTGCCCGCCGGGTCTGGGTTTCCCACCGGCTTCCCTAGAAAAGCGCCCCCCGGTGCCTGTGGGGTGCCGGAAAGTCAGTGAATGGACAGTGTGGTGAGTCACCGGGAAACACGCCCACGCCCACCGGGACTGGGCCTGCTGGGGGCACGGGGAGGGGCGGGCGGGAGAGCCTGAGAGCCAGCGGGGGCCCGGCTCCGGCTCCGGCTCCGGCCGTGGGCGGGCTCCTGGCCGGTGCTAATGAAACGCCGGCAGAGAGCTCTGCACACGAGGATGAGACCGACTCCGTCGCCCACCGAGTGAGAGAGGCAGTGAGAGGTGCAGGCATCGCGGGGGACGGGGGGGGGGGGCGGGCGCTCTGCCTGTGTGCGGGCCTCACTCGGGCACGCTCACTCGGCCTCATGAAAGACGCCCATTATGTCACTTGCCCGTTTCCCACGCCTCCTCCCCAGTGTGAGCTGGGGAAAAGGTCCAAGTTCACGCAGCGCCGGCCCGCGTTGGAGAGTGGGTTCCTGTCCCCAGCTGGGAGACCGGCTTTTTTATATATTTTATATATACATTTTCACTGTCAGAGGGGGAAACACCCGTGGGGAGAGAGTCAAGGACCGGCCGCCTCCTGCACGCCCCCCCCCCCCCCCCCGGGATGGAGCCTGCCACCCCGGCCTGTGCCCCGACCAGGAGTCGAACCCCGACCTCCCGGTTCAGAGGGACGCTCCGGCCCTGAGCCACGCACGGGAAGGTGCGTTCTGTGGTGAGCCGCCCGCGGCGGCTGCGGTCCGTTTTCGGGGTTCACCGCGTTGTTGCCGGCCTGTGGGTTGGCACGCGCTGACGAGCGCCGATCACCTGCCGGGTGGTGAGCCGGAGCCGCACGCCCCCCGCCCGCGTTGGGGAAGGGCCTGCATCGGGGTCACCCCCGCCACGTGCCGGGGACGCCGAGGGACGGAGGAGCGGGGTGCCCCGGGTGGGAATGAGGGCCAGCGGGTGGGCGGGAACCGTCAGCCCCCCCCCCCCCCCCGTGGCTCCAGGTGGGGGCTCCTGCCGGGCCCTGTGCTTGCCGTGCTCGGCCCGTGTGACCGGCCCTGCGCACCGAGGCCACGCCAGGGTCGCGTCTCCCCGCGGGGCCGTCCGTGCTCACACGCTCGCCGCCCAGCAGCCTGCGTGCAGAGCGTGTCGCGTGTCGCGTGTCGCGTGTCCCGCGGAGGGCAGCCCCCCGTCCCCGGTTCCCCGGCCGCCCGGACCCCGGTGGTGCCCGCAGCTGCTCAGCCCGGACCGGTCCGTTCACACGGCGGCCCCGCTTCCCGCTTCCCAGAGCCGAGGCCGGGCCGTGTGTCCCCAAGAGCCGCTTCAAGCGGCCGAGTTCTGGTTCTCCGCCTGGAGGGCCCGCCCCTGCTGGAGAATGGAGGTTCTCTCCTCCCCCGCCGGCCCCCTCTGTCTGCCCGTCCGTCCGTTCGCCTCCCCTGCAGCTGTGGCCGCGAAGGGCCAGGCGGTGTGGGGGCGAGCTGTGGTGTGGGGGTGAACAAGGCTGCTTTCAGGGGCGGCGTGCGGGGAGCTGGGGAGACTGCCCGGGGCCGGGGCGGGTGGAGCTGGGGAGAAGGGAGCCTTTGATCGGCTCTGAAGTTCAAAGGGCCGCCCGCGGGAGGCAGCGCAGATCCCCTGTGCCCCGTGCGGGTCTGGCTGCACCTTCACAGCCTCTGAACTCAACGCAGGGCAGGGCGGGGCGTTCGGTTGGTGTCCTCCGAGCCCGTTTGGTCTGAGGGAGCGAGAGCAGGGGCTCCCCGAGGCTGGCCCCGGAGGCGTGGGCAGCAGTGGCGTGGGAGCTCGGGAGCCTGGGTGCCCGCCAGGAGCCCCGGGCCTCACCCTGCAGTCCTGGCACCGATGAGAGGGCTGGGGGTGGGCGCGGAGTGAGTGCCTGTGGAGGGCGAGAGGGCGGGAGGAGGGAGAGGCAGAGGGGGAGGGAGGGGCGGAGGGGAAGGTCAGAGAGGAGGGAGGAGTGGAGAGGGAGGTGGGAGAGGAGGGAGGGGCGGAGGGGGAGGGAGGGGCGGAGGGGAAGGTCAGAGAGGAGGGAGGAGTGGAGAGGGAGGTGGGAGAGGAGGGAGGGGAAGGGGGGAGGTCAGAGAGGAGGGAGGGGCAGAGGAAAGCACATTGCCTAACCCCCCAGTCACCTCCCCCCCCCCCCCAGCGGGTCCCTGGGGTCCAGTGGGGCGCTGCTGGGGGCAGGTTCTGAGTGAGCACCGAGCAGCCATCAGGGTGACCTGCTTCTCCCTCCGGAGCAGGCGCCCCCACTCCCCCCGCCCCCCCCCTCAGCCAGCGCCCAGCCCAGCGCCCAGCCCAGTGCCCAGCTCGGTCCGTTCCTTCCCACTGGGTTTCCACACGCTGCAGCGCAGTGCTTCCTGACAGCCGCCGGGCCACCGTCTTCATCCTCCGTCCGTCTTTCCGTCTTTCCGTCCCCCCCCCCCCCCCGGCCTTGGGGGGCGGCCTTCAGGGCACGTCCGCCCCGCCTCCTGCTGGGACTCCCCGGTAGCCTGCAGCCCGGTCACTCACGGGCTCCTCCCCAGTCAGCGGCAGGGGGAGGCCGGGGAGCGTGGGGTGGGGTCCCAGCGCCCCCGGACCCGCAGGCCGGCGGGCAGACTCCGTGTTCCGCAACACGACACACGGCGAGCCCTGCAGAACGGCCCCGCCCCCGCGAGGCAGGACGGGGGGATCTGCGGCCACGCTGTGCTCTCGGACCGGCTCTCGGACCGGCTCTCGGACCGGCAGCAGCCATCTGTCTGGAGGGGACGGGCCGGGGGAAGCCTGGACGGTGCTGCCCACACGGGAGGCACGCCGAGCTCCCCGCTGCGAAGACCCGGGACAGAGCCTGTGGCCCCGGCTGGGCCGCAGCCAGATTTCGGGGGGGGGGGTGCCCATCCCATCCCATTCCTTAGCAAACAGCATGCACTCCTGGCCACCGCCCCCCCCGGGCTGATGGCTCCCTGACCCTGGAATGGGCTCTGACGAAGCAGTTTGAAGTGCTGACAGCCCACGGCCTGCAGAACAGGTTTGCTCTGTGGCCCGGAGGCTGCTCCCTGAGCAGGTGTCCCTGCTGGTTAGGCTGGCCGTGGAGGCAGGGCCAGGTGCTGTTGTCTAGGGTTTGCTGACACCACAGGGACCTGCAGATGAGTTGGGGGGGGCGGGGGAGGGAGCAGGGAGAGCAGTGCCAGCTCGGGGCTCAGCCTGCTGCCTCTCACTCGGCTGCTCCTCCCTCAGCTGCTCCTCATTCAGCTGCTCCTCCCTCAGCTGCTCCTCTCTCAGGCCACGCTCCTCGCTCGCTCGGCTGCTCTCACTCTGCTCTCGGGGAGCGTGAAGTCAGGAGACCTGGGCGGGCGGGCGGGCGGGCGGGGTGCGGGAGCCAGTGGCGAGGCTGTGCACACTGTCCAGGCTTCCAGTTACGTGGTTTCACCAAGACGACCCCCCATGGCCTGGGCCTGGGGGAGGGGGGGTCCAGGGGTCAGCGTGGGCTTGGGAGGCTCAGCGAGGGTGAGCGCTGGGCACCGGACTCAGGCCTCCCCGAAGACATGGCCGAGGGCTGGAAACACAATGGGAACAACGAGGACCGGAGGACGGGAAAGCCGGAGGTTCTGTTTCCTCCGCGCGCAGCGGGTCAGGAAGCAGAGGTTGCTGCGGTGACTTCCCCCGGGGCAGACAGACCTGGGCCCGGCCGGCCGCACCGGCCCGGGGAGGGGGCCGGCCGGGTCCTCCTCGTGGGCTCGGCTGCGCAGCTCACCCAGGGGCGACGCTCAGACCAGCCGGGGGTAGGGGGCAGCGGCCAGCTGCGGGATGGCGAGCCTCAGTCAACTCCGCAGCCTCCTCGTCAAACGGACACACGTACCGGCCTCTCCGCCGGTTCGGGCGCGATTTCTGGTCAAGGGCACCGGCCCGGGTTGGGGGTCATCACCCTGTCGGGGAGCGTGCCAGAGGCAGCCGGCCACTGTGTCTCTCTCACACCCGTGTTTCTCTCTCCACCCCCTCCCTTTTCTCTCCCTCCGCCCCCCACCCCCCGCTCCCCCCGAACTCCCCGTGGGAAGGTGCTGTGTAACGGGCCGGGGACCTGCGTGCCCGTCTGCGCGGCGGCCGTGCTCCTGGGCGTGCTGGGCGTGAAGCGCGTGACGGTGGTCTACGTGGAGAGCCTGTGCCGCGTGGAGCACCTGTCGCTGACAGGCCGCCTCCTGCGCCCTTTCGCCGACTACTTCCTGGTGCAGTGGCCCGCCCTGAAGGAGAAGTACCCCGAGTCCGTGTACCTGGGGCGGATTGTGTGACGGGGGGGGGGGGGGGGGGGGGGCCTCCTCCAGGTTCCACGCGGCCGACGCTTACTCCCCCCTGGGGGTGAGGCTGCGCCTCTGCTGCGGAGCAAGCCTGTCAGACTCACAGCCCGCAGCGAGTGTTTCTGCGGCCCAGCCGATCGATACAGGGGCACGTCAGAGACGTCTTGATAAAAATTTCGTGACCGGCCCCCACCGGTTTGGCTCAGCAGATAGAGCGTCGGCCTGCAGACGGAAGGATCCCGGGTTAGATTCCTGGGCAAGGGCACAGGCTTGGGCTGCGGGCTCGATCCCCATTGGGGGGGCTCGTAGGGGGCAGCCAATCAATGATTCTCTCTCTCACCATGGATGTTTCTCTCCCTCTTCCTTCCTCTCTGAAGTCAGTAAAAACATATATTTTTTAAAAATCCGTAACTTAAGTTTTTACAACATCCTGTTAGACGCGATGATTCGCAAACTACGACGTTCGCTAGTGACTGTTCGCTGTGACTGTGTTGCGTTCACCTCCCTTACCCATAAGCCTTGTGCACAGGCGCACCGTTTCTCTCCACTGATGTCAGCAGCGAACATTTTTAGCAGCCAGTGGCCACATCGTGAGTCCTGGGCTGACTTGTTGGGTGTGCACAGCAGGGAATATTTTCACTTTCGGAGAACTGGAAAAACAGGTTTATTTGTCTGATGCTTATTAATTTGTGCCGTTACTCGGCGTCTGATAAGTTCGTGTTTAAAAAAAACCACATTAATTTCTATTAAAATGTTCTATTTTACGTTAGCAATGACTCGTTTATGTCAGCCTTTGTATCCAGCATGTCTATCGGAATAAACCTACGTTTCTACGGCAACCGAAGTCTTTGTGTTTTGCGGCCACTTCCGCGTAAGCCGTGTTGATTTTCCCGCGTTTGCGTGTGCGTTTGACGCTTGCTTTTTAGAGAAGAGACGAGGAGGGTGCAGCCTCGTCCCCGTGGGGAGGGGGCGCTCTCGGGCTCCAGGCTCCTGGCACGTCCGCGTCTTTTCTGTCCAGAAAGGGGGCACTTGGCCTCCGTCCCAAAGATCTTTAGAAATCTCTCCTGTCATCGCTGCCTCCTGCCCGCCCCCTCCTGGGGATGGAGCCGCCCCCCCCCCCCCCCCCGGGCCTGGAATGGGGACTGGCACCGTGACCTCGGGGTCATGGCCGACCCCTTGGGGCTGGGTCTCTGCCGATGCGGCCAAAGCCTCTCCGTCGCATGTAGAAGCGAAAAGGCCGCAGGTTTGGCGTGAAGTGGCGTCTGGGAGCGTCTCCCCTCTGACCCCATCGCACAGCACACGGTGGGGGGGGGTGGGGGGACGAGCCTGCCGGTCACGACCTCGTGTCCGTCCCTGGAAACAGCCGCAGCGCCTCCTGGAGGCCCGGTGACCTGGGCCGGCTCGCCGCAGGCTGCCGGCCCGCTCCAGGCAGGAGTCGGGCGCCCTCGGTCTCACCCCGCACCCCATGTATACAGGGGGAGGATCGGGAATTCAGGGCCCGCCACGAGAACTGGGCCCGGGAGCCGCAGCCGCAGCCGCAGCCGCAGGGGAGGACAGTGACAGGGAAAGACGATTCCTTCTTCAGAGGGGAGGCCGAGAGCAGGGCTTGCTGGGAGCGCAGTCTCCACAGGCGGCCACAAGAAGGTCAGAGCCGCTCCGACCCCCCCTGCTGCCGGGCCCTGGGCCTGTGGGCGGGTCCGCGCCCCAGGCCATGCGCCGGGTCCAAACAGCCACATGCAGGCGGAGCCTACACTGTCCATCAACATCTTATAGAAACTGCCCGGCCGGGCGGCTCAGTGGTGAGCGACCCCACGCACCAAGAGGCCGGATCAAGGGCACACGCCCAGGTTGCAGGCTCCATCCCCCGTAGGATGCCTGCAGGAGGCAGCTGATCGCTGTCTCTCTCTCTCAAATCAATAAAAAACATACTTTAAAAATAAAACATAGAAACAAAGTATCGGTGGCTGGTGTGGGAGAAGGTGTGGGGTTTGGTTTTGCTTGTACCGCTGGGGGGGGGGGGGGGGGTGCAGGTGAGTCAGGACCTCCGTGGGGACCTCCCTAGGGCTGTGTGGGCACAGGGGCAGGGGGTGCATGGGCGCCTCACCCCAGCCCTGTCTCCTGCCGCTCCACCGCGCACGCGTGACAGGCCCCCCAATTAGCAGCCTTAAACCGCCAGCGAGTGTGGACCCTTCCGCCGCTCCCGCCCCCCCGCCGCCCCCCCCCCCCCCAGGGGAGGTCCCTCCCACAGGAAGCGCCAGGCGGCCACACGGGAACAGGACGGACACCGTGTCACTTCTCTTCTCGGCTGGCGTGGGGCGCGGAGGGGGCTGAGCCTCGCCCCCTCCAGGCCCCGCTGGCAGGTCCCAGTGCCGCCTTCTGAACCGCGCAGGGATATTTTTCCATGGATCCCGCCGCTCGGTCAATATTTGAGGGGTCCCGCCTCACCCTGACCCGAGCACCCGGGGCTCAAGGGCGCTGCCTCCCTGCGGCGCCGCCTGCTCCAAGGACACGCCGCCCTCAGGTGCCCGACAGCACAGGTCACGCAGGGAACGTGGAGCCTGCGGCCCCCGGAGGCCTATTCCCCGCCCCCCACACTGCCCTGCCGTCCAGCACAGCAGCAGGAAGGGAAACAGCAGAAACTGAGCAAAATGAAGAATTCCTCCCGGAGCTGGCCGTGCTTCCTTTGCCGCATAAACGGGCTCTGGACCCGGCAGACCCGGGAGCCGGCGCCAGTGCCGGCCTCGCCCTGCACCAGCGACGGGGCGCGTGCTGGCCATGCCTGGCCTCGGCATCTGGCGACCATCCGCCCGTGCCTTCCAGAACAAGCCTCAGTGCAAACGTCTTTGGCGTCTTTTCATGGAAAGAACTGAGCAGGCAGGGGAGGAAGCGTGCCAGGCCTCTGGCGGGAGTTCCGTGCCCACTTCACTTCCTGCCCGCTCACCAGTGACCCCTGGACCTGGGCCGAACCCTAGAAGCCTCCCTGCGGGCGACCCGGAGCCAAGCTTCACCTGATTGGCTGTCCACACTTTTCAGAGAAGGTGGCAGGTTCCAGCCCCAGTGTGGCTGGTGCGGGAGGCAGCCAATCGATGTGTCTCTCTCCATAGATGTTTTCCCTCCCCGCCCCTCTTTCACTCTCTCTAAATAAAAATCCATGGAAAAATATCCTTGGGTGAGGATTAACACAGAGAAAACTGGGAGAAAAAAAACCCAGACGCTGAAGTCAGGAGTGAGTCTAGAAATGTCTAGAATGGGACACCCTCACGTTGCACTCACTCTAGACACAGCGTTTGCATGTGGACTCCCAATCAGGCTCTTATCCTCAGAGGGATCTTAGTCCCGCCCCCAGTGCTCTCTGCCTCCAGGCCCAGCAAGTGGCCACTGAGTGACCGAGCGGAAAGGTCGGCAAAGGGCAGCCCTCCAACCTGCATTCTTAGCATTCTGTTCTCAGCCTGGTGTTTCCCCTCCCTTCATCGGCGCGGCTTAGGGAATGGCTACTGTGGGCCACCTGCGGGGATACAGTGTTGCACAGAGCATGTGGGATACAGTGTTGCACAGAGCATGTGGGGGATACAATGCTGCACAGAGCGTGTGGGAGTACAGTGTTGCACAGAGCATGTGGGGATACAGTGTTGCACAGAGCATGTGGGATACAGTGTTGCACAGAGCATGTGAGGGATACAATGATGCACAGAGAATGGGGGATACAATGTTGCACAGAGCATGTGGGGATACAGTGTTGCACAGAGCATGTGGGGGTACAATGCTGCACAGAGCGTGTGGGGGTACAGTGTTGCACAGAGGATGTGGGGGATACAATGATGCACAGAGAATGGGGGATACAATGTTGCACAGAGCATGTGGGGATACAGTGTTGCTCAGAGCGTGTGGGGGTACAATTTGCACAGAGCACACCCTGCCCTCGGGGGGCTTACATCCCAACTAGAAATACGAGGAAAAATCCACTGGCTCCGCTTTCCGCTCACTGTGCTGACGCCGCTGTTAATCCTGCCGCACGGAATGCCTGTTGGCCAGATGTGTCTTCCTTGCCAAAGGCGGGCGCGTTTAGTTCAAGAAACAGGCGGAGAAGCCTCGTTTCAGCGCCATCCGGAGAGTCTGTCCTTCGTGGGGACGCGGCCCCGTGCGGAGAAAATGACTCCTCGGGCGAGAAAGTACCGCCCGGGCCTTGGCATGTCACGGGGAACCAGCCGCCAAGGAACTGAGCAGCTCCCGCAGGACACCACCTTACGTGTCCGTGGTCCTGGGTGAGCAGCAAAGTCGGAATGCGAGGCTGGAGTGTGTCCTGGTGTCGCCCCCCCCCCCCCCCCCCCCCCGCAGCAGCAGCCTTCACACCCCGTCCTTCTCCAGATCAAGGACCCGTGCGACTGTGAAGCCACAACTAAGCAGCCGGTGGCCAGGGGGACAGGCGGAGAGCCGGACACTGCCTGACCCTGTCTCCCGGAGCCCGGAGGAAGCAGTGGGACCCTCTCCTGAGGGGTTCCCAGCCCAGCGTTGTGCAAAAATCGTCATGTCAACGTCTTGCGAAGCTCACTGAGCCAAGCCAAGACCGGTTTGGCTCAGTGGATTGAGCGTCGGACCGCAGACTGAAGGGTCCCGGGTTCGATTCCGGTCGAGGGCATGTACCTTGGCTGCGGGCACATCCCCAGTGGGGGGCGTGCAGGAGGCGGCTGATCGATGTCTCTCTCTCATCGATGTTTCTGACTCTCTATCCCTCTCCCTTCTGCTCTGTAAAAAATCAATTAAAAAAATATTTTTAAAAAATCGTCATGTCAACGTCTTGCGAAGGTCACGAACCCCATCGAGGCCTCTCCCCTCTTCCCAGACACACTCTTGGGATGGTTTACCTTTTTAAGTTTTATATATATATATATATATATATATATATATATATATATGTTTTTTTTTTTTACAGATATCAGAGAGGAAGGGAGAGGGAGGGAGGGAGGGAGGGAGGGAGGGAGAGAGAGAGAGAGAGAGAGAGAGAGAGAGAGAGAGAGAGAGAGAGAGAGAGAGAGAGAAACATCCATGAGGGAGAATAGCTGATCTGCTGCCTCCTGCACGCCCCCTACTGGGGACGGAGCCTACAGTGAATCACTGATGCGGAACCACTGAACCGGCCAGCGGGCTCCGCAGGTTTATCTTGAACGTGGAACCCTAACAGCGGCAACGTCTTTGACCCTGAACGACAGTGGGCAGACTTCCTGGGATGTCAGGCGCTGCTTCAGGCAGGAAGAAGGCAGGAGGGCGGTGGGAGTGGAGAAGACGAGGAATATGGAGGATGGTTCTGGGAACACAGGGCCGAAGGAAAGCAAGGATGAGGAGGGGAGACTGAGGCAGGAGGGGGGGGGGGACGGGAAAGGAAGCCTCCCTCCCCTGTCCCTTCGCCCTGGGAGCCCCTCAGCCTGTTCCCTCCCAGCAACTGGGCCCTTGGGTGCCTCCCTGCCCACCTCGCTGCCTCCCTCCCCCGAGGGGTTCCTGCCCGCCTGAGTGGCTCAGAGGGGCTCGCCCTGTGCTGGGACGGCCCCACTCTCTTTCCAGAACTTGTCCATCATCCGGAACGGGGGCTCTGGGCCCACCGGACCGTAACCCCCTGAAACCAGACTCCGCTTTGCCTGTCGTTTCTCATGACCAGACTGAGCACAGGGGGAACATTCTACAGGAATGACCTGTAAAGGTTAGGTCCGGGTGGGGCGGGGAGAGGGGGCAGCTCCTCCACTTGCTGTCCCCGCAGCCCGGGGGAGAGGGGAGTGTCCCACACGCAGGGGGGAGGCCGCCCACACCCTGCACAGGCCAGAGCTCCCGCTGCCCAGGAGATAAGACTGAGGACGCTGAGCTCCGGGCCCAGCAAACAGCACGAAGCACCTTCCTCCCGCGCAGCTGCCTCACGCGGGTGCTGTCCCGCGTGGCTCCTCTGGCCTCACGTGGCCCCGTGGGTGCGTCCTGCCCGGAGCTGCTGCCCTGCCCTCAGGACTCACCCCCGGGACCTCGGGACTGACGGCCCCAGGTGTGGGGGGGGGGGCGCCCCGATCTTGGTCCTGGTTCTGCTCCCTCCCCTGCAGGAGGGACGCGCGTGGCTCGGGGACTGAATACGTGGTGTTGGGGTGCCCGGTGTCCAGGGAAACACGGGTTCTGGTCCCCTTCGGATCAGAGGGAAGACCGGCGGGGGAACCGGGCCTCGGGTGCGGCCTGGGGTCCCCGGGCTTCGAACAGGGGCCGCCCCGGTCTGGTCTCCGCCATCCCGACCGACGTGCGACCGAAAAGAGGCGCCCACCCCGGCTGTGCGCGGGCCCCGACCTTCCTGGGACGGCGGGGAGTGAGACCCCCCAGGTGCAGACGGCGGCAGGCAGGTGCGGGGGGAGGGCTACTCCGGGGGTCCGGCCCCGGATTGAGGGAGTCCTGCTCGTGGGCCTGGAGCGGGTCCTGGGGGGGGCAGCCCTGCCCGGCGCGGAGACCGGAATCCCAGGCTCCGCAGCCCCGTCCCGCCCCGCCCCGCCCCGCTCTCCTGGCCCGGAGGAGGGGCGCCGGGGGGCCGGTGGCGTGAGGGGGGCGGGGGCGGGGGCCGGGCCTCCTCGCGGGCGGGCGGGCGGGAGCGGCGGCTTCATTGGTCGGCGGGCGGCCCAGCCCTCGGGCGGCGGAGGCGGGGGCCGGGCCGCGGGGCCGCGAGCGGACGCGGCTCGGGGAGCAGTCGGATCGCGCCGCCCAGGGAGCGAGCTCGGAGCTGTGCGCGGCGGCCACGGGGCCCGGAGCCGGACGAGAGCGGACCGAGCAGCCGCCATGACCCACTTCAACAAGGGCCCGTCCTACGGGCTCTCGGCCGAGGTCAAGAACAAGGTGCGGGGCCGGGGGAGCGGGACCGGGGGAGCGGGTGCGGGGGCCGGGCCGGGGGAGCGGGTGCGGGGGCCGGGGGAGCGGGACCGGGGGAGCGGGTGCGGGGGCCGGGCGGGGCGGGGTGCGGGGGGTGGGGTCCCCGGGCCGGACGGGCCCGCGCTCGGGCTTCGCGGAGCGGGACGTCGAGCGGCGGGCGTGGCGCCCCTGGCTTTGTTCCCGCCCCGGGGCCGGACGGTCGGCGGGCGGGTCCGGGCGGCCGGATCCCCGGGGCTGGCGGCGGCTGCAGGACCCCCCCCCCCCCCACCTCCGGGCCCGGGTGCACCCCGCGCGGCCACCCGCCCTGAGGGGCGCTGATCCGCGCGATCGGGGACCCGGGGAACCCCACACCCCAGCCGGGCTCCCCGACTCCGCGCCTCCCCCTCCCCCACCCTCTCTCGCTCCCCCCCACTCGCTGCCCCCTCCCCCGGGCTGAGCGCGGCCGCCCCGGGCCCCTTTGTTCCTGGGGAGGGGCCGCCGAGCTCCCCCCGACGGCCGGCGGCCTCCCGAACGCGGCGCCCCGGGCGAGGTTGCGGGCACCGGACAAAGCCGAGTCGCCCGGGGCTGCCGTCCGCGGGGACGCGAGGGCTTTGTGCTTTCTTTTTTCTTTTTCTTTTCTTTTTCTTTTTTTTCTTTTTTTTGGAATGAAAACTGAGAAGTTTGTGTCCCGGGGGCTGTAACGGAATCGGGGTGCTCCGCGGCTGCCTTTGTCCGGGGCCGGCCGGCCGGGGGGGGGGGGGGGGGGGGGGGGACACGCTCGCCTCGCCTCGGGGGAACCCGCCGGGCGGCCCCGGGTGCGGGCCTAGGACCGGGTGCGGCCCCCTCCCCAACCCGCTTCCCGCCTCCCCCCGCATTCCTCGCCCGTGACATCAGCCCCGGCGGCAGCCAATCGGCGGCGCTGCGCACAGACCCCCATTGTCTGGCCGCCGCGCCGGCCGGGCCCGCAGAGCCCGCTGGAGGGGGGGGGCGGACCCGGTGTCGGGGGGGCCGCGCGAGCCCCCGGCCCGAGCCCCTGGCGGTGGAGCGGGGCGCCGGGGCATCCCCCCGCGAGCAGCCCCCTGGCGGAACCCGGGGTTCTGGGCCGGCTCGCCCCGCATCCGGGGGTGCTGTGTGTCCCCCCGCCCCCCATCACGGACCTGCAGGCCGGGGCTGGTCCGTGCGCGGCGCCTCATGGAGAAGTTTCCCCAACTTTTCTTTAAAGAGCAGAACCGCGAGCGGCTCGGTCTGACGGACCCCAATGCCCGCCCACTGGGACCCTGGCTCAGTCCTCCCCGGGGTCGGGGGGGGGGGGGTCCGCCGGGCCGGGGGAGCAGTGGTTCTGGTTCTGTCCGAACCCACTGCGCTGTGAAGGGGGCTGACACCGGCAGTTTGGGGGGGGCCTGGCCTTCTTGAGTATTCAATCAGCTCCTTTCTTTTTGCGACTAATCAGCAGCTTCTCCTCTTTACTGCTGGGGGGAGGGGGGAGCCTGAGGCTGCGCTGTGACTGTCAGTCAAACTGGGGCTCAGAAACCGGACACAGTGAGGACTCCAGGCCTGCCCCCCACTCCGCCCAGCAGCCCCCAGCTGGGTGCCCGTCATCAGCTAAAGCCCAAAGACCAGGAGGGTGTGAGCTCAGGATTAAAGAGGAGCCGCCACGCAGGCTCTGGCTGAGCACCACCCTGTGAACCCGAGTTGGGGGTTTGGTCCCCAGTTAGGGGGCGCCCCGTGCAGGAGGCAGCCGCCGATGTGTCTCTCCTCCTCCCCCTTCCTCTCTGAGATCAATAAGAACTTTTTTTTTTAAGTTAAAGAAGAAAGTTGGAGCACTGACTCTAAGGAGGATGTCTGAGGGGGTTCTCAGGGGTGTTCTACTCCATCTCACCTGGTCTCCTCCCCCTCCCCCTCTCCTCCATTCTGGCTGCCCACCTGTCATTCATCCCTTGACATCGAGGTTTCCCATGTGATTCCGTGAGAATCTGTTGGGGGGTCAAAATGGTATTCTCATTTGCTGGGCCTCTGGGGGAGACCTTGCAGGTCAGCTGCGGGCTCCCAGACGGGGCTGGACTGGCTGGGTGGGTGCCCCGCTAGTGTCCCCCCCCCCCGGGGCGGCACAGCCCCCAGCACCTCTGTGCACGGGTTTTGCTTTTTCCTTGAAACCTTGCCTAACAGTGGAAAAGGCATAAGCCCCCCGTCCCCCCGGGCAGTCTTGGGGTCCAGCACGCTCCTGGCCTCGTCCCCTCCCGGGCAGGTTATGCGCCCTGAGCCTCAGGTTGCTGACCGAGAGGGTGAGCTGCGGGCTTGTCTGTAGTAAGAACTCCATCGCCGCCGCCATTGGTGCTGAGTCAGAGAAATGCCTGTCCGCTGTCTTCCCAGACTCGCAAGCCGCCGCCCCCGGGTCTTTAAAGCCTTTGGCCTTGCATACCCGGCCTCTGAGAGCATTCAGAAAGGCTTTGATCTTGGATACTTTTCATTAGTAAGTTTCAGGCCTAGGGGTAATCTGACGCCTGCTTGCCAAGATGATACTACTTGGTAGAAATACAAAGTTGCTCTTTTTTAAATAAACGGGGCAAGAGGATGTTTGGAAAAGGCCTACAAAGTAGACTCTCTCAGCCTGGCTCAGCGTCTAATGGCAACAAAAGGGTCAATAACTTGCAGTCCACAGAGATCCCCGGTCCAGCCCGAGCAGCGGCAGGAAGCCGGGGAGCACCCTGTGCGGGAAGCTGTGTCTCTGGGGCGGGCAGGAAGCGGGGAGCGCTGTGTGAGGAGCGGGGAGAAGCCTGGAGGAAGCAGCCTTTCCTGACACGTGGCAGGAATGGGGGCCTCGGTCCGGGGGTTCCTTGGGTGGCCGAGGCTGCGTGACAGTCTTAGTAAAGACATGGGGCATTTTGGGGGGGGGGGTGTCAGTGCTGGGGGGCAGTGGGAGGAGGCGTCTGGAGAAGCTAACGGGGTTCAGCAGCACAGCCCAGCAGCTCCCTGCCCCTGGGGATGTGGCTCTGAGCTCCCCGTCTCCGTGGTTACAGCTGGAATCCATCCCTCTGCGGCCCAACGCCCAGCGCTGAAGTCAGGAGTTAGCCCAGTGGGGAGGCCTGGGTACCCCGTGTCCCCGGAGGCCCACCTGCCAGCGCTGACGCTGACACTGTGACCTGCGCGGGGACAATGCCCCCTCCCCGTCCCCTTAGGGCCAGCAGTAGCCCCCCTGGATGCCTTGCTGGGATTGGGGGTACAGGGGAGGGGGGAGGGGGGGACTTCTCAGCGTGTCCTGAGCCTCCATTACAATGATCTGTGATGTCAAAACAAATCGCACCATTGGATGCTTTCGGGGTCTCAGCCAGTCCCTCCCCCTCCACCCAGGGAGCCAGCAGCTGCTTTTCCTGAGGGGGGCTGGGGGCTGGGGGCTGGGGGTGGGGCTGGGGGTGGGGGCACGTGCCTGCTGCTCCGAGCTCTAGGCTGAGAGCGTCGAGGGCACTGGGTCCCCTCAGCCCTGGAGAAGCCGGGGCGCTGACCCCCTGCGGGTCAGCCTGGGCTCAGGTCGGACACCGCAGGGCTGGTCCGGGCTGATGGGGGGCCGGAGCGGACAGTTGGGGGCTGTCCTAACACAAGCACGTCTCGCGCATTTTATAAAACCCGGCCGGGACTCGGAGCTGTGGGTGGGAAGGGAGAGCTGAGGATGGGCCGGGGAGACTGTCTGGGTCCGAACCTCGGATGTAGCTCTGACTCTCTGGCCGAGGAGCCTGTGTGTGTCTCACCTGTAACGGGAGGCGGGAGGTGGGGGTCACCTGCCTTCCCAGGGCTGTGGGGAGACACGGTGTCTGTGGGCTCCGCTGCCCCTGGCCCCCCGGGTCCCAAGCCCCCCAGACCTCGAGGCCCCGCCCAGCCGGGAGGAGGCAGGTCCCCAGCAGAGGCCACCCCGAGTGTCCTTCTGTGCGTGGGGCGGCCATGCGGGTTCGGAGGCTGCAGAAGGCGCCCGGGGCCAGGAACGGAGAGCGGCCTGGGGGGCGGCCTCGGGAGGCGGAAGGCAGGGGGGGCTAATCCATCCCGTGGGCGTGGCCTCGGCGGTCACGTGGCTCCGCTTTGGGTGCGGGACCAGCGCGCGGACCGCTGCTCACAGGTGTGGGGACCCCACGAGAGCGCAGCCCTACGAGCCGGTCAGACGCTGACCGAGCCATCTGCTGACCTGGGACCCCCCCCCCGGGCGCCCCCTCTCCCCCACAGGGCGCCCCCAGCTCTGTCTGCTCCTGTGTCCAGAGGCCTGCGCGCTGCATGCGCCCGAGCACACGGCTGGCTCTGGGTCCTGCTCTCCCCCCGGGCTCGGTTCTGAAACGTTCTTCCCCCGTCTGTGGGTTCTGCCACCACCTTCCAGCACCTTCTAAAGCCCTAGGCGGGTGGGCGGCTGCCCCCAGGCCCTGGAGGGGGCGGAGCTTCTTGGTCTGAGGCCCCTGCCCGGCCCAGGCAGCCTCGTTACTGATGGTCTAGGCCAGTGGTCAGCAAACTGCAGCTCGAGAGCCACATGCGGCGGCTCTTTGGCCCCTGGAGAGTGGCTCTTCCACAAAATACCACGGCCTGGGCGAGTCTATGTTGAAGAAGTGGCGTCAGAAGTTTAAGTTTAAAAAATATGGCTCTCCAGCCTCCGGAGCCGGCCTGGCCCAGGGCCCGCAGCGCCGGGAGAGCCCAGGGCCTGCAGCGTGGGGGACGGGCAGGGCAGCAAAAAAAAATAATAATAAAAAATAAAAACATGGCTCTCCAAAGAGATTTCAATCGCTGTCCTGTTGATATTTGGCTCTGTGGACGGACGAGTTTGCCGACCGCTGGTCTAAGCTCCTGCGAAGGGAGGAGCAGGCTGTGGAGCCCCCTGAGCAGGGGGAGATCTGAGAGGCGAGCAGACACCAGCTGTGGGGTGTGCGTGTGTGTGCGCACACGTGTGTGTGCATGTGCATGTATGTGCACATGTACCCATATATGTCCATCCGTGTGTGTACGTGTGTGTGTTTGAAGGACAGGAGGCTGGACAGGAGCGAGCGCGGGGCCGTCCCTGAGCTCCACGGTCCGTCCCCGGAGGCCCCGTGCCGGGCGGGAGGGATCCGGGGCCCCGGCTCCTACACAGATGTGAGGCGAGAAGAGCCCCCCCCCCCCCCCCGCAGGCCGGTGGCTGTGCAGACCCGCTGATGGGAGGGCTGGCCGCCCTGCCCCGCCACCACGGGGTCTGGGGGTCTGGGCGCAGCAGCGTCTCCAGGAGGCACCTCCGGGGAGGGAGGCAGGAAGGAGGTGGTGATCCTGTCTCCAGGCGGAGAGAATGGGACAGGTACTGAGCCCATCAGAGGCGCCCTTGTTCACAGGGGGGTCCCGCTGGGCCAGGAGAGGGGAGGTGCTGGGGGGCGAGGTCAGGGGAGGGGCAGCCTGCCCAGGGAGGAGGGTCCCAGAGACCAGCTGGCGGGAGAGGGGCCCGTGACTCGGACCCCTCCGAGGCCTCTGGTGCCGATGGCGAGGGCCCCACGTGCGGTCTGTAAAGAGGGGTGGGGCTGACGACTCCTGGCCTCACCCCGGGAAGGACCCTCCTCGGTGCCCCCTGAGGCTTCACAGTCAAACAAGATGCCCGCCCGCCTGGCTCAGGGCGAGCGGCCACCCCGCAACCAGGAGGTCAGGGTTCGATTCCCGGCATCGCGGGGGGGGGAGGGGCGGGCCATGATTCTCTCTCATCACTGACGTTTCTCTCTCTCCGGCTCCGCTCCCTTCCCCTCCGAAATCAACACAAATGTATTTTTCTAAAACGTTTTGTAACCGAAACCCGTTTGGCTCAGTGGATAGAGCGTCGGCCTGCGGACTTCCGGAAGGGTCCCGGGTTCGATTCCGGTCAAGGGCATGTACCGTGGTTGCGGGCACGTCCCCAGTGGGGGGGGTGAAAAGGCAGCTGATGGATGTTTCTCTCTCATCGATGTTTGTAACTCTCTCTCCCTCTCCCTTCCTCTCTGTGAAAAATCAGTAAAATATATATTTTAAAAACCATGTTTTATAAAGAATCGCACAGACCAGGCTTCTCGGGCTGGCCGGGCGGGGGACCGGTCAGTAGCCCCTGGAGCTCCGGGCCAGGTGTGCGTGCCCCTTGAGTAGTTGTTTACGGAGCCGGATTTTCTTCTTGACTGCCCCACTTCCGCCTTCTCTGGGGGCTTCCAAGTCTTCGGGACCACAGAGCAGACCCGAATCCGAGTCTCGGGCGCTCCTGGCTGCCGGCCGGCCCCGCGGGCGTGGCTGTCCCTCCGGCGGCAGCGGCGGCGGCTAGGGTTACCCCGCGGGCCTCTCGGATCACCGGGGACAGAGGGCCCTTTATCAGAACCAAACAAACCCGTCCGGCTCCATCTGAGATTGCGGGGCGGGCGACGGAGGGATGGCTGCCCAGCGCCCAGGCCTGGGGGCAGCCCCCACAGGACCAGGGACGCTCCCCGACTCGGCCTTTTCTGATCTGCCCCCACCCCCACCCCCACCCCCCACGGTGCAGGGAAACCACATACAGGGTCCCCATTGCGCCAGGCGTGGGCTCGGGGCTGGAGGACGGATAACGCCCGCCCCCCTCCCCCTCAGGAAGACACGGGAGGTCCCAGGGGTGCAGGCCTGGCCCCACCGGGTGGGGTGAGGGTGGCGTGGGGTCCCTCCGGCTCTGCACCCCCAGGAGCCGTGCGGTACGTGTGAACCCGTCAGCCGATGTCCTCTGGCTCTCCGGGAATAACCACTTGCCCGGTCCCCCGTCAGGGGCACTGTCTGCGCGAGGCCTGGGCCCCAACCTCGCTGTCTACGGCGCCGGCCACAGGGCCTGGCGGGTCCGAGGACAGGCAGCACCTGAGGATGCCCCCCTCACCCCACCCCCCACCCCCCACCCCCGCTCCACAGTCAGGACTGACGCCGTGTGGCTGAGATGGTCAAACCCCCCCCCCCCCCCCAGTCCTGGCAGAGCCGGTAACCAGGCGACTGGGTGCATGGCGTCCCAGACCAGACCGTGGGCCCCAGGACCGTCGGCCCTGGAGGCTCAGGTGCCCCTGAGAGCTGAGGACACGGGGGTGGGGGTGGGGTTCGAAGGGGCAGGTCACGTGGAGAGGGCGGAGCAGCTGTTGGGTAAATGAGCGTCTGCTGGGCCCCCTGAGAGTGGACTTTGCTCACACAGGCCTCCCTGGCCCCGCGCGCACCCGTCTCTTCACCGCAGTGGCCTTGGGAGGGCGGGTGAGGGGGGCGGGGAGGCCAGAGGCTGAGGTTTTTGTGGGGGTTTGGGGGTTTTTATTTTTTATTTTCCCAGTCTTTTGTTTCTTAAAAAGAACCAGCTTATAACAGTCAAATCCCCCGCAGCCTGCCCCGTGGGCCCAGGGGAGTGGGGGAGGGACCCCTGGGAGAGCCGGCGGGTTAGGTTACTGCCTCAGGTCACGCGTTCCAGTGTCTGACGTCTGACTTCAAGGCATATGACCTGGCGGTGCAGCCCTGTGGACAGCGCTCGTCTGCAGGGGCCGGAGGGGGCGGCCCCGGGCGGGGATGATGCTAAGCCTGACCCTCATCCCGTTCCAGGTCTCCAGGCGGCGGGGGGGGAGGGGGTGGTGGCCAGTCCCCGTTTCCCTGGCCGCCCACTACTGTCCACACCTGACTTCATTGTCTTTGGGGTACACACCTCCCCACACCCACCTCATCTTTGTCTCTAGATTTCGGGGTGGGGGGGGGGGTACTTCCTGCAGGGGCCACACGTTTGGGGCCGCCCGCAGGCTGGTAGAGGGGTGTCTGCCTGGGGGGACGGGTGGGAGCCCGCTCCGGGCCGGGCCTCTGAAGGTCGCCGGGGAAGGTCAGGTGACCCCTGGGTTTCCCGCCTGGCGGTGCAGATGGTGTGCGCTCCACCTTTTCACACTGACATGCTCTGGGGCCGCCTGGTGGGGGGTGGGGGAGAGGGGGTGGGGGCGGGGGTGGGCGAGTGTCCCCGTCTGCCTGGCCGGCTCCCACCCGCTGTGCCGGGGAGGGCAGACCTCGTGGAATAGATTGCTTTCCCAGATGGTCTCGTCAGAGGCTTCTCGTTTGAGAATTGTTAGTAGGAAAGGGGCCCACATTCCCGAGCCGAGAGTTCTGCTCAGCTGGCGGGGCGGCCGGAGCTCACTTTTCAGAGCGTTAGCAGTATTTGGGGCCGAAAAGCCAAGAACGGGTAGTCTCGCGGTCAGCTCGCCCCAGCGCGGGCTCTGGGGGCGCTCCCGGCCTGTGGCTCCCGGCCTGTGGCTCCCGGCTGTGGGCCTGCTTCCCGGAGCCCTGCCCTGCAGCCAGAGCGGGTGAGGGCCTGCTTGCCCGGGGCCTTGCTTTCCTCCCCTCGCCCCTCCGGAGAGAAGAGGGGGCTCCCTCCGGAGAGAAGAGGGGGCTCCCTCCGGGCCCTGCACCGACTCCCCGGTGGCTCTGTCTCGGGGCGTCGGGGGTGGGGGGGGCTGTGAGCCCTGAAACGTAGGCGTGCTCCTGTGGTTTGGGCTGGATAGTGGGGTCCTTCAGCTCAGAAGCCCTACAGGCACCCCAGGCCCAGCATCACCTCCTCCCACACTGGGAAGGGGGGGAGTGTCCCACAGCCTTGCTGCTGGGCCGGGGGTTCCCACACCAGATGGGATGGGAGTGCGGGCGGCTGCCCTCGGCCTCCCGTTGGGCGGCAGGAGGGGCCGGGAAAGGCCGGCCTCCGAGGCCCCTCACCTCGGCCTGACTCGGCCCTGGGGCCACAGGACCCCCCTTCCCCAGCCGTCTAGGTTGACAGGGCTTTCCACTGGAAACAGCACAGCCCCCCGAGAGGCCCTCCCCCACCCCAACACCAAGACACTGTCCCTCCAGCCAGTCCGAGTGCGCTTCCCTCCCAGCGCCCCATCCACGCCCCCTCCAAGGAGCCCTGAGAACACGTCTGTGTGCGGGAAGTGGGGGGAGCGCGTGAGGCCCCTCCTGCTCCCGGCCCTGCTGATGGGGGGGCCGCCGTCCTCCGTCCAGGGCCCACGGCGCCCGGGATCGGACCTGGGATCGGACCTGGGATCGGACCGGCCCGGGCGTGGTGGGGACACGCGGGAAGAGCAGTCACCGGGGCCGTTCCATCGTAAGGCCCCCCGGCCGACTCCCCCGCGGGTGGAGTGGCGCGCCCCGGGGCCAGCGTGTTCCCCCTCCTCAGTCCCAGCTTCTCCCCACACACCGCCGCGTCCTCGTCTGAAACACGGGGCTCTGGGGCGAGGGGGTCGGCGTGAGGCTGCCGGGGCGCTGGGCCGGCCGGGGCGCGAGCGGCGGGCCGCGGGGCGGAGGCGCCCCTGCTCACCGCCTGCCCCGTGCTCCAGATCGCGTCCAAGTACGACCCGCAGGCGGAGGAGGACCTGCGCGGCTGGATCGAGGAGGTGACGGGCATGAGCATCGGCACCAGCTTCCAGCTGGGCCTGAAGGACGGCATCATCCTCTGCGAGTGAGTCTGCCCCCGGCCCCCTCCCACCAGGGGGCCGACCCGCCTCCCCACCCCCCCCAACCCTCACCTCCCCACCCCCCAACCCTCACCTCCCCACCTCCCCACCCCTCACCTCCCCACCCACCTCCCCACCCCCCAACCCTCACCTCCCCACCTCCCCACCCCTCACCTCCCCACCCCCCACCTCCCACCCCCCAACCCTCACCTCCCACCTCCCCACCCCTCACCTCCCCACCCCTCGCCTCCCGCCACCTTCCCACCTCCTGCCCCTCTGGGGCACTGCCCCACCTCCTCCGATGCCAAGGCCTATGCTTCCTGCATGGGGACGGGGGGACGGGGTAAAGGGGGGGCAGCGGCGCCTCCTGGGACCACAGTGATGTCCTCTCCTCTCCAGGCTCATCAACAAGCTCCAGCCCGGCTCCGTGAAGAAGGTCAACGAGTCCTCACTGAACTGGCCGCAGGTAACCCCGCCCCCTCCCGCTCTGGACAGGTAAACCCCGCCCCCTCCCGCTCTGGACGGGTAAACCCCGCCCCCTCCCGCTCTGGACAGGTAAACCCCGCCCCCTCCCGCTCTGGACAGGTAAACCCCGCCCCCTCCCGCTCTGGACAGGTAACCCCGCCCCCTCCCGCTCTGGACGGGTAAACCCCGCCCCCTCCCGCTCTGGACAGGTAAACCCCGCCCCCTCCCGCTCTGGGCAGGTAACCCCCCGCCCCCTCCCGCTCTGGGCAGGTAACCCCCCACCCCCTCCCGCTCTGGACAGGTAACCCCCCACCCCCTCCCGCTCTGGACAGGTAACCCCCCACCCCCTCCCGCTCTGGGCAGGTAACCCCCCACCTCCCTCCTGCTCTGGGCAGGTAACCCCCCTCAGGGTCACTTTTTTTTTTTCTTTTTTAAGATAAATCAAGTGGAGAACTTGTAGGTGTTTCCTACTTCACAATTTCCTTTTTCATACATATATATACATACACACACACACACACACACACACACACACTAGAGGCTCTGTGCACAAAACTCGTGCACAGGAGTGTGTGTCCCTCAGCCCAGTCTGCACCCTCTCCAATCTGGGATCAGGCCTAAACGGGCAGTCGGACATCCCTCTCACAATCCAGGACTGCTGGCTCCCAACTGTTCACCTGCCTGCGTCCCTGATTGCGCCTAACCACTCCCCTGCCAACCTGACTGATGCCTGCCCTCCCCTGAAGCCTGGTCACTCCTAACTGCCCTCCCCTGCAGGCCTGATCCCCCCTGACACTGCTCTCCTCTGCAGGCCTGGATCCCCCCCAACTGCCCTCCCTTGCTGGCCATCTTGTGGTGGCCATCTTTTGTCCACATGGGGGCAGCCATCTTGTATGTTGGAGTGATGGTCAATCTGCTTATTACTCTTTTTATTAGATAGGATAGAGGCCTGGTGCATGGGAGGGGGCCAGGTGGTTGACCCTGAAGGGTGTCCCAGATCAGGGTGGGGGTTCCCCTGGGGCATGGGGCAGCCTAGGTGAGGGGCCTGTGGTGGTTTGCAGGCCGGCTACACCCCCTGGTGACCCAAGCAGAGGCCCTGGTATCTGGGATTTATCTACCCTGTATAATTGAAACTTTGTAGTCTTGAGCAGAGCCAAGCCTCCTGCTTGCTCCATGCCAGCCATTTTTGTTGGGATTTATTTATCTTCTGTAATTGAAACTTTGTAGTCTTGAGTGGAAGCCTGGGCTGGCCAGGGCGTGCGGAAAGCTTGGCTTCCTCCATTGCTGGGGAAACCCAAGCCTCCTGTTGGCTTAGTGGCTGCAGCTGGCTTGGTTGGGTTAATTTGCATACTCGCTCCTGATTAGCTGGTAGGCATGGCCGATGGGTGTAGCGGAGTGATGGTTAATTTGCATGTTACTCTTATTAGATAGGAGGCTATTAGATAGGATGTGTATTCACTTCAGTGAGGAAGGGAGAGGGAGGGAGAGAGAAATATCAGGGATGAGAATCATTGACCAGCTACCACCTGCAGGCCCCACACTGGGGATGGAGCCCACAACCCAGGTGTGTGCCCTGACCAGGAATGGAACCCTGACCCCCCGGTTCCTAGGTCGAGGCTCAGCCACTGAGCCCCACCAGCCGGGCCAGGTGGTCACTCTTTAGGCAGCGAAACTCGATTACGTTTTCAAAACAGACATTTCAGCAGAGGCCTGTGCACGCCGGCTGTTTATTTCTGTGCCGTGTTGTTTTCAACGCTCCCGCCGCTCCTCAGGGTGAGGCCTGTGATCGCTAGATGTTTCCTCTACAAGTTTTCTTATCTTTAGTCTGTCTCCTCTTAGAGAAGACTTGTCAGGTTTACTCAGAGGAAGCCCCCGAGGGCAGAGGAGAAAGGGGGAGAGTGAGGAATTTAACGGCTGCCGGGTGACAGCAGCACCAGGTCTGTGACACGCAGGAATGCGTGCGAGGCAGGAGGACTGCACAGTTCAGGGTGGGTTGGCAACCACAAAACCACCAGTTTCCACGCAAGCGAAAGCCAACACAGGACGGATTTGCACCTGTCGACGGACAACTTCAGGCTGGAAAACACGGACACAGTTCTTAAAAGCACACGAGGAAGATCCTGTTTTGGAGAAACTAAAAAAAAATCATCCTTGCCGAAACCGGGGTGGCTCAGTGGATGGAGCGTCGGCCTGCGGACTGAAGGGTCCCGGGTTCGATTCCGGTCAAGGGCATGGACCTTGGTTGCAGGCACATCCCCAGTGGGAGGTGTGCAGGAGGCGGCTCATCGATGTTTCTCTCTCATCGATGCCTCTGACTTCCTATCCCTCTCCTTTCCTCTCTGTGAAAAATCAATGATATATATATATATTTTTAAATCATCCTTTAAAAACCCCGGCCGGCCTGCTCACTGGCTGAGGCCCGACCTGTGAGCCAGGAGGCCAGGGCTCCGTTCCGGGTCAGGGCACACGCCCGGGGCGTGGCTGGGTCCCCAGAAAAGACCAGCACGTTTCCCACGGCGAAGCCTTCCCCTTCCCCTCGCTCTCCCGAGGAGCCGTGCCTGAGGGGGAGGGGGTGGCCCAGAACCTCCCCTGCCACAGGGACACGGGGACACGGGGTCTAGGTGACCGGCGCCTCGCCGCCGACGCCTGTGCCTCTCGCCTCGCAGCTGGAGAACATCGGCAACTTCATCAAAGCCATCCAGGCATACGGCATGAAGCCGCACGACATCTTCGAGGCCAACGACCTGTTTGAGAACGGCAACATGACCCAGGTGCAGACGACGCTGGTGGCGCTGGCCGGCCTGGTACGTGGTCCGGGCCCAGGTCCCGCCGCGGGGACCGGGGTCGAGCTGCGTCTTCACTCCGCCCCCCGGGGGTTCGGACGGGCAGGGAGGGCTGGCCCCTCAGTCATCGTTAGCTTTGTGGGGGCTGCTGAGCTCTCCCTGGCCATGAGGCACTCACATGCGACTGAGGTTCTCTGTGTGACTGGGGGGGCGGAGGGGGAGGGGCTGCGGGAAAGCTCGGCCACGGGCTGCAGGGCTGAGGCTGCGCTCCCGTCCAGGCCAAGACCAAGGGCTTCCACACCACCATCGACATCGGGGTGAAGTACGCTGAGAAGCAGACGCGGCGCTTCGACGAGGGGAAGCTGAAGGCCGGCCAGAGCGTCATCGGGCTACAGGTGAGGGGCTCGTCCCTGTGTCCCCGCACGTCCTGTGCGTCCTAAATCCTCCCCCGGGAGCAGGCTTTACTGTTAGTAAAAAACTGTTCCTCCAATCAGGCTTCTTAAGGAAGAAAGACCCAATGTGGGAATATAGCTGCCCCCGCTGGCTGTCGCCTCGAGGCCCCGTGTCCTCTGCGGGGAGGATAGGGGAGGGGACTCTCGTTCCTGCTGCTCTGGCCGAGGCCATGCGTCCCCCTCGGTGCCCTCCGGGAGACGTGAGGTGGCAGGACTGCCCTGCGGCTCCTGCCTCGTGAACAGGGGCGTTTGGAGGAGGTTGAAGGTGCAGAGAGGACCCTGGCGTCTGCTGCCGTATTTTCCGCAAAACACACACCGGGCAGAAAGCACACACTGGGGCGGAAAGCACACACCGGGCGGAAAGCTCACACCGGGCGGAAAGCTCACACCGGGCGGAAAGCACACACCGGGCAGAAAGCACACACTGGGGCGGAAAGCACACACCGGGCGGAAAGCACACACGGGGCGGAAAGCACACAAGGGGCGGAGAGCACACACGGGGCGGAGAGCACACACGGGGCGGAAAGCACACACGGGGCGGAGAGCACACACGGGGCGGAAAGCACACACGGGGCGGAAAGCACACAAGGGGCGGAGAGCACACAAGGGGCGGAAAGCACACACGGGGCGGAGAGCACACACGGGGCGGAGAGCACACACTGGGGCGGAAAGCTCCGGCCTCTGCCCCTCCATCCGGAGGCAGCCCCTTGCCTGTGGAGAGGGAGGAGGCGGAGGGAGCTCATTTCTCATCACCCGGCCTCTGTGGCATCTTCGCCTCCGCCTGTCCGTCCTGTTGCGGGTTTCCCTGCGGTTAGCGATGGGGCCTTTACAGCCAGTGAGTTGCTTGAAACCCTTCCCTTTAACGCGCCCGGCAGAGGCGGCGGCGTCCGGGATCTGATGCCGCTGTCCTCTTGCCCTTAAAGATGGGGACCAACAAGTGTGCCAGCCAGGCGGGGATGACTGCCTACGGGACCAGGAGGCACCTGTACGACCCCAAGATGCAGACGGACAAGCCCTTCGACCAGACCACCATCAGCCTGCAGATGGGCACCAACAAGGGGGCCAGCCAGGTGAGGGGGCTGCCCGGCCGAAGGCAGCTCTCCCCAGCTCTCCCCAGCCCCGGGCAGCTCTCCCCAGCTCTCCCCAGCCCCGGGCAGCTCTCCCCAGCTCTCCCCGGCCCCGGGCAGCTCTCCCCGGGCTTGGACAGTAGGTTCCTTCCAGGAGCGGGTTTTGCTGGAAAGCACGAGAGTGACGGGGCCCCATCTGCAGCCACACGCGTGCACGGCTCCTGCTTTTCTGTTGGCGGTCAGAACGCCGGCTGGCCTGCCTTCCCAGCATGCTCTGGCTCCAGCTCCAAGCCAACTGCCTCTGACCGGCGCGCGCACGCGCGCGCGCGTGTGTGTGTGTGTGTGTGTGTGTGTTAATGTTAATGGATTTCGGAGAGAGGAAGGGAGGGGGGAGAGAGGTAGAAGCATCAATGAGGAGAGCGATCCCTACTGGGGAGCAAGCCCGCACCCCGGGCTGTGCTCTGACCGGGGATCGAGCCTGACCTCCTGGCTCGTAGGCGGATGCTCAGCCATGAGCTGCTGTCACTTCTACCCCCGCCCACCACTTGTAACTCTTCTGGGGGGTGTGGGGGGAGAGCATGCAGCCCTGAGCCAGGTATGGTCTGTCCTTAGAGGGAGGGAGGGAGGGAGAGAGAGAGAGGGAGGGAAGGAGGGAGGACAGCCCTGAGCTGCATACCCGTCTGCAGAGGGAGGGAGGGAGGAAGGGAGGGCGGGCGGACAGCCTTCAGCCCCGCGCCCTCTGTCCTCGGTCCAGGCGGGGATGCTGGCGCCGGGCACGCGGAGGGACATCTACGACCAGAAGCTCACGCTGCAGCCCGTGGACAGCTCGACCATCTCCCTGCAGATGGGCACCAACAAGGTGGCCTCGCAGAAGGGCATGAGCGTGTACGGGCTCGGGCGGCAGGTCTACGACCCCAAGTACTGCGCCGCGCCCACCGAGCCCGTCCTGCGCAACGGCAGCCAGGGCACCGGCACCAACGGCTCCGAGGTCAGCGACAGCGACTCGCAGGCCGAGTACGCCGACGAGTTCCACGGCGGGTACCCGGACGACGACCCCCACGAGTACCAGTACGGCGACCCCGGCCTCGATTACTAGGCGCGGGGCCGCCCTCCCTCCCGCGGTCACCGGGGGGAGCCCGGCTCGCCCCGAGTGACGCTTCTCTGCCCTGACACCCTAGTGCGCTTCCTGTCCCCGCAGGAGGGACCGCCTCCCACCACCTCCTCCTCCTCCTCCTCCTCTGCCACCGCCGCCCGCCGGGCCAGCCCGCAGGGCCCGAGCGGAAGGCGCAGGCGAGGGCGGGCTCCTCCAACCGGTCTCGCGTTCTCGCCATCTCTACGGAACCGCGTTCGCAAGCAATAGGAGGCTTCTCTCTCACAGTTAGTGTCTGGCTCCCTGGAGACTAAACCCGTGCTTAGAGCTCAGGCGCCGCCAGCTAAACCCAGCTCGCAGGCCGAGGCCGCCCGCTGACGGAGACGGAGAGGCGGGCGCCCGGTCGCTCCCCCGCGGGCGTCTCCGCGTGGCCCCGCGGCCGCAGGCGCGTGCCCATCCCGTGTGCCAACGTAGCGGTGTAGAGTCGCTCTGTTTCCACTGTATTTATTGCTGCGTTTCTCAGCATAAACGTATCCCAGTGTATTTTTTATAAATAAATATTTTTTTTTGAACATTCACACGAGCCCGCGGCTGATTGTGGAGGATGCGACTCTTTCTGCGGTCCGTCACGGCCTGGACATCGCTCTCCTCGACCCTCACCACGGCGCCCTCTGCTGGGGATGGGGGGGCTGGCCCGATGGTGGGGGGGGGGGGGCAGGACCGGGGGGGGGGGGGGTCCTGCAGGACAGGGGCCCTGCCGTTGTTCATTATAGGTGTTTTTCTCTCTTGTCCACGTCCAGCGTGGAGAGAATGGGTTCCGTTTCTGACTAGAGGAGCTGGGGATTAAGAAAAAATGAAGAATAGAAGACGCAGGAAATAGAAGTGGTCAGCTGGGGCCAGGTGGGATGTCTGTTCTCTCAGATGGAGAGGCAGAGACTCGGAGCCCACCGAGCCCACCAAGCCGTCTTTGTTTATATTCCACTAATACAAAGGGGTTTCTCCAACATTAGGATCAAAGGAGATTTGGGGGGGGGGGGGGCCACCAGTCTCTACTCATCATTCCCCCATTCCCGGGGAAAGACTGCATTTACATTTCAAGGCCCTCACCCCGGCACCTGAGGCAAAGTTAAGACCAAGCTGATAAACATATCCAGCCTCCTTGGTGAATGTTTTTCCCAGACGGTGGGTTTTGCCAGGCGCCTTGGATTCAGCCAAAGATTTAAAGAATGCTCGAGGTGTCCTGCCTGGGGGTGCCCCCCATACTTGTGGGGGCCACAGCCAGGACAGACTGCTCTTGGGTCCTGGCCTGCTCTCTGACTCAGCTGCCCGCTGTGCCTCACATCCAGCTCCAGGCACCCCAGTCCTCGGGGGCAGGGTGGACGGGGGTGGAGGATTCTCATGCTCCAGGCACCCCAGTCCTCGGGCAGGGTGGACGGGGGTGGAGGATTCTCATGCTCCAGGCACCCCGGTCCTCAGGGGCAGGGTGGACGGGGGTGGGGGATTCTCATGCTGTCGGTGAATCCATAACAAGGGCCATTCTCAGGTGGAGTCAGATGGCGGAGCAGACACACAGCTCCCCTCTTCCCACGACCACCTCCAGCTTACAAGTGACAGCCGCCACCACTGCCCCCAAGCCCAGGGAGACCAGCTGAGCAGAACACCAGGAATGCGGGTACAGAGGCCACCAGGAGACCCCGGGGGGCGGGGCCACCCCATGTGACGGCCGTGTCTCAGCTGCAGCACCCTCCCCTTCCCGGGAAGCAGGGGTCCCAGCCCACGCAGGGTGCCCACAACGGGACACCGATGCCGGGAAGAGGGGGCCCACCCTGGCTGGGGGCTCAGGTGGGGAGCACGAGTGACCAAGTCCAGGGGGAGGGTTCGGCGAGGCCAGAATCTCCCCAGGACGAAGCGCAGGCCCCGTGCAGCTGGACTCTCCCCAGCTGGCCTGCACAGGTGCCTTTACCAGCCCTGGTGATTCCCTGGGCCGCCCATCCCCTCGCACACACCCAGAGCCTCTGGCAGCAGCCCCCTCGGAGGGAGGGCGGCAAGCCCCCCACAGCCGCAGCCAGTCGTGGGGAGTACTGAGGCTCTCACCAGGCAGCCCCCCCACGCCAGGGCTCCAGACTCCACACACCTGGAGGCTGGCTTCAGCCACTCAAATCCCACCCAATGGGCTCCACAGCGGACACCCCGCCCGCCCTTCGGAAGGATCCGCTCTGGGCGGTTGCCACGAGGTGCTCGGCGCAGCCAGTCAGCCCGGAGCCCCACCTTCACGGTGCCTGCAGCTGCAAAGCTCAACTCCGGCAGGAGGGCACGTGCCTGGGACGCCCATGGAGAACCGGCCCGGGGGGAGGGGGGGGCTGAGGGGCTGCCCCACTGGGCCCACAGGACACTTTTAAGATGGAGAGACACAGCACATCCACCCGATACATGGAGAGTCCATCCAAACGAGAGGAGAGCACGTCCCAAAGGGAAGAACAGGGCGAAACCTCAAGAAAAGAACGAAAGAAAATGGAGACAAGCAACCAACCCACTAGAGTTCAAAACGCTGAGCACAAGGCTCCTCGGTGGACGTGGGAGAGGAATGAATGGATGCTGAGAGTTTCAACAAAGAGATGGGAGCTATCAAAAAAGAACCAGCCAGCACCAAAGAATGCAGTAGCTGAGCTGACACCGGTGTGGCTCAGTGGACAGAGCGTCGGCCTGCGGACTGACAGGTCCCAGGTTCGATTCCGGTCAAGGGCATGTACCTTGGTTGCGGGCACATCCCCAGTGGGGGGGGGGGGGGGTGGGGTGTGTGTGCAAGAGGCAGCTGATCAATGGTTCTCTCTCATCGATGTTTCTAACTTTCTATTCCTCCCCCTTCTTTCCTCTCTGTAAAAAATCAATAATATATAGATATATTTTTTTTTAAAAACGCAGTAGCGGAGATGAAGAATATACTAGAGGGAATCAACGGCAGATCAGCTGAAGCAGAGGATGGGATTCGTGATCCAGAAAACGAGGTAGCAGCTGACATCCAATCAGAGCAGCAAAGGAAAAGGGAATTTTATAAAGAAGAGGAGAGTTTGCCCTGGCCGGGTTGGCTGAGTGGATAGAGTGTCGGCCTGCAGACCAAAGGGTCCCGGGTTTGGTCCCGGGTTTGAGTCTATGACACAGGCCGGGGTTGTGGGCTCGATCCCCAGTAGGGGGCGTGCAGGAGCCAGCTGATCCATGATTCTCTCTCATCAGTGATGTTCCTCTCTCTTTCCCTCTCCCTTCCTCTCTGAAACCAATAAAAATATATTTTAAAAATAATAGTTTGAGGGACCTTTGGGCCATCAAGCATAACAACTTTACAGCATTAGGGGTCCCGGAGGAGGAGGAGGAGGAGGAGGAGGAGGAGGAGGAGGAGGAGGAGGAGGAGGAGAGAAAAGGATTGAAAACCTATTTAAGGAAATAACAACTGAAAACTTCCCTAACTTGGCAAAGGAAATAGACTTCCAAGTCCAGGAAGCACAGAGTCCCAAACCAGAGGAAACCAAAGAGGCCACACCAACACACAGCGTGTTCAGAGAGAGACAAAATGGCGGCGGAATAGACGGACGTGTCCTGAGCCTTGTCCCGGAGCAAATGGAGCAGCTGAAACGAGTGGAATCCGGCCCGAATGGGCAAAGGAGACGCAGCTGGTGAGACAGTGTGCAGCCGGGAAGGACAGAGATCCCCTAGATAAAGTCTGCAGAGGCACGATTTTTTTAAAGAAATGAAATGGGGGGAAAAACAGATACAGAGGCAAAGAAGATGTGAACAGACTGTCAAAACTATAGCGGGAAGGCAGGGGAGGTTGGGATGGGGGTGGGGGGGGCTGAAAGAGATCAACTGAAGGCCTTGTACACATGCATATAAGCATCATCAATGGATACAAGACACTGGATGGGGAGGCAGGTGAGGGCATGTGCTGGGGGTAGGGGAGGCCGGGGGGAGGTCAATGGAGGGAAAAAAGCAGACATATGTGTACTATTTGTACTACTGTAAACAAAAAAATGTAAACAACAGAAAAAGACACAGCGTATTTAAAATGCTGAAGGTTGAAGACAGAGAGAACTGTGAAGAGCCGCCAGTTGGCTGTCACTGGCTTATCGGTGGGAACTCTGCACGTGGCCTTCCCCATGCTGAGCAGCATGGACCTCCAGCCGGGGGTGCCCAGCCCAGCCAGGTCATAACTGAGAACCGAAGAGGAGAGCGTTCCCGAGGGAGAAAAAGCTGAAGGCGTTCATCACCGCCAACAAGCATGACCAAAAGTGTGAAAGGGGCTGGTTTAGGCAGAAAAAAAAATCAAAATATGTGTCACAAAGGCAAACACTTGGTAAGAGTAAGGAATCAAGCCATTCAAGCTAGTGCAAAGGCTGACATAGAGAGATCCTATATAAATACAATAAGTGATAAGAAATAAGAGAAGTCAATAAAACCAAGAGCTGGTTCTATGAAAAGATAGACAAGATGGATAATCCTTTAGCCAGACACATCAAGAAAAAAGAGCGAGCCCGCCCACCCCCCAATAAAATCAGAAATGAAAGAGAAGTGACAGAAATACAGAAGATTATAAGAAAGTGTTACAAACAGCTATATGCCCACAAACTGGACAACCTAGAACAAATGGATTAATTCCTAGATGGATCAATAGCCATACAATCTTCCAAGACTGACTCAAAAAGAAACAGAAAACCTGAACAGACCAGATCGGCAATAAAAACACAGCAAAGCAGATGTCTTCACCGGTGAATTCTACCAAATGTTCCAGGAACACGATCCTCAAACTCTTCCCGAAAAACTGAAGAGGAGGGGACATCTCCCATTCATTTCACGCGGCCACCCTCACCCTGATTCCCCAGCCAGAGAGAGGCCACAAAACAATACGGCTACATGCCAGCGCCCCTAAGAAACACAGATGCAAAACCCTCAACCAAATACTAGCAAACCAAACCCAGCAACGCATTAAGAGGATAATACACCGTGATCGAGTGGGGTTTATTCTCGAGATACAAAGCCGGTTCAATATTCAGAAATCAATTAACGTGACACCCCACGTGAATAAAACAAAGGGTAAGCATTATATGAGCATATCACTAGATGCGGAGAAATCATGTGTGGAAATATCATCATCCATTACGAACGATAAAAGCTCTCAGCAAAGTGGGGGTGGCGGGGACATGCTTCAACATAGTAAGGGCCTTCGATGACAATCGGCGTATATGAGTCTGGTCATTTTTTACACGGCAAAGACAACAAGTGAAAAACACACAAGCGCGACCACAGCAAATTAAAAAGCTCTCGCACCACGAAGAAAACCATCAATGAAACAAGGCAACGTACTGAATGGGAGGAGACACTGGCAAATGGTTTACCTGATAATGGGTCAAAACCCAAATGTATCCAGAACTCGTATAGCTCAGCAGAGAAACAAAAACAAATCCAAACAAGGCAATTAGAAAGGGGCAGAGGACCCGGGCAGACACTTCTCCACAGAGGACACACAGACCGCCAACGGACGCAGGAAAAGATGCTCCAAGTCTCTAACCATCAGAGAGCGCCAGAGCCAATCAGTGAATCTACTTAGGACTGACAGGTGGGGCTGCTTCAACACCAATATCCAGTGATTAGCTCCGACCCTTCAGAGCAATCAAGGTTGACCAGCCCTCCAGACTCCCCGTCCCTAGCTCTCCATCACTAAAACAATGATTGGCTTCTGGCATCAATGTGCCGTGCCTTTCACGTCCCGCGTGATTCAGGGTCCCGGGTTCAGGGTTCGGGGTTCTGGAGGAGGCTGCACACAAATGAATAGAGAGACTTAGAAAAACATTAATTTGGAAATGGGGGCCAGGCGGTAGCCCAACTCTAGTGGGAGGACTACTGCTCACTCTGGCTTTACCTTCCCTTTTATTCAGATTAAGATCATAAGGTACACCCATATCCCCCAGGCAGGAAACACCAGTAAAGGCCAATCAGTGAATCTACTTAGGACTAACAGGTGGGGGCTGCTTCAGCCACCGATATCCAGTGATTAGTTCCGACCCCTCAGAGCAATCAAGGTGGACCAGCCCTCTGATTCCCCGTCCACAGCTCTCCGTCGTTAAAACAGCGATCGGCTTCCGGCAAGGGAGACTCCCGATCAACACCACATGCACCACCACCTCACACCTGCTGGGGTGCAGCCGTCGGTGAGCCACACGCAAGTGCAGGTGAGGATGTGGGGGAGAGGGTGCTGGGGGGGGGGGGGTGCAGACCGTGCAGCCACCGTGGGAAACAGCATGGAGATTCCTCCGAAAATTAAAAATAGAACTGCCATGTGACCTAGCAATTCCCCTTCTGGGAATATGTCTGAAGAAAACCAAAACACTCCTTTGAAAAGATGGACATCCCCCACATTCACGGCAGCGGAATTCACAGCAGCTGCGACACAGAAACCCTGGGTGGCCGTGGACAGACAGACGCCTGGATGAGACACACGACGGAACGCCACTCACCGGGGAAAAGCACAGGACCCAGAGGGCATTGTGGGAAATGAAATCAGTCAGACGGGGAAAGGCCAGCACTGCACGATACCGCTCACACGTTAACGTAAACGAACAAAACAGACACACACTCATAGATGCAGAGAACAAGATGGGAGGGGACTGGGGGTAGGAGTGCAAAGGGGAAGGGATTAAAAAGTGCAAATTTTGGCGATGAGGCCAGCGGTGAGATGTGAAGTGCAGGGAACACGGTGAGTGATTGGGGGATGGGAGGGAGTCTTACTGGGGCGTTCGCTTTGCAACTATTATAAGAATCTAACCGCCATGCAGTACACCTGAAACTATGGAATGTTGTAGATCAACTAGAACTGAAAACCAAATTTTGAAAAAGAATACATTACATAGGAATAAAGCACACAAAACATTCAGATGAATAATTTTATTTTTATATGTATTTATTTATTTCAGAGAGGAAGGGAGAGGGAGAGAGATAGAAACATCAATGATGAGAGAGAATCACTGACTGGCTGCCTCGTGCACACCCCCTACTGGGGATCAAGCCCGAAACCTGGGGCTGTGACTGCGTGTGACTGTGTGTGACTGTGTGTGACTGTGTGAGACTGCGTGTGACCGCGTGACTGCGTGTGACTGCGTGTGACCGCGTGTGATTGCGCACCCCTGAGCGGAGGCCGTAATGGAGTCCTGGAGGGTCTCGGCCCAGCGAGTCTAGAGGCTGGAGGGCCGGCGGCAAGGACCAGGCGGGAAGGGCGGGGCAGGGCGGGACCTGCGTGTTCACTGGGTGGCGGCCCCTCGGCGGGACCTACGGGGCCGAGCGGACCACGGGCCGGAGTTCGGTTCCCTCTTGGTTCCCCGCGGAGCCCCCGGCGCCCCGCGGCCTCCCTCGGTGTGGTCTGCTCAGCCTCTTCACGACGCTCTGCGACAGGAGGACGGGGCTGGGGGAGGGCCTGCGAGGCAGCCACGCCCTCGGCCACATCACGGTGGGAACTTAATCCTGAAAACGTTCCCCGGCCGCGGCCGGTGTGGCTCAGGGGGCTGGGCGTCCCACGCATGAAGGACCACAGCTTCCCTCTCCCGGCGGGCACGTGCCTGGGACTGCGGCTCGAGCCCGTGGGAAGGGGGCCGGCCGATGGGTGTTCTGCTCTCAGAGGGCCTTCCCCTCTCAAATCCACATCTTTCTCTTGCTCTCCCCCCACTTCCTTCTTCCCTCTCTCTCCCTTCCTCTAAAAATCTTTTTAAAAATGCATTTTTCTGATTTTTTTACAGAGAGGAAGGGAGAGAGATAGAAAGTCAGAAACATCGATCAGCCGCCTCCTGCACAACCCCACTGGGGATGTGCCCCCAACCAAGGCACATAACCCCGGCCGGAATCGAACCTGGGACCTTTCAGTCCGCAGGCCGATGCTCTATCCGCTGAGCCAAACCGGTTTTGGCTACCAATCTTTTTTTAAAAAGTTTTCCCTATTGAATTAAAATAGTGTGTGGGGGGGGGGGGTAGATTTCCAAGTGGATTTTAAATGTGAAAAGTGGGGATCAGAGCAGGAAGACCTGCCAGCGTCCTCAGAAGCATCTTCTGCGGCTGCAGACACGTGAGCTCGTGTGTGCGCGTGCGTGCGTGTGTGTGTGTGTGCGTGCGCGTGCGTGTGTGTGTGGGGGGGGGGAGTGTGTGTGTGCGTGTGTGTGTATGTGTGTGTGTGTGCGCATGCGCGTGCGTGTGTGTGTGGGGGGGGAGTGTGTGTGTGCGTGTGTGTGTGTGTGTGTGTGTGTGTGCGTGTGTGTGGGGGGTGTGGCGTGTGAGTGTCGGTGTGTGTGTGCGTGCACGTGCGTGTGTGTGTGTGTGTATGTGTGTGTGTGTGTGTGTGTGTGGAGGCTGAGGACACGTTCTTTGAGCAGAGGTGCCCAGACAGAGGGGCTCCACCTGCTCCTCTTACGAGCAAAGGGGCTTTAACCCCGAGTTCTATAGCAACAGACGAAAGAGGATTGTGCGGCGCCACTTGCCCAGACAGTGGGAGCGATGAGACGCCCCCAGCTGTTCGGTCTGCAGGGCTGGGCGGGGCAGCTGCTGCGGACCGGGCAGGTGCCTGCTATTTCAGACCTGCCCCCACCGGCCAGACAGGGCCTTCCCTGCAGGACAGCCCCTAACCAAGGGGTTGGGGGGGCACTTGGGGGTGCAAGATGCTTTGGGAAAAGATCAACTGCGGAGCCCCCCCCTCAACGTGGGAGAGGCCAGACCGAGCCATCGGCACCCACGGGGCTCGGACGTCGAGGCGTCCCCCCCCCCATGGCAGCCAGGGCCATGGGTCAGCGCTCACGGGCGGCCTCCCTCCTCTCCAGGGGTCTCCACAGGCAGGCCGAGTGCGGGGAGCTCAGAGAGCCCCGCTCCCCCCGCCCCACCCCCACCCCGGGGGAGGAGACACAGGCCGCGGGGTGGGGGGGAGGCCGCGGAAGCGGGGTGCGTGCTCACCAGCAGCGCGGGGTCCATGAAGTAGGGCTTCTGGGGCGAGCCGTCGTTGGTGTGCAGGTCGGCGGCTGCACACAGGAGCAGGGCGCCCAGCCCGGCCTCGAACACGGACAGGAAGCTGTGCGCCACCAGGTAGGCGAGGGCGGCGGCCAGGAGCAGGGGCGCGGCCCACGCCTGCAGCGTGCGGTGGTAGTTGAAGGCCATCAGCCCGCCGAACGCCGTCAGACACGCCACCAGCACCTGCGGGAGCGAGGGGGCGCTCACGTCTGGGGACCCGGGGAGGGGGCGCGTCAGAGAGCGTCAGTCGCTGCGGCTTCCTTCACACGTGTGTGCGTGGGACGGCGTGCGCGCGGGCGAGACCGAGCGCGTGTGTGCGTGTGGAACTGTGTGTGTGTGTGTGTGTGTGTGGCGGGGAACACGTGTGCATGTGGGGCTGTGGGAGACTGTGTGCATGTGTGGCTGCGTGTGGGGGGCAGAGTATGTATGTGACTGTGTGTGGGGGGGACTGCAGGTGTCGCACGTCCGAACCGCTGGGACCACGAGGGGACGAGAACACGAAGCTGTGACGGGGAGGAGCCGCCGGAGGAGGGAGCGGGGTGAGCTTCCATCCCGTCGGGGCGGGCCCCGAGGCCTCACGCTCACCCTGCGGTGCGCCCCTCGCGATAAACCTTCATGAGCGCCCCCTTGCGAGCGGCGGCGACGGTCCCCTTTGGGGGCGCGCTGGCCTTAGCAACGACCCCCAGGCCGCTCTGCGTCTGCAGCGACCGTCACGCAGAGCCCCTCGGCCCGGCCCGGCGGAGCTGAACGAGTGCGTGAGTCACGCCCAGCTGCCAGGCCCAGGCGTGGCGTGATGTGTCCCGGCGTGTCACTGGCCGCAGCTCCCCGGGACAGCAACGCAGAGAGAGGTCCGTGCTAAACCCCTGGACGTCGGAGAGGCCAGACGGAGCCGTCGGGACCCCACGGGCTCGCGCAGGGATGTCCCCCCCACTCCAGACCTCCCGCAGACGGGGCCCCGGGTCAGGGCTGCTGTGGGGCCCACCACGGGGGCAGGACACGCTACGGGAGGAACCGGGGGTCCCCACAAGGCAGCCCGAGGCCCTGTCCGGGGTGGGCCGGGCTGGGGGTCCAATGCAAAGAGATGGCAGGCGCCCGCCCTCGAGGCAGCAGCAGGAGACGGGGCTCCCCTGCCAGCCCCCCCCCTGCAGGGCTGCGCATGCTCCGGGCGCCCCCAGGGGCCCTGTCCGTCATTTCAGGGCGACGCCTCACCTTGCCCAGAAAGACGACCACGTCCCCGAAGCAGCTCACGGACGCGAAGCGACTCGAGTCCTCGGACAGGAGCCGGAGCGCGTCCCCGGCGGACGTGCAGAGCGCGGTCCCGTTGACGGCCGCGGCCGCGTACGCACTCTGGAACGACAGACGGCGGTCAGAGGGCGGGTCTGTGCCCGGCCCCACGCAAGGTGGCATCGGCCGGGGACGCGTCTGCAGAGGGAGCCGGTCCGGTTCTGGGAGGGCACTGAGCGCCTGCGGGTGCGGGACCCGGCGCTGACGGCCCCTTGACCTGCAGCAGGTGCCATTGGGGGGTGGGGGGTGCAGCACATGTTGCACGACTTCAGTCCTTCACCATCTCCCCCATCTGCCCATCTCCCCCCATCTCCCCCCATCTCCCCCATCCCCCCATCTCCCCCCATCCCCCCATCTCCCCCCATCTCCCCATCTCCCCCCATCTCCCGACATCTCCTGACATCCCCGACATCTCGCCCATCTCCCCCCATCTCCCCCATCTCCCCCATCTCCCCCCATCTCCCGCCATCCCCACCATCCCTCCATCTCCCCCCATCTCCCGCCATCTCCCAACATCTCCTCCCATCTCCCCCATCTCCCCCCATCTCCCGCCATCTCCCAACATCTCCTCCCATCTCCCCCTATCTCCCGCCATCTCCCCCATCTCCCCCATCACCCCTCATCTCCCCCATCTCCCCCCATCTCCCGACATCTCCCGACATCCCCGCCATCTCCCCCATCTCCCGCCATCTCCCGCCATCTCCCCCATCCCCCCATCTCCCCCCATCTCCCCCCATCTCCCCATCTCCCCCCATCTCCCCCCATCTCCCCCATCTCCCCCCATCTCCCCCCATCTCCCCATCCCCCCCATCTCCCGCCATCTCCTGACATCCCCGACATCTCGCCCATCTCCCCCCATCTCCCCCATCTCCCCCCATCTCCCGCCATCCCCACCATCCCTCCATCTCCCCCCATCTCCCGCCATCTCCCAACATCTCCTCCCATCTCCCCCATCTCCCCCCATCTCCCGCCATCTCCCCCATCTCCCCCATCTCCCCTCATCTCCCCCATCTCCCCCCATCTCCCGACATCTCCCGACATCTCCCGACATCCCCGACATCTCCCCCATCTCCCGCCATCTCCCGCCATCTCCCCCATCTCCCCCCATCTCCCCCATCTCCCCCCATCTCCCCCATCTCCCCATCTCCCCCCATCTCCCCCCATCTCCCCCATCTCCCCCCATCTCCCCATCCCCCCCCATCTCCCGCCATCTCCCGCCATCTCCCGCCATCTCCCGCCATCTCCCCCATCTCCCCCCATCTCCCCCCATCTCCCCATCTCCCGCCATCTCCCCCCATCTCTCCCATCCCCCCATCTCCCCCATCTCCCCCATCTCCCCCATCTCCCGCCATCTCTCTCCCAGCACCGCCGGTGCGGCCTCTGCAGCGAGGAACCAGGAATGGTCTCTTCCTGGGCCCACGTCCAACCTGCTTGGTGTCGGCCGCTTTCAGCTCGGACAAAGGACGAGTGTTTCCTCTTGTGACACAGGAGCCCGCTCAGGGCCCTTAGCGATGTCGCCTGGAGGCCACGCAGGGTCCCCCCCAGCCCGCGCGACGGTGACAGGTCCCGGCGGGGAGCCAGGGCGGTCTGCCCACCCGCCTCGCACACGCCCCCCTCAGCGCCGGGGCGGGAGGCTGCCCGCCACAGGCACCTGCTGTCCCCGAGGGACGGAGGGACGGAGGGACGGAGGGACGGAGGGACGGAGTTAGTCCTCAGTCAGATGCGGGGGAGGCCCCTGACACCCCTCAGAGGGCCCACACCTTCCCGGCCCAGGGAGAGGGAACGGGCTCCGCTGGCCTGTGAGTCCCCGCTGGCGGCCGGGGGCGGGGGGGGGCGGGAGGGGGGGAAGCTGACCGGAGCGGGACACGCAGGGAGGCACAAACCCACTCGCTCGCTACCTAACGGAGCAGCTTCACCACCCCGTTCCCAGGGCCTCTGCCCGGGTCATGGCTCCTGAGACCAGGTGCGGGGAGCACAGCCGGCCTTCTATGGACGGAAACCAAGATCAAGCCCCTCCACAGCCCCCCCCCCCCCCCCCGGGGTCTGAGCTCCCCCTGGAGGCGGGGCGGTCACTGCCCATCGTCCGGGAACAGAGGCGTCTAAAGGCTGGCGGTTCAGGGCAGAGGCCGCCCCAGTGTCAGGTTAGCCGACCGGCCGGCTCCCGGCTGTGACGGGGGGACGGGGGACGGGGGAGGGAGGGCAATGATCTCTCCTCTCTGACCTCGGCCCCTGCCCCCGGAGTCACTGCACCTGCCGCCGGGGAGCAGGAGGATGAAAGCCGAGTCCCCATAAAACAGCCGGCGAAGCGCCAGGCGGGGCGTGGGAAGTGCGTCTCCCTCCCGGGCATCACGTCACCGGCCTCGCCCCGCCGCGGGGAGAGGGGCGAGTCTGCCCGCGCCCAGGACCAGAGGCCCCAGTCCCCCCACAGGGCAGGGGGGCAGGGCTTGTTCCCAGGCCACCCCCAGGTGTCCCCCCACCTCTAACGCCCCCCCTCCCCCGGGGGCCACAGCACATCCTCAGTGACGGGAAGTGCCAGTCTCAACCGGCAAAGGGGACGGAGCTGGGACCGGAACGGGGGTGCACAGCCAGCGCCGGCCTCCTGCAGCCCCAGGAAACGGCACCCCAGGCGGCGCGGGCCCCGCAGGGGGGCTGCCTCACTGGGTCCCAGCGCTCCGCCGCCCGCCTTGAACCCCCCGGCGCCAGCGTGACCCCTGGAGGAGGTGGTGGGCAGAGGGAGGCCCGTGCCGAGGCCCCCTCCCGAGCCCCGACCCTGGGGCACGCCCAGCAGGCGGGAGCCGCGCGGGGGGCCGGGGCCGGGGCCTGCTGAGTGGCGGAAGGAGCCCCCACACACACCAGTGTGGGGCGGGACAAGCAGGTGTCTCCATTCCTCTCCCTGAAGCGCGGCCGGCGCCGGGAGACAGCTGCGGGGGATCAGCTGCCGGGCACACGCCTCGCCCCCCGACCCCCCGCCCCCTCCCCGGCAGCACACGTGTGCGCTCTTCTCGGACCCCGCACGCGAGCGCCCAGCACCGCGCCCCGGGAGCCGCTGCGTCCCCGAGAGAGCGCATCCCCACGGAGGCCGTTACCCAAGAGCCGTGTCCCCCCCAATCAGGTCACCGCCTCCGTGACCTGTGACCCGGCCAGAGACAGGGCTCGGGGCCGCCGCTTCCCCGCGAGGCCCTGTTGCCACGGGGAGCGGAGAGGAGAGGAGCCGCCGGACTGGCCGGCCAGGGGGCCTGGGAGGGGCCCAGTCCTGGCACAGAGACGCCCAAAGCCTGGCCACTGATGGAGAAGTGGGGTGTCTGGTGGGGGGGGGAGAAACCCCATGGGGCAGGGAGAGGCCCCCCCCCGAGGCTCGAAGACAGACTCACTGGAGGCGCAGCCAACAGCCGGACGGAGGGTCATATCGGCCAGGCCCCCCCCCACACCCCCGGCTCCCGGAGAGCGGAGGGCCGGAGCGCAGGCCCAGTGGTCGGGGCGCGTGAAGGGGCGTCAGAGGAGCGGACCGTGGGGTGCAGGGGAGGCCGCAGGATCGCCCGCAGCCCAGGGCCTCCCCCCTGGCGCCCATCACACCTCGGGACGCGGGGACGCCCGTGCGGGTACCCGCTCCCCCCTCTCCTGAGCTGGGCGACACCCCGCGCTTTCAGGCGGCCACAGCCTCTGCGGGGCCGGAGAAGCGAGTTCCAGGGGCTCCGGCCACCGCCCGGGGGTTTGGGGGGCCCTTGGAGCCCCGGAGAGCGTCCTGTCCCCCCTCCCTCTCCCCCGGGGGTTTCCCAGCCAGCTTCGCCGCGGACAGCGGCCCGGGTCCCCGAGGGACAGGCGTGCGCCCCGGGGGGGTGGGGGGGGGGAGCTGAGAGGCCCGGCTGTGGGCCGGAGTCCCCGCCGCTCGGCGTCCCCTCCCTCGTCCGCCCGCGCTCAGAGGGTGGGCGGAGCACGGGGCGGGGCAGACGGAGGTGTGGGGCGCACCTGTCCGCTCTCCAGGGGCACACGCGTCTGGATTTCCGCCGCAGACAAGGAGTGGGGAGGGGCTGACAAGAGACTGACTCCCGGCCTCAGCCTGGGGGTCCCCCAAACACATCGCGGCCGCCCCCCCCCCCCCCCCCCCCCCCCGCCGTCCCGGCCCAGGGAGCGGGCAGCTCCGTGATGCTCCCTCGAGAAGACGGTCTGGGCCGGCCGTGCGGCTCCGAGGTGGCGCATGGACCCCTGAGCCGGAGGCCCGCGTCAGGCTCCATCCCGTGGGGTTGTGCGGGAGGCAGCCAGCCAACGCTGAGCACTGATGTTTCCCTCCCTCCCTCCCTCCCTCCCTCTCTCTCTCCCTCTCTCTCCCTCCCTCTCTCTCTCTCAAATCAATTAAAAACCAGAAGAAGAGCCGGCTCTGGGGTGAGAAACGGCTCTCCCCCGGCGCTGGCCGCACAAAACAAGAACAACACGGGCCCCTTTCTCTTCACTCCGGTTTCCAGGGCAACCTGCCCCAGCAGCTCGCTCCAGTGCCAGGAAACTTTCCAAAAGGCCAAATCCCTGGCCTCCCTTCTCCCTCACTTTCCTCTCTCCCCTGCCAAGCGAGGCGCACGCACCGCGGACCACCATTACCCAGCGTCCCCCGGGGGCCCCCAAGCCTTTCTTCCGTTGTGCTGTCCAGCAGTTCACCCCGACCGGGCAGGTGCCCTCACCCCGTCCATATTCCCGCCAATTCTCTCTCTCTCTCTCCTTCCTCCTCTGCTTTCTCCATCATGTCACCCCCAGGGCCGCCCCGCTGTGCCCGATCAGGGGGCACGGATCTGACCGCGCCAATTCGGATTCCTCTTTTGCATAGAAACGGGCCACATCAGGGAGCAGGGAGGCACGTTCTCGACAAGAGCCCAGCTCCCTTCTGTCTCCGGGGAGAGCCCTCCTGGTTTCCCACAGGCCGCGTCTCCCCCTTGGCACCGGTCGCTGGCGAGGCCTCCGGCACCAGCGCACGATCAGACGCCGCAGGCCGGGAGCCTGTGTGCAGCCTCGCCGCGTGTCCCCGGGGCCACATGGAGGCCTACCTGGTGGAGGTGGCGCAGGTGTCCATCCAGGCAGCAGAGGCAGCAGGAGCAGCACCTGAGCGGGCACCTGGACCAGGCGCTCCGCTGCGGGGTCAGGGGCAGAAGCAAAGAACAGAGTCGGAACCACACGCAGGGGGCGGGGAGGGAAGGAGCAGGCTCTGCGACTGCTTCTACCCGGAGCTCACACACCTGCAGCCGCCGCACTCAGAGCACAAGAAATTCTCCTGCTGCACACGTCACGACGGCCGCTAGTTGTTATTGTTATTATTATTATTATTATTAGAAGCCCCGTGCACAGATTCACGCACTGGTGGGGATGCGGCCTGCAGAGATTGCCCGCCGTGGGAGTGCTGCTCATCCTGGTCAGCCAAGTGGCACTCCCACTGTGGGCACGCGTGGACCACGTGGCAGCTCCTGTGCTGAGCGTCTGCCCCCTGGTGGTCAGTGCACATCACAGCGACTGGTCGACCAGTCGTTCTGTTTAGTTGCTGGGCTTTTATAGAGAGAGAGAGATTACTGAAGTGTCTCCCTGCTGGGCTCACATGTCACACCGCTGTCGCCCTCGACAGGAAGGGGAAGTGGGTCCGCTCATATGTACTATCCAAGGGAAACTCTAGCCCCTACTTTGCGTTAAAAAAAAAAAAAAAACCCTCTCCCTTCACCTCCCTTCCGGTGTCTTCCATGAGAAACTTTGCTTTTTTTCAAACCAGCTCGGCATCGGGACAAATTCGCACCCCAAAGGCAGTCAAACAAAGCATGCTTTGCAGACGCCGGTCACGTGGCCGCATGAAAATAAGGTTCGAGTCTCACGTTTTTGGGAAACGAATCAGATGGTGAGACGCGCGGGGCTGCGTTTTAAGGGACGTTCGTCCTGTGAGCTGGCGCGGGACTTGTGCAGACGCCGCGCGTGCGCAATGACAGGAACCTTGGCGGAGGGTGGCTGATGCACCGCCCCTGGGGGCCCGATTTCCTAAGAGGCCTGACAACAGCCCGCCCCGGCCTCTGGGAGGCGCAGGAGCACCGGCCTTCGATGGCGCCCTCCTCCCAACGGGACTCGCTGGCGGAGACGAGGTCTGGAGACCTCTCAGCCTGGCCGCTGTGGGTGTGCCCTTTACCCCGAGAAGGCCACGCAGGGCAGCCTGCGAGGCCGAGGGGGCGCGTCCTCCTGAGCCTGGGAAGGGACCTTTCCCAGCAGTCACACGGCTCATCGGGGGTGCGGCCCTCGGTCCCACGGGGGCCTGGGCTGGTAAGTGACCTTTCCGACCTCTGCCGGAGGGACCGGCTGACTTCTTTACACTGAGGGACAGCTGCTGCCCCAGAGTGTGAGATGCTGGCAGCACAGGGAGGGGGCGAGGTGCCCGACTGTTCACCAACTCATGATTACACACACAGACATATACACACGTATACATACAAACACACACAAAGATGTACCCATATTTCTATATCTACTGTTACATCTCTGTATCACCACACACACACATACACACATACAAATACATATCTATATGTCTGTCTACATCTCTGTCTCTATATACACACATATACACACACACACACATACACACATACAAATACATATCTATATGTCTGTCTACATCTCTGTCTCTATATACACACATACACACACACACACACACACACACACATACACATACATACAAATACATATCTATGTGTCTCTGTCTCTATCCACACACACACATACATATACAAATATATCTCTGCCTACATCTCTATCTCTGTCTCTACACACACACACATACATACACATACATACAAATACATATCTGTATGTCTCTGTCTACATCTCTATCTCTGTCTCTATACACACATACATACAAATCTATGTGTCTCTGTCTACATCTCTATCTCTGTCTCTATACACACACATACATATACAAATATGTCTCTGCCTACATCTCTATCTCTGTCTCTACACACACACATACATGCATACACATACAAATACATATCTGTATGTCTCTGTCTACATCTCTATCTCTGTCTCTATCCACACACACATACATACATATACAAATACATGTCTCTGCCTACATCTCTATCTCTGTCTCTATCCCCTCCCCCCCCCCCCACACACACACACACACGCTCGCACAGGCTCCCCAGCGCCCCCCCTCGGCATGTGGAATATTCGGAGCTGAAGGCAGGTGAGACCCGCGGGCTCACAGGAAGCACTTCCCCTCCCTCCAAGAATTTGGACGAGGGCCTTGTCCACACGTGTGGCCACCAGAAATAACCGCCTCCGGCCTATTTATCCGCGGGACAGACGTCTAATGACTGAGCACCTGCTCCTGGCACTGGCCCCAGCTCAGAAGGTCCTCTCCCCCCACTCCCCTTTCTGGCTCTGAACCTCGCCTGTGCGCCCCCCCCCCCCCACCGACAGACACGTAATTAAACGTTGTTCTAATCTCCTCTCATGTCTGTTTTGTTTTGTTTTTTAAATATTTGTTATTGACATCAGAGAGAAAGGGAGAGAGAGAAACATCAATGATGAGAATCACGGACCGGCTGCCTCCTGCAGGCCCCACACTGGGGATGGAGCCCACAACCCGGGCCTGTGCCCGGACGGGAATTGAACCCTGACCTCCTTCCTGGTTCATAGGTCGCCGCTCAGCCCCTGCACAGGCAGGGCTCCTGTCTATTTTCACGATGAGGTCAGCTAGTGGAACGGGAGGGTTTCCTCCTCCATAAACACACACAGGGCTGCATATTTATTCCGCTCACACACCCTCCTCCAGGGCCCCTAAAATGGAAGGATCAAGTTCAAATGCAGGAGCCGGAGCAGCTGGATTTCCACCTGGAGGTGGAAATGCCCCTTTAATTCCCAACGTGTAGGCATTTTTTTTTTTATCCCTTGAAATTCGGCCCTGAAAGTCTCACCATAGAATTTATTCCCTGCAAGAAAGTTCACCATAACTCCTTTTTAAAGCAGGCACGTCACCAGCGCTCACAAAGCTCCCTCTCAACCCAACACAGGGTCCCTGCGACCAGGGTGGGCCGCGCCGCCTGCCTTTCCAGATAAGAGCCGGGGCAGCCTGACGTGGAAGCCGCCCAGCTCTGCCCGCAGGCGCTGGCCGCAGACCCGAGTGTGGACTTAAAACACGGACAGGTCCGGCGGCGGCGGCTGAAAGAGCACGGCGGGGGGAGGGGGGGGCTGGCGGGGGACCCTTTCCCTGCTCAGCCAGGGCCGGCACCCAGACCCAGGGGCTGGAGCCAGGGCTGTGAACTTGACCCCGGCTGAGGCTGTGGTGGGGGTGGGGGTGGGGGTGGGGGTGGGGGTGGGGGAGGGGGAGCAGTCCCACCTGCCCGCCCATTGGCCAGAAACAGCCTGAGCACAGCTGTCCCCTGGAGCTCGGGTTCCACCGCCATTCACAACCAAATGGGCACGGGAATGCTGCCCGGGAGCCGCCAGCACAAAGGCCCCACAGTCCTCTGCTCTGGCGCTGAGATTCGGGTCATCTTGCCCATTTCTCACTCTCAAGTGGGCTCAAGCGCACTCGCTTCCTCTTCCCCACACCTCTCTCTCTCCCTCCCTCCCTCTCCCTCTCTCTCTCTCTCTCTCTCTCTCTCTCTCTCTCTCTCTCCCCCTCTCTCTCTCTCACACACACACACACATACACACACACACACACACACCAGAGACTCTCCACGGCACCCTTTAGGAAACGCAACAGGCAAGAAACACTTTAGCCTTAAAACACAAACATTGTTCTAATCTTGTAGCGCATTTTCTCCCTTAAAAAAAATAAATAAATAAAAAAGCATCTAAATGTCCTTAAAAAATGGTTTCAGTTTTCCTCCAAGAATTCCTCCTGTTTGTTCAGCATTTAAACCAGGAAGGCGCCCCCTCGGGCTCCTCTTCCCACCCTCCCCGCTGTGTGGGTGGGAAGCACCAACAGCCGACCTGGACGGAGTTTGTGGGGGAGGAGAGGGGAGGGAGGAGAGGGGAGGGAAGAGAGGGGAGGGAGGAGAGGGGAAGAGGGCCCTGATGGCAGTGACCTCCCAGGCGCTCCTCCGCCAGCTGCCCTTGGCCTCACCTTGACCCTCAGGCTGCTGGAGATGAGCGCCAGGGCGGCCTGTGGGACCCTCACCACGGTGATCAGGAGCGACCCTTTCGCCACTGTCCCCAGGTGATAGCAGAGGAGGGTGGAGAGAGAGGACAGGATGGGGCGGTCGGGAGGGTCCTCTGCGTTCCTGGGGACAGGAGGACATATTTCAAACCATGGCTGAGGGGGACCACCAACCTGGGGCAGATGGGCGGTGGCACGAACGGTACCAGCCCGGAGTGGGTGCCCAGCCTGGATGGGGATACCTGGGCTGGGATGGGGGTGCCCGGTCTGGGATGGGTGCAGGGCCTGGAGCGGGTGCCCGGCCTAGATGGGGGTACCTGGCCTGGAGTGGGTGCCCGGGCTGGAGTGGGTGCCCGGCAACAATGTGGCAACGTGACAGAGCGTGTGACGTGTCCCTACACCTCGGCCGCTGAGGGGAAAGCATTTCCTGGGCTAAGATAACTACTGCTGGTGACGCTTAATGCCCTGAACAAACAGAAAACTTTTTAAAACACCGGTGGGGTGGGGGGTGGGGTATGCCCTGGCTGGTTTGGCTCAGTGGGTAGCGTGTCAGCCTGGGAACCAAAGGGTCCCAGGTTTGATTCCGGTCAAGGGCCCACATGCCTGGGGTTGCATTCTTGCTCTCCCATGGGGGACGTGCAGGAAGCAGCTGATGGGCGATTCTCCCTCATCATCGAGGTTTCTCTCTCTCCCCCTCTCCCTTCCTCTCTGAAATTAGTAAAAAGATATTAAGTAATCAAATAAAAGCTGGTGGGGTACAAGAAACCAGGTTCCCTCTTTGCAGCAGCCACCCCTCCCCCCTCCCCCCCCAAGCTTCCTGGCCATCTCTTTTTTCAGAGTTTCCCTGTAACAGTCTGCCAGGTACAGTCGCAGGACTGGGGGGGTGGGGGGGTTAGATGGCTCCGGAATCCGGGCTGGGACCATGCCCAGGGAGGGAGGGCGCTCCCGGACCGGCTGGTGGGAAGTCTGGCTTCTGCACAGCCCCAGGCTCCTGACACCCAGCTGATCCCTCCGCTCTGCGGGGCTCCCTCCATGGAGTCATTTACGGGACAGGAGCTGACACAGCCCCCAGGCACGCAGAGCCCCGCCTCACAGCCAGGGGAGGAGGAGGGGGCAGCACCTTCTCCCCGCCCAGCCCGGAGGGGTGAAGCCACGGCCTACGCTGGGCTGGGCGGCCTCCCTCCCCGGCCTCCCTCCCGATTCTGCAGATTCTGTGAGGCCAGTTCCAGAGACCAGGTCCTTCCCAGAAGCCACTGCTCCAGAGGTCTGTCTCCCTGCAGGTCCGGGTTCTGAGGGCGCCTACGTCTGCGAGAGGAAGGGGCGAGGCCGCGGTTTCCGGAGTTGGCCGGGTGCGTTGTGCGGTCAGCCATCCAGGAGGGAGAAGAGAGTGTGTTTAACTCGGCATCCTTCCTTCCTTCCTGTGCTTCCCGGGAGGACAGCTGATGGGGGCGCACGGCAGGCGGCCACAGGGCGGCCCGGCCAGGAAAGTCTGACACAGTCTCCCTTTCCTCGTTTTTTTTTTTCTTCTTCTTTTAAAGAAGAATGTTTGCGTTCCCCTTTAGGAGGTCTGTGTGCCTCAGGACTTCTCAGGAGGGAGGGGGCGCGGGGGACAGAGGGCACCCCTGCTTCCCGGCCGGGAGGGGGCCCCCAGCCCGCTGTGCGCGTGCGAACTGCCTTTTCCTGATCCTCAGCCACGGGCGCCCGCCCCACCGGGAAGACGCAGACTCCACTCTCACACGGCCTCCTCCCCACCCCCCTGCTCCACACAGTTACAGGGAGGCTCCCGACAGAGTCCTTCTCCGGCTGCGGTGAGGACTAACCGACCTGCCACACTGTGGCTGAGCGTCTGCCTAGCAGCCAGGGGGTCCTGGTCTGATTCCCCGTCAGACCCAGACAGGCCCGTGTGGCAGACTCGATGCCCAGGGCGGGGCGTGCAGGAGGCAGCCGGTCCATGATTCTCTCTCATCACTGATGTTTCTCTCTCTCCCCCCTCTCCCTTCCTGTTGGAAATCAACAAAAAAGATCTTTTTTTCAAACAAAAGAAACCCCAGCTGCTCTTCGTGGCCAGAAGGTGCCTGCCCAGGACAGGAGCCATCCCCGCTCCACTTTCTACCACCCCCCCGCCCCGAAGCACCCCGTCTTCTGCTCACAGGGCTCGGAGATTAGAGGGGGCTGGCCCAGCGGGGACTGAGCTTCCGGTCAGCGCCCAACCCTGGCCTGTCCTGGCCTGTCCTGGCCTGTCCTCTGTAGCCCGAGGCGTTGCCATTGCCCCATGTGGAGAGTCGCCAGACAGGTGGGGTGAGGTGCTGGGCGAGGTCCGGGGGGGGGGGGGGTGAGCACTGACATAGCGTGGAGGCAGGAAGTCACTGGCCAGCACGCATGTGAACAGGAATTTCAGGTCATGGTTACCGCAGGTCCCTGAGGATGCACGAGGTTCTCCAAACACACTCTCGTTTTATACAGGACACCGAGGGTTTGTAGAAGTTACTGGGGGTGTCCCACACAGCCCAGGGCGTCCCACAGCCCAGGGCAAAACTGGTGAGAATGACACTCACAGGAGGCCCTGCCTTTCCCCTCTCCCCTCTCCCCTCCATGCAGCCTGTTTCCCCATCTGGCTTCTTGCTGAATTTTCTATCTGAAAGAGCTTGGACCTGCGGCAGACAGAAGGGACACCATTTCTTTTCTTTTTCTTTTTTTTTTACAGAGCGGAAGGGAGAGGGATAGAAAGTCAGAAACATCGATGAAAGAGAAACATCTATCAGCTGCCTCTTGCACGCCCCCTACTGGGGATGTGCCCGCAGCCAAGGTACATGCCCTTGACCGGAATCGAACCCGGGACCCTTCAGTCCGCAGTCCGACATTCTGTCCACTGAGCCAAACCGGTCTCGGCGGGACACCATTTCTTTTCAACACCAAATAAGTGCCCAGAGTTTTGGCTTAATTTAGCTCTTGCCAGTCCCTTCGAAGGGGTCACGTCCAAACTGCAAAATTCCTCGGAATGGCAGGGGCAGCAGGAGCAGCAGGAGTAGCTGGAGCAGCTGGAGCAGCAGGAGGAGTAGTAGGAGCAGCAGCAGCAATAGGAACAGCAGGAGCAGCAGCAGTAGCTGGAGCAGCAGGCTGGAACAGCTAAAGTAGCTGGAACAGCAGGAGCAGCTGGAGCAGCAGGGGGAACAGAAGCAGCAGGAGTAGCTGGAGTAGCAGGGGCAGCAGGAGGAGTAGCAGGAGTAGCTGGAGTAGCTGGAGCAACGGGAGCAGCGGGAGGAGCAGGAGCAGCAGCAGAGCAGGAGCAGCTGGAGCAGCAAAAGGAGCAGGGGAAAGAGGAGCAGCAGGAGTAGCTGGAGCAGCAGGGGCAGCAGGAGGAACAGCAGGAGTAGCTGGATCAGCAAGAACAGCAGGAGCAGCAGCAGAGCAGGAGCAGCTGGACCTACCTGTTGAAGTAGCAGGTGGCCACGGCCCCCGCCACCACCATCTGCTGGCAGGCGAGGATGAAGTCGCTGGTCCAGACGAGGCCCAGGAGGTGGTACCCCCACATGTGGCGAAGGCCCGTGAGAGGCTGGTACTCCACCCGCCCACCTGCAGTGACCTGGGCCGCTCCTAAGGTTAGAACGCAGACGTGCTTACACCAGCACCGTGCGAGCACCGACCCACAGGCCCCCTCTACCCCCCACCCAGCCCCTGGCCTCCATGAAACACAAACGCCCTAGTACCGTGTCCAGCGCCCCCCCCCCCAACACCCCCAATCTGAGATCTCAGAGCAAAAACTAAACTAACTCAACTTGTGAACACACGAAACCGTGATTTGAGCGGCAGGTGGCAGGCAATGAGCAGGACACAAGGTGTGCACCTCCACAGTCACCCCACGTTGCGGAATTGAACTCTGAGGTTCAGAGGGGTCACACTTTTGGACTTGAGATTAGCGGAGGAGATCAGAAGGCCACGCCCGCTGGACGCTGGCCCCAGGCTCCCTGCACTCCGCTTTGTGAGGCAGACAAGCCTCGAGCGGCTGAACCCGCCCACACTGCGGGGGGGGGGGGGGGGGGGGGGGGGGGCCACGGGACAAGCCCAAGTCACGGAAAATTTAGCCTTTATAAAAGAGACGAGGTGCAGGGACGGGGACAGTCAGCAGGGGGCGGCAGCTAACGTGACAAGTCAAGGCCCACGCAGGCCCTCAAACCCCGGGGCATCCCGCCTGTGGACGCCCCTTGGTTTGAACGTCCTGGGAAGCGGCTCCTACTTGCCCTTTGCTCCGGCAACTGGCGGTTTATCGCCCTCCCTCCAGGCCGGCGCTCTCTGCGCTCACGTACTAACGGGCACTTTGGACCACAGCGGTTGGCAAACTCATTAGTCAACGGAGCCAAATATCAACAGGACAACGACTGAAATTTCTTTTGAGAGCCACGTTTAAAAAAATATATCTGATTGATTTTTTTTTTTTTTTTTACAGGGAGGAAGGGAGAGGGATAGAAGGTCAGAAACATCGATGAGAGAGAAACATCGATCAGCTGCCTCCTGCACACCCCCTCCCGGGGATGTGCCCACAACCGAGGTCCATGCCCTTGACCGGAATCGAACCCGGGACCCTTCAGTCCGCAGGCCGACGCTCTATCCGCTGAGCCACACCGGTTTCTGCGAGCCACATTTTTTAAACTTAAGCTTCTTCTGACGCCACTTCTTCAACATAGACTCGCCCGGGCCGTGGTGTTTTGTGGAAGAGCCGCACTCGAGGGGCCAAAGAGCCTCATATGGCTCTCGAGCAGCGGTGTGCCGCCGACCACTGACTTAATCCATTGTTGGGGGTGGGGGACAGGCCTGTACATCACAGGGTATTCAGGAGGGTCCGAGGCTCTGCCCATTCCATGCCAGCAGCATCCTCCCCCCGCTCCCCCAGTCCTGCCAACCCCAGTGCCCCCGGCCTGCGGGACAAAACCAGAGCCGGGGAACCAGGGCTGCGAGCAAACCTCTGCTAGGGCTCCCTCAGCTCAGGTGACCCAGGCGGGCAGTCGCCGGGACGTGGCTGCCCTCTCCTGGGCAGCCGGGGCCCTGCAGCCAGGATCTCCGCGCCCCCCCCCCCCCCCCCGCCAGCACCGGCTACTTTGTTGCTCAGCTCTGTGACAATGTACCTTGTTGCTAAGTTCTGTTACAATGTAGCTGGAGGAAGTGTAGCAAGTTCATGGGACCGGGACCAGGATGCCATGATCTGGGGGCCTAAGAAAGGACTGGGCTCGGGCTCAGCTTTGACACGTGTCAGAGTCCCCCCCCGCCCGGGGAGGGGGGGGCGGGGGGCAGTGGCCACGGGCCTGGGCCTGACGGTCACACCTCTGCCCTGCCCCTAAGGCCACGCCCCACAACACCCTCTTTCTCACCGACTTGAAGGCCTCTCTCCAGAGATACCCCCCTTTCCTGCTTCACAGGAATCTCTCGCGCCTTTTAAAGCGCCCCGGCGCGCGGCCCTGGCACGGGGCAGCGCCCCCTCACCTGCGGTGCCCAGGCTCAGCAGCACGGCCGCCCAGAGCGCCCAGAAGGGGAGGAGAATGGCGCAGGTCCACAGCGGCTGCAGCAGCAGGAAGGGGCAGCGGCCGACGGCCCTGTTGGTGACCCGCAGGAGCTCCACTGCCAGCACCACCCTCCTCCTCAGGACAGAGACCAGCACCAGCAGGACGGCCTGGCGAGAAAGGGGTTCCGCTGTGGGACACGCCGCCCCGTCCCTGCACCACAGCAAGCGGCCAAGCGGGGCTACTCCCCGCGCTCGTCCGGGACACGTTCCACAGAGCCAACGGCACCCAGCATCGCCCCCGCCCCCCGTCCCCCCCCCCCCCGTGTGCCAGCAGGTGGCCTGCCAGGCCGCCTCCCGCTGAGGGGGCACACTGCTCCCACCAACGCCGCTCCCCTCTCCCCGAGGGGCCCGCAGCCCAGCAGAGCCCAGCAGGTGGGTGCGTGTGCGGGTCTCGGTTACTCCTCCCGCCAATCTGACTGAGGCCGGAGTGACGGACCAGCCGGGGGACCCGAGGGTGGAGGCCAGGGCCCTCCCCACACGCACGGGGTCTGCACGGAGACTGCGCAGGGGCCAGGAATGACGCAGGTGGGCGGGTGAGCAGGCAGCGGATTCCAGGGCTCAGCTGTCCCCTGGCTCCCCAGCCACCGTCTCCCCACGACCACTGGGTGCCCCGGAGGGAGGAGGGACGGCCACACCCCAACGGCCCATCGGTGTTCCCATTGGCCAATGAGGCGACAGGCAGAGGGCACACCGTGGTGGGCGGGGTCTTGAACTAGGCCTGAAGCCCCGGTCCTTCCTGAGTGGGACACACTCTGTGTGACAGGGGGTCAGGGAGAGGGGGTGGGGTGGGGGCTGTCTCTGATTGGCCAGGTGCCAGAGCAGGGGGCGGGTGCAGAGGGCTCTGCTGGGGCGGCATCCTCACGCAGGAAACAGTGCCCCCCACGGCGTCCGTCCATCCCACAGCCGCCTCGAACTTGAATCAGGGGCCTGGCACCACTGGGTTCAAGGTCAACAAAAGCACAGCAGCGGGGCAGCCTCGGAGGGAGGGCGGGACAGGGGGAGAAGGAAGACGCCTCCCTGGTGTTGGGGCGTCCGCACGTGGCCCCGTGTGGGGACCTCAGATCAACACGCAGCCAGTGTCCCCGCCCATGCGGTGCAGTCACAGTTGGATGCAGAGCTCCAGGGGCTGGCTCCGCCCCCCCCCAGCCCCCGCGCGCGTTTCTCACCGTGAGGACGGTGGCCACCACGGCGAAGCCCAGCAAGCAGGTCACGTTGTCCCTTTCTGTGTCCAGCGCCACGCTGAGGTCAGTGCTGGAGTCGCAATACAGCCACCAGAGGGCGCCGCAGACAACTGGGGGGCGGGCACCGGCCGGCTCAGCACCTGCCCCGGGTGGCCCCGCCCCCACCTGCACCCTGCGCCCGGGGCCCCGCCTCCCTGGGCGCCCTGAAGGGCTGGCAGGCGGGGGGGTGTGTGGGGGGGCCCTCCCGGACATGGAGCGGACTCCTGCCTGTGGGAGAGGCGGGGTGAGCCAGGCAGCAGGCCGGGCTGGTGTGAGCAGGGGAGAGACTGAGCCAACGGGACGGTGAGAGCAACAGCGTCGGACCCAGAGACTGAACCTCCCAGCGGGCTCGGCTGGGGCCGCGCCTGGGCACGGCAGACACGCCGCCGCCTTCCCCACATCCAGTGGCAGGAAGGGCAGGCAGTGGCTTTGACTTTGCCGGTCAAAGGGGCAGCGTCCCTCACCGGTCCTGGTGCGTGCCCCTGCGGACCCACTGCGTGCCCCTACGGACCCACTGCGTGCCCCTGCGGACCCACTGCGTGCCGGGGAACGAGGGCGCTGCATATCCGAGGGCACAGCATTCTCCCGGGGAAAGAGACTGGCTGTGCCTGAGACTGGAAGCTCAGATCCCTGGACCCGGGGGGGGGGGGGGGGGGGGGGGGGGGGGGGGGGCTGTGGCTGCTGCCCTAGCCTCCACCCTGCCTCTGGGGCCCCTCACCCCCATCCCCCCTCAGCCCCTCTCCTCCTCCCTCCGGCAACAAAGAGGGAAGCATCGGGGCTGTTTCCACGGACGGACAGACACGAGGTCGTGACTGGCAGGCTCGGCCCCCGCGTGCAGTGCGATGGGGTCAGAGGGGCTTCACTCAAAACCCCGGGAGCCTTTTCACTTCTACACGCTATGGAGAGGCTTTTACTTCATCAACAGAAAGCCCAGCCCGTGAACCAGGAGGTCGGGGTTCCATGCCCGGTTGGGGCACAGGCCCGGGTGGCGGGCTCCATCCCCAGGAGGGAGGGAGGGGGGTGCAGGGGCAGCCGATGGATGAGCCTCCTCATGGATGTTTCTATCTCACTCCCTCTCTCCCTCCCCCTTCTTTTCCGAAATCAATTGTTTTTAAAAAAACAACTGTTTCTGAAGGAAAACCAAGCGGAAATACTCACAGAGCAGCCCCAGAATCGCCAAGGCCATCAGCGTGTGGACAAGAAGGTGGGGGACGACGCGGAGGGTGAGCATCAGGGCCAAGGACAAGGCTGGGGAGAAGCAAAGCACCGGGGGCTCAGCGCCCGGTGTGAGGCCCCGACAGCCCGCCCCCAGGTGAGGCCGGACACACAGAGGCTCCAGGCCAGCGGTCGGCAAACCGCAGCTCCCGAGCCACGTGCGGCTCTTTGGCCTCTTGAGCGTGGCTCTTCCACAAAAGACCACGGCCTGGAGCCTATTTTTGAAGAAGTAGCGTTAGAAGAAGTTTTAAAAAATTAGGCTCTCAAAAGAAATTTCAGCCGAAACCGGATTGGCTCGGTGGATAGAGCGTCGGCCTGCGGACTGAAAGGTCCCGGGTTCGGTTCCGGTCAAGGGCATGTACCGTGGTTGCGGGCACATCCTCAGTAGGGGGTGTGCAAGAGGCAGCTGATCGATGTCTCTCTCTCATCGATGTTTCTGACTTTCTATCCCTCTCCCTTCCGCTCTGTAAAAAAAAAAAAAAAAAAAAAAAAAAAAAAAAAAAATCAATAAAATATATTAAAAAAAAAAAAAAAAGAAGAAGAAATTTCAGCCGAAACCGGATTGGCTCAGTGAATAGAGTGTCGGCCTGTGGACTGAAAGGTCCTGGGTTCGATTCCGGACAAGGGCATGTGCCTTGGTTGCTGGCACATCCCCAGTAGGGGGCGTGCAAGAGGCAGCTGATCTATGTCTCTCTCTCATCAATGTTTCTGACTTTCTATCCCTCTCCCTTCCTCTCTGTAAAAAAAAAAAAATCAATAAAATATATTTTAAAAAAAATAAAAAAGAAAAGAAATTTCAATCGTTGTCCTGTTGGTATTTGGCTCTGTTGACGGAGGAGTTTGGCGACCGCTGTCTAAGCTTAAGTCCAGAGGCTCATTTTCATGGCCCGACAGACACGGTGCGGGGAACTCTGGCCTCCCACGCGTGCTCGGCCGTGAACAGAAGCAAGCGGAGAGAGACTACCTACTGCGAGGCCGCACAGGCCCAGGAGCGTGTCTCTTGCCGACAGGATCCCGGCGAGCGCGCGCTGGAGGGCGTCTGCGTCGTTGATGAGGATGGAGGCGAACAGGGAGTAGCACTCGGGCGTGCGGGGGACACAGCGGTTAAACAGGGGGAAGGACGTGCTAAAAATAAGGGGCGGGAGACGGTGAAGGGGTCTGCTTCGTTTACTTGCCTTTTTAAAAAAATAAATAAATAAATAAGATGTTTAGAATTCTCGACAACCAACGACGCATCAGAGAGGCAGTAATGACAAGAGGCTTGGCAGCCTGCTGCCAGAAGCGGATCGCTGTTTTAAAGACGGAGAGCTGTGGACAGGGAGTTTGGAGGGCTGGTCAACCTTAATTGCTCTGAAGGGTCGGAACTAAGGGTCGACATCACTGGATGTCGGTGGTTGAAGCAGCCCCCACCTGTCAGTCCTAAGTAGATTCACTGATTGGCTTTTATTGCTGTTTCTTGCTTGGGGAATACCGGGGTATCTTATGATCTTAAATCTTCATAAAAGGGAAGGTAAAGCCAGAGCGGGGAGTAGCCCTCCCACTAGAGTTAGACTCCCGCCTGGCCCCCATTTCCCAAATTAATGTTTTTCTAAGTCTCTATTCATTTGTGTGCGGCCTTCTCCAGAAACCCGAACTCGGAACCGGGGACCCTGAATCGCGCGGGACGTGAAAGGGGTTCCCACATTTGGCACCCGCCCAGGGACGCCACAGCCTGCCAGCGGAGGCCCTGGAGAGCCTCCTGTCAATCGGGGTTGCCATGGTGAGGGCTGCTGGATGCCTCCAGATGGGGAATGGCCACAGGCACCCGGGGAGGCAGGCACCGAGATCACTGGGAGAGGCAGCCTTGCAAACTCAGAGACCTCAGTGACCCCAAAGGGTGGTCTGAACTTGGAGCATTTTAGTTAGAACCAGTCCAAGGTGGGCAGTCACCTCCTAGGCCTTTCCCCGACCCCTCAGGGCATAACCAGTGCCCCCCGGGGCGAGGGCACAAATCCCCTCCTCTTTACTGTTATCTGTTCATTGTTGCCTGTTAACTACCCCGCACCCACCCGTACAGGCAGCCGCGTGTCCGTCATCTCACTTTCTATCCAATCCCAGAGGTTCCCACCCCTTTGCTGTCTCCGCCTCCCTAATCATCAGGGATGGATCCCGCGCGTTTCACACAAGTCTCCTCCTTTGATTGCGATGTGTGACCCGAGGCGAAAACCTGCCTTTCTCCGGACCGAGCGCTATCCCGATAAATCGTGAGTCTGCTTCCCGGCACCCGACCACAGTTTGGCTCAAATCAACTCACAGAAACGCTTCCCAGGTCTGAAGGTTTCTTACGTGAACAGAGGCGTGCATCCAGGCTGCCGTGTGAGGACCACGTGCACCTTTACAACTGTGTTTCCTCCTGCTCGGCGGCCTGGCTCCCACCCCACTGTCCTCACAAACGCTGCAAACAGCCCACCTAGTGGGTCCCCGGTCTCTGACCTGATTGATCCCTCCAGACAGCTCCTTTGCGCTCTCCTCTGCCCCGCCCACAATACCTAGACGGGTGACTGACAGGGCCAGCCACCCAATCACCTTCATTGACAGGCAGAGGAGATCTGGGCTGTTGTTACCTGGGAGGCACTGGCAGCCTGGGGCACAGCGAGGCTGCCTTGGGATGCTGGGTGTAGTTGGCGGGACTCAAGCTGTACACACACAGGAAGGACCCTGGAAGCAGGAGACAGGCAGACTGTAGGTTCTGTGCCCTGTCCCGGGGGCAGGGGGAGGGAGGGAGGTGCTGCACAGCAACTGGGGGGTGGGGGTGGGCCCTGTACAGCGACCCGACCTTTCACAAAACTGCGGAGACGGGATGAATCCCTGGGTCTAGAAAGGGGCCTGTGGGGGACCTAGGGTCAGAGCACACACGTGCCACCTGAGGTCAGGGGCCCGCAGGTGTGCACAGGTGACCCCAGCCGGCTTCCCCGGGGGCAGGGCCCGCCCTTGGAGCCCCCGCGGAGCCCACCGGTGTTGTTGGCGAAGAGCTGCACCTCTTCCAGGGTGTGGAGCGGCTTGTCGGGGCAGCTGGCCACGCAGAGGGCGGTGGGGCGCAGCTGGCCGTCCGGGCTGCAGGAATCCATGAAGAACACGTGTCTGGGAGACGGGAGACAGGAAGGGACCCCCTCAGAGCAGGACGGCCAGCTTCTCCTAGGGGTCAGCGTGGGCCTTACAAAGTAGCCACAAGCCACCAAATGCGGGCGTGGCCGAGCAAAGCCTCACGGGGAATGCCTCCGCAGAAGTCAGCCCTGCAGGCCGAGGGGCCACGCGCCTCGGGAGCCACACTCCACTGTGAACTGGCCGGGGGCGGGGCTCGGTGATGGAGCTGCAACCCCTGAGCCGGGTCACCCGTTAGATTCCCGTCAGCGCACACGCCTGGAGGGCGGGCTCAATCACGGGTGAAGAGGCAGTGATCAATGTCTCTCTCTCATCAGCGATGTTTCTCTCTCTCCCTGTCCCCTCCTCTCTCTCTAAAATCAATAAAGAGCCCTGGCCAGTTTGGCTCAGTGGATGGAGCATTGGCCCACAGACCAAAGGGCCCCAGGTTCAATTCCGTTCAGGGACACAGGCCTGCGTTTCGGGCTCCGTCCAATGTGCAGGAGGCAGCCAATCGATGATTCCCTCTCATCATGGATGATTCTCTCTCTTCCTCTTCCTTCCTCTCTGAAATCAATAAAAAAAAAATTTAAAAATAGTCCTATCTGATAAAAGAGTAACACGCAAATTTCTCCATACCTTCGCTACGCCCACCAGCCACACCCATCAGCCAATCAGAAGCACGGGGCATGGCCAAGGCAGTCCAGACCGAGGGGGTGTGGCTGAGGCCTGTGCTAGCTGGGGGCAAGCTGGCTGGGGATAAGCCCTGCCCAGAGGAGTGGGAGGGTGAGGCTGGGATGGAGCCAGCCATCTGCCCCATTGCAGGGCAATGGCTGGGTGCCCAAGGCCTAAAGCCTCAGCCAGAGAGCTCCCAGTATGTCTGAGGGGGCAGGTTGGGCTGAAGGATCACCTACCCCCCCCCCAGTGCACGAATTTCGTGCACCGGGCCCCTAGTCCTATATAATAAAAGGCTAATATGCAAATCAACCGAATGGCGGAACGACCAGTCATTATGACATGCGCCGACCACCACGGGGCAGACGCTCAACGCAGAAGCTGCCCCCTGGTGGTCCGTGCGCTCCCACAGGGGGAGCGATGCTCAGCCAGAAGCCCAGGTCATGGCCGGCCAGCACAGCCGTGGTGGCGGGAGCCTCTCCCACCTCCCCTGCAGTCAGACAGCCCCTGAGGGATGCAAGAGGGTGCAGGCCGGGCTGAGGGACCCTCCCACACACCCCCGAGTGCACAAATTGTGTGCGCTGGGCCTCTAGTAATAAAATAAAATCAGTAGGGACATACTTTAAAGATAAAGAATAACGAGGCTAGATGATCTCTCCAGACTTTGCTAGTAGCATGCACAAACGTATACGAAACATTTCGACAAACTTCCCCGCCCAGCTCTGCCTTCTCTGGGGGACAGCGATAGGGGCCGCCCGGACCTGGCTGAGTGGCCAGCACACCCTGCTCTGGGACACCCACAGAGAGCACCTCTGCACCGAGCCCCTCCACTCCGGCGAGCGGCTGGATCGAGCTGTGGGAGGGAGGCTGTGCACCAGGGGGCGCCCCTTCCTGCCGGGAGCCGATCGTTGTTTTAATGACGGAGAGCTGTGGACGGGGAATCCGGAGGACTGGTCGACCTTAATTGCTCATAAGGGTCGGAGCTAATTATTGGACATTGGTGGTTGGAGCAGCCCTACCTGTTAAGTAGATTCACTGATTGGCTTTTACTGGTGTCTCCTGCCCGGGGGCGACGGGTGTATCTTATGATCTTAATCTTAATAAAAGGGGTGCTAAAGCCAGAGTGAGCAGTAGTTCTCCCGCTAGAGTCGGGCTATCGCCTGGCCCCCGTTTCCAAATTAACGCTTTTCTAGTCTCTATTCATTTGTGTGCGGTCTTCTCCAGAACCCAAACCCTGAACTGGGGACCCTGAATCACGCAGGACGTGAAAGGGGTTCCCATGTTTGGCGCCCACCCAGGGACACCGCACCTCCCTGCACTGAGGGCCGCGGACGAGAGTGCCGACAGGCGCGGGGTGCACAGACCGGTCCCAGGCAGAATGACCAATGACCAACGACGCCAAGCCTGACGGGGAGCCCCCGTCGGCTGGGGACTTACGTGGACGCTTACCTTTTCAGGGTCATGTCCTGCCCTGAGAGGGGGGCCCCTTCCACCGGGGAGTTCTTCCCACCGCACACGTTGCCGAAGCTGTCGTAGCCGAAGAGGAGCCTTCCGGTGGCTCCGGCCGCCACGGAGGAGCCCGCAATGAACACCTGGGGAAGCCCGGGCGGCCGTGAGAGCCGGCCAGGAGCACCTCCCCCCACCCCGAACCCCCGACGCTGACATGAATGAAACCAGCGCACTGCGGGCCAACAGGATGCCCCCTCACACAGTCACCGGGTCACTCAGCTTTTATCCAAGAGCCAGGGCTGGGCCACTCCTTTCCCCGAGTTTTCATCCGTCTGTCCACCCACCACCCCGTCTTCTCTCCTTCTCCCTTCCTCCCTTTCCCAGGTTTCCTTCCTTCCCACCCTCCCTTCCTCCTCCTCCCCTTCTCGCTCCCTTTTCGCTCTGGTCTTAACGAACACTGACCCTGAAGGTTTGAAGCAACAAAGCTGACATACACCTGCACACTGTGTACTAAGTGTGAACGTGGTTGATTTGAAATGAGTGCTTAAATGCACACGCACACGCGCACACGCACACACACACACACACACACACACAGAACCTCAGGAATTCTGCGGGACGAGAACATCTCGCAAGTGGTGGTCACCTTTACCCGATCTCATAGTGAATGTGGAACCTTGAAATCCCACCTCAAAAGGTCAGTCCCAGGAACAAGCACGGACAGCCGCCCGGCAGACGGAGTCAGCTCGTCCCCGAACACACACACACACACACACACACACACACACACGAGGTGTGAGTTTCCCCCGCCGCGCCCAATGTGCAGAGCGCCTCCGGGACATCCCGTGTGACTCCGTGCGTTTCCCGGGCGCATTCTCCAAGCCCACGCTGTGCGGTCTGCACCTACCCACCCACCCACTTAGAAATCAAACAACAGTCCGCAGCCCCACCCCCGTGCGGGGACGGAAAGACGCGCCCGCCGAGGCCGAAAGAGTACGCCTGCTCTGTTTTCCGCGTCTGCGCTCTAGCGATGCGGCAGAAGCCGCTGCAGCCCGTCAGATCCGGAAGGTTCTCCTCGCTCAGATCTCAGGGAGGAAGGACACAGAGAAGACACAGGAGCCCGAGGTCAAAGCTGCCAGGTGCAGGCAGGGCAGAGGCTCCCGGCAGACACACCGGCCGCCTGTGGGCAGCCCCAAGGCCGGGATACGGGCAGCACAGACATCTGGCTAGACCCGTGGTTGGCAAACTGCGTGCGGCTCTTTGGCCCCTTGAGTTTTTATTTTTTAAATATATTTTATTGATTTTTTTTTTTTTTACAGAGAGGAATAGAGAGTTAGAAACATCGACGAGAGAGAAAGAAACATCCAACAGCCACCTCCTGCACACGCCCTACTGGGGATGTGCCCGCAGCCAAGATACATGCCCTTGACCCGAATCGAACCTGGGGCCCTTCAGTCCGCAGGCCGACGCTCTATCCGCTGAGCCAAACCAGTTTTGGCTACCCCTTCCGTTTTTGGCAAAGGCCAGCCCGGGAGGACCCTAATTAAGTTAATAACCATGTACCTGCCTATATAGTTTGTTTAAAAAAATTTGGCTCTCAGAAGAAATTTCAATCGTTGTGCTGTTGATATTTGGCTCTTGTGGACGAATGAGTTTGCCGACCGCTGGCCTACACCGGCCTGTCTGTGTGAAACCAGCTGGAAAAGTCAACAACAATAAACGCTTTTCTGAAGAGAGAGGAATGGGGAAGAGGACCGATGCCCCTTTAACTCCTCTCGGCCCAGGCACTGCCCTCTGGTGCTAACTGCGGGCTCCGTGGGTTCCTCGCCCGAGGGCAGCGCACGCAGGCGCCATCCCCACGGACCGCCGAGGATTTCCGCCGAGCAGCCTGCGAGGGTGGAGGGAGGCTCTCCCTGCCGCTGCCCAAAACACTCAGGCCAGTGCAAAGCCTCCGGATCCCACTCCACAGGGCACCCCCTGAGAGGTCTGCCGGCAAGAAACTGGGGGGACGGGACGGGGGGAGGGGGGTTTTGACCAGCTACCTCACTAGCGGGTTGGTGATTCCTCGGATAAGAGTCATTTACGTCCAGGCTCCCCTTGGGTCGTCCCGTGTTAAAGGAACAGCGAACGTCGGAGGGACATTTTAACCTCGGCGCTGAGATGGGGTAAGCCAGTGGTCGGCACACCGCGGCTCCAGAGCCGGTTTGCCGCTCTGTTGACTAATGAGTTTGGCTGGTCTGAGCACCTCCAGGAAGTGGGTGTGGGAGAGAGAAACGATCCTGTTTCCCGGGCTCCTACCCCGTTACCTCTGCCCCTGAGGGGCAGGCCCAGCAGCCGACCAGCGTTGGGGGACAGGACAGTGTGTTTCCCGCCGCAGGAGGTGCCTCTCGTGGAACCAGCTTTCACCTATAACCCCCACCCCCACCCCCCCAACACACACACCAGGCATCCCCAGGAAAGGCCTAGCCATGCGGTTTACAGCTGGGGCACAGCTCTGCCGGGGACCCACACACGGGCCTCCCCCCCCACCCCACCCCACCCCCCCACCCCCCCCCCCCCGCCGGGCGGCCACTCACCAAACCGGTCCAGAAGAGGAAGAACAGCAGTAGCCAGGCCTGGTCGGTGCATTTCCTGTAAATCTCGGGCCTCCACGCTCTCGGGCGGGGGGTTCTCTCTGCGGACACCTGCCAGGAGCAGAAGGAGAGAGCGAGGTCACCCTGTGGGCGGTCTGGGGGCGACCGAACTTGCTAGAAGGCTGCGCGGGGGACCTCTCTTTGTGTGTGTGCTCCCTGCTTCGTTGGTGGGAGTTTTGGGAACACCTGCTGCGGGATGGGGGAGAGAGAGGTTCCAGGCGCTAGGTCCCCTCCAGGTGCACCCGGGGCGCCCCCAGGCCAGCCTCGCCCCAGCCAGCGCCCCGCAGATTGGGGTCCCAGGAGCCCGCCATGGGTCCCGGGGCGGCGTGCGGGCTGGGCTCTCTCCGCGGAGGGGGCAGGTGCGCGCAGGTGGGGCCCGAGTCCCTGCCCCGGCCCCTCCCAGCCCCGGCGGCACTCACCCGGCTCTGGGTGCCCAGGCACCGCATCCTGCGCTCCGGGCGGGACTGGGGGCCACGCAGCGCCCGCAGCGGGCAGACCCCGGGCGAGCGGAGGGCAGAGGCGCAGCGGCCCCCGGCGGCGGCCTCCGGGCGCGGGTGGCTCCACGGAAGCTAGCCCTTCGGGGAGGGGAGGCACCGCGCCACGCCGCCGCCCACCTGCCGCAGCGCCGCCCGCAGGCCGCAGCGGGAAGCGGGACGCCTCGGCCGGTGCGGGGAGAGCCGGGCAGGTGGGGCGGGTCCTCCTCCGACAGGTGACAGCCCGGCCGCCCGGTGCTCATGCTCCAGGGCATCCCGGAGCCGCGGCAGCCACCACCCGCTCCCCCGGCGGCAGCGAGGGAAGCCGAGGCCGGACCGCGGCGCCGGCACCAGCCCAGGAGACGGAGCCGGCAAACTGGGGCGAGGGGCTGAGCCTGACACCCCAGGGGCTGCCCACAAGGTGGGTGTCTGTGGACCCCACCAGGGTCCCCCCACAGTCTATCCCTCCACCACCGCCCCCATAGTCTACCCTTCCACCAGACCCCACACAGTCTGTCCCTCCACCATCGCCCCCACAGTCTGTCCCTCCACCAGACCCCACACAGTCTGTCCCTCCACCAGACCCCCCACAGTCTGTCCCTCCACCAGACCCCACACAGTCTGTCCCTCCACCATCGCCCCCACAGTCTGTCCCTCCACCAGACCCCACACAGTCTGTCCCTCCACCATCGCCCCCACAGTCTGTCCCTCCACCAGACCCCACACAGTCTGTCCCTCCACCAGACAGACCCCCACAGTCTGTCCCTCCACCAGGCTTCCACACAGTCTGTCCCTCCACCAGGGCTCCCCCCTCCAGGTGTGGATGCAGGAAGTGGGGTAAGAGATGCTGGGGGCGGGGGTAGGTGCGCTGAAAGAATCGGACTGAGATGTTAGTGGAATTAAAACAGCAGACCCTGGCTATGGTCAGGGCACACACTGGGGTGCTGACATTGGGGCTCATCCCCAGTGGGGGACGTGCAGGAGACAGCTGATGGACGATTCTCTCTCATTATGGATGTTTCTCTCTCCCTCTCCGAAATCAACAAAAAATATTTTTTAGAAAGAAAATTTGTGTTGTTAGTCCTCACTTGAGGATACTTTTCCATTGATCTGTAGAGAGAGTGGGAGGGGGAGAGACCCAGAGAAACATCCATGTGAGACACATCAGTTGGTTGCCTCCCAAAAGCGCCGAGGCCAGGGCCCGGGATCAACCTGCAGTCTGCGGACCCCACCCGCTCGCTCTAAAACTAACAAACAAATAAATAGTAAAACGTTGGCTAGTCCCAAATGGTCATTTTATTTTTCTGAAAAGAAAGACCTGTCTTATACCAGACCCTAAAAAAACAAAACAAATCCCTAGTCCTAGCTGGTTTGGCTCAGTGGATAGGGCGCCGGCCTGCGGACTGAAGGGTCCAAGGTTCGATTCCTGGTCAGGGCACAGGCCAAGGTTTCAGGCTCCATCCCCAGGGTGGGGAGTGCAGGAGGCAGCCGATCAATGATTCTCTCTCCTCACTGATGTTTCTATCTCTCTCTCCCTTCCACTCTGAAATCAATAAAAAAATTAAAAAAACCCCTAAAATATAAATATCCTATTCTTGAGAAACACACCAAATATGTTCCTATTCATAAATTCACAATAACACTAGAAATAAAGCCTCACCTATTGCCTTTAGAAGAGTCTAGGGGCAAAGTCTTCATTTCGGAAACTGGTAATAAATGAAAGGACAGGGCCCGGCACAGTGACCCACACTCCGGGGAACCGCTGCACTAACGGGGTTCTGGCATAGCGGTGCGGAAGGAACGAACAGGATTTAGGGTGTCAGTTCTCCAAACACACCACACAGGGGCACCCGACATCAGTGCTCCCAGCGCAGAGCGCCTGCACCCCAGTCGCCGGCCAGGCCGCCCCGCTATGAGCGACGAGGGGAGGGGACCTGGGCAGCCACCAGCACAGCGGAGAACGGGAAGGGCCCCTGCTAGTTAGTGGAAGTCATCGGCACCAGGGCCGCGGGGTCCCAGCTGGGCTTCTCAGCCCGCCTCCGGCAGGTAAACGCACCCCACCTATCCCGAGCCCGGCCCCCCTATGGCCACAGGTGCTGGGCCCGAGCCCTCTCTCAGGCCCCTTCCGAGCATGCGCAGGAAGTTAGGCGCCCGCAGGCAGAGCCGTCCCTCAGGCGCGTGCGCGGCAGACGGGGCGGTCCCTCGGGCGCGTGCGCGGCGGGGAGGGCGGGGTCTCGGGCGCGTGCGCGGGGTCGCACAGTGCCACTGACCCGCCAGCGACCGGCATGACGGGCTGGGCGCTCACTGCCGCCCCCGCCTCGCTGCCGCGCCATGGAATGCCTGCGGGGCCTGCCCCGGCTCCTGCCGCGCGCGCTGCGGCTGCTCCCGCGCGGCCTGTGCGCTCCGGCCTGGAGTCTGATCCCCGCGCGCGCCACCGGACCCCTCGGAGGGAGTTGGGCCGCGCTGCCCGGCGCACCGCGCGGGCCCCGCCTGGCAGGTACGGCCCCGCCCCCAGCCCGGGACGCCGCGATGACCTCGGGCCCCAGCCCGGCCCGTCCTCCTCGCGGTCCCTGGGCAGAGCTCCCGCCCGAAGCGCCCGGGGCGCCTTTAGTGTTTAAATCCGGCGTCGCCCTTACTCGTCTTGACAGCTGGGAAGTCAAGATCCGGCTCCGCCGCCTGAAATACTTGAATAAGTTTCTTCCTTGTCGGGGGGGGGGGGGGGGGGGGGGGGGGGGGAGGAGAGGCGGCTCCGTGTGTTCCGGGAACGAGGTGGGAAGCACTGGGGAGACTTGGAGTCGAGTAAGGGCGGACTTTGGTTCAAGTGCGGCCGACCGGCTGGTCAGTGCGGCCGGAGGACGAACCGGAGTTGGTGTGTCTTCACCGGATGATAAAGGGCGACGATCGCCGGCATTTCCACCCACCGAGAGCGCCGAGCTAATAGCGCCGAGCAGCCCACGGCATTGAAGCTTAGGGCTTCCCCTGATGGCGCTGCGGGGCAGATACGTGTGTTCATTTGCGCTCCCCAAGCAACCCAGCATCTCCACCTCCATCCCCAGCCCCGCGGGGTCTCGGAATGGGTCCACCCCACACTCTCCGGGTTCATCCGCCTGATGGTTTTGTGGGTTTGTTTTGTTTTTTTTTACTTTATTTATAATGTAATAGTTAGAGGTCTCTTTTTAAATTCTCACCCAACGATATTTTTTCCCACTGATTTCTAGGGAGAGTGGGAGGGAAGACAGACATGAATTGGTTGCCTTTTGCTCGCACCCCTCCCGGGGCTGGGGAACCTACAACTGAGGTCCCTGCACGTGACTGGGACTTGAACCCAGGTCCGCAGGCCCACACTCTGGGCACTGAACCAAAGCAGCCAGGCCTGTCTGGTGTTTTAGGGCAAACACTGAGATGCAGACTCTCTGTCCTGGGACCCTTCATCGTTGTGTTAGTAGGAAATGCTGATGTACGCTCCGATATTGACCTCCACGCAGCTGACCCTTAAAATGTCACGCTTTGGGAAAGGGTAACACGAGGCCTCCAGCTGAGAAATCTTCTCGCATCTGAGCTGCACCTTCCGCTCTGGAAGCTTCAGATGACGGGCAGTGCTTTCCCACCTCCGCCCGGTCCCCTGATGTTTGTGCTTTTTGTGGGACGCTGAATGGACCTGGTCGTACTTCAGACCTCTCTTCACCTCAGTCGGGTCACATGGTTTAAATTCATTTTCAAGATTTGCCTTCGTTCCAGCTCACCGAGGCCAGCATTCCAGTTCCGTTGGCTATTTTGCACGTAGCAACAATCAAGTGTGTCTGTGGAAAAGAAGTTAGTGCAAAGAAGTCAAGTCTGTAGGTTTCCTAGTTTCTGGGTCAGCAATTCACCCTGATCCTGGAATGCTGCGAAGCCCTGGGCCCTTGGGACCTGTTTCCTAAAATACACCTACCAATTCCATTCCCATGAGGAGCCCTTTAAATTATGCAGAAAAGAAGGGGCCTTTGCTTTTGTCTCAACACGTACGTTTGCTCACCCGGCTCTGAGGTGATGAGGAAGGACAGGGTGGCGGAACCCAGTCATTCTGCCTCCCTGAGCCGTTCCGAAGACCTCTCCCCGTTAAACCGGACACACGCGCCTGCAAACAGGGAACTGCACAAATGAGTGTCCCTTCTCCCCTAGGAAAAAGCTCTTAAAAATAGCAAATTAGCCTGCAGACCACGGGCTCTGAGAGTTGTGCCTGGGCCGCATGTGACAGCCAGTCGTGTGATTGCAGGGAAGTCCCTCCTTCCTTTTCAGGCGAGATGCACCAGCTGAGGACGTCCGAGGCCGCGCAGGCCACCCTGGCCAGCGTGGCCCCCGTGTTTGCCGTGGTGAGTGCGTGCCGGCGCCGATAACCGAGCGCCGCTGCCTCGTCGTCTCTCACGTGGGGGCGGGGGTGGGGCTGTGCTCAGCGGGGGGGGGCTTCTCCCGCGACGAGAGCCCAGGTCCGATTTGTCCGGCCGAGGAAAAGGGAGTTTCAGCCCTAACTCAGAACCCACTTCAGCCACACAAGGGCAGGAGGGTTCTGTGTGATGTCGTGTTTGTGGGATGTCACAGTACCATGTGGTGTGAGACCACACGTAGTTTACTGCTTTTGTTCTCTGTCTTCAGACTAAGTTTGACAAAGAAGGAAACGTGACGTCGTTTGGTGAGTATCTTCAAGTTTCTCCTGCATCATCTCGTTAGTCATCGGATGCGGAATCTGACGGACCTCACGGGATGGCGGGCGTGCTGTGAACGGAGCGCCGTGTGCGGGGAGGGCGAGGCGGGGAGGGCCTTTGTGCAGCCTGTCCGTCGGGCCCCCTGGGGCTGCAGTGCCGGACCGTCCAGGTTCTCCCGGGGGATCGTGAGGGTCCCTGGCGCTCGGCCCAACTTTAAAGGCACAGAAACTCTTCTCTGTCTCCTCTTCAGTCTCCCTTTCCCGCCTCGTCCTCAGTCACGCCCCTGCGTCTGGGCAAGGCGGAGGCACGGACCTCCAACCACCCACCGTGAGGACAGGAGACGAGGCGGGCGGGCGCTGGGCTCTGCTGGTCACTGTTTCTAAAGTGAAACATCCCTCGGTCTGACCTCGGAGGCCCACGCACCCCTCCTCCTGTCGCTGAGGTCCTCGGGGAACCTCCCGCACGTCTGCTCGATAGCTCCGAAGGCTGTTCTGCCTGGAGCGCCGCCACCCCTGTGGTGTGACGGACGGGTGCAGACAGCAGTGTCTCCAGGACCGCTGTGGGCCTGTCACCCAGTCTGCTTTCTCTTGGGGATAAATTGCATTTTCAGGCAGAGTCTAGTCTGAGGGCTGACTTTTCCTCGTTTCATGTCAGTCCTAGAAGAAAAAATGGAATCTCTCTCTTCCCAGATTTAAAATATTGAAGATGATGAGGGATGAGAAATGACAGAGAGGGCAGGTCCTGTTAAAGAAAGGGGCCGTGCCAGCGCACAGTGAGGCCAAGTCCCCTGACAGCCTTGCGTGCTTTTATTTGGGTCCGGGGCGCCTGCGCGCAGAGACTCGATGGAGCAGGGTAACAGGAGGAAGAATACTAGAGTTGGGTTAGCTTCAGCCTGAGCGTGTTCTTCAGGTAAAAACCGGCATTTAAAACACTCCTGTCAGCTGTGGTTTCTGGCAATAACACAAAATCATCTTGGTGGTGGTGAGAGGGTGCTCTGCTGTGAAGACTGAGCTCTTGGATTGATTAGACCGGCCACTTCTTCATGAAAACATTTCTTCTACAGAAAGGAAGAAAACGGACTTGTATCAAGAATTAGGTCTTCAGGCCAGAGATCTGCGGTTCCAGCACCTCATGAGCATCACCACCAGAAACAACAGGATCATCCTGAGAATGGAGGTGAGGGTCCCTCCCATCCCGTGTCCCCACGGGCCCGTGGGAGCCGCTGCCGGGCCAGCGCCATCAGCCCCGGGTTCGAGTGATTCTGGAGCAAACGCCGCTCTGAGACACAGGGAGGGAAGCCTGTGGCAAAACAGAGTGAGCAGACTTCCAGTGGCACAGATGGCGTGTGTGTGGGCGTTGACTGCGCTTTTCTGTGTAGACGTTTCCGCCGTGAAGCGCGGGGGAGGTGAAAGGGGCGCCCTCTAGGCTTGTGGCCCGAGGCCTTTGGCGCTGCTCTTCCCCCGAAACGGACGTGGCTCTGCCCACGCCTCCCTCCCGCAGTACCTGAAGGCCGTGATCACCCCCGAGTGTCTCCTGATCCTGGACTATCGCCACCTCAACCTGGAGCAGTGGCTGTTCCGGGAGCTCCCCGCGCAGCTGGCCGGAGAGGGCCAGCTGGTCACCTACCCTTTGCCCTTTGAGTTCAGAGCCATGGAAGCTCTCCTGCAGTACCGGGTGAGCCGTCCGTCCGCGCCTGCTCTTGTCCCAGCTCCAGTGCTGTCGCGGGGGAAGACACGGGAGCAGGCCAGGACAGCGCAGGCGTGGGAACCGAGACGAGATGCGGGGGGCGGGGAAGGGGGGGGACAACTGACCCTGAGCGTTCTGGGAAGATGGAGTTCTCATGCGAGGCCTATGGCTCTAGATCGGCAAGCTGCAGGGAAAGCTGCGCCTGCTGGAGCCCCGGATCCTCGACACGTTGGAGGCGTTGGTGGACCCCAAGCACTCCTCTGTGGACAGAAGCAAACTGCACATCCTGCTGCAGAATGGCAGGAGGTGAGCCGGTCCGCCCGTCCCGGCCGTGGTTACCAGTGGGTGTGAGCAGATCCCTGTCCGTGGTTCCAGTGGGTGTGAGCAGATCCCTGTCCGTGGTTCCAGTGGGTGTGAGCAGATCCCTGTCCGTGGTTCCAGTGGGTGTGAGCACAGCCCTGTCCGTGGTTCCAGTGGGTGTGAGCAGATCCCTGTCCGTGGTTCCAGTGGGCCTGAGCACAGCCCAGACTCCGATCCAAGGGTCATCACCGTCTTTAAAGCCCAGCGGGAGCTGCTGATGGTGGTGACTTCCTGTCGGGCGCCGAGTGGAGGGAAGAGAGACGGGGTGGGAAGGCTGCATCTGGCTCGGTCCCGGGCCCTGCCTGGGGGCCCGGTTCGGTCTGCGTGTGGACAGCAGAGCGCTGCCGACACCTCCCTGTTCGCCGCCTTGTGCGAGAGGGGACCCGTGCCCTGCCTTCCAGCCTGTCCGAGCTGGAGACGGACGTCACCATGTTCAAGGAGGCGATCCTGGAGATCCTGGACGACGAGGAGCGGCTGGAGGAGCTCTGCCTCAGCAAGTGGAGCGACCCCGAGGTCTTGTGAGTGCCCTCCGGCCCCAGACTCCCCTCGAGCTCCTCCCTCGGGGCACTCAGTCTCCCTCTGGGGCACTCGGTCTCCCTCTGGGGCACTCGGCCTCCCTCGGGGGCACTCGGTCTCCCTCTGGGGCACTGGGCCTCCCTCGGGGGCACTCGGCCTCCCTCTGGGGCACTCGGCCTCCCTCTGGGGCACTCGGTCTCCCTCTGGGGCACTGGGCCTCCCTCTGGGGCACTCGGCCTCCCTCTGGGGCACTGGGCCTCCCTCTGGGGCACTGGGCCTCCCTCGGGGGCACTGGGCCATCCCTCTGGGGCACTCGGCCTCCCTCTGGGGCACTCGGCCTCCCTCTGGGGCACTCGGCCTCCCTCGGGGGCACTCGGCCTCCCTCTGGGGCACTCGGCCTCCCTCGGGGCCCTTGGGCTCGGAGCTCGAGGCTCACACACTCGGCGTTCCAGCTGTCTGTGGGTCGGCGTCAGAGGCTCAGGCAGACTTTGTAACGGGCTCAGGGCTGTCTGCAGGCTCTAAGCCCCGTCTCCCAGTGAGGAGGCTGACATATCAAGCTGGGCCGCCATGGAGGCGCGCACAGAAACGGGGACACGCTGGCCCCTTCCCTTGTGTCCTGGGCGGCAGCGGGGACGGGAGCGCTGCCCCAGCCTCTGGGAATGGAGAGCCGTGTCGCACCCTCACCCATCGCTCTGTGCGGGCCAGGCCCCGGCGGGGAGCCTGCCCTCGTGTTCGGCCGTGGGTTTGGTTCACCGGTTTGTACTCACTTGTCCCAGCCCGTCCTCACACGCCCGGACATGCTGTCACGGTGGTGGGACTCCTCCCTGTGCAGCAGGGGCCTGTGGGGGACGTCCCTGTGTGGTGCTCGGGGTCAGGGACGGCCCTCAGACGGGGGTGACAGACAGACAGGGCCGGCGGTGGGTGTGCTCACGCGGGGCTGGGTGTGTGGCACGGGTCGGGGTGTAACGGGTTGGGGGTAACAGGTGGAGGGTGTGGCATGTGGGCGCTGCTTACGCGGCGCTTGTGATTGGAGTGAGCAGAGCAGCGCGGGCATCGACCACGCGGAGGAGATGGAGCTGCTGCTGGAGAACGGCCTCCGGCTGGCCGAGGACCTGGCGCACGCCGCCCGCGAGCTGCGGACGCTCATCGACGACTCGCAGAGCGTCATCTTCCTCAACCTGGACAGGTGGGCGCGGGGGGGGGTGTGCTCCTGCTCTGGGCGGGGCGCCTGGGGCGGGGCCTGGCCCTGGGCCAGCTGACCGCCGCCGTCCGCAGCCACCGCAACGTCATGATGCGGCTGAACCTGCAGCTGACCATGGGCACCTTCTCGCTCTCGCTCTTCGGCCTCATCGGGGTCGCCTTCGGCATGAATTTGGAATCTTCCCTCGAAGAGGTGAGGGCGTGTGTCGGGAAGCTCGGGTCTTTCTTCCCGCTGGGAAGGTCGGTTCTAAACTGGACTTTACAAGGGAGTCTCCCTGTCCTCCCCCCGGGGACCCGAATGCGGTTCTGGCCCGTGCGCTGCCAGGCGGGCTCCAGACCCGTCGCCACGGCACGGACCGGCTCCCGCTTCTCAGACTGGCCGCGTGCCCGCGGGAGGCCCGCCGTGTGGCTCAGCCGCCAGCTCGGAGAGTGCTGTGATCGTTCCCGCTGCCGATGGGAGCAGGGAGGCAGGGAACGCCAGTGACCTGCCCGGGGCGGAGCCGGCGCGTCCCTGCTGGGTGTGAACCAGAGACCGGCGGCCCCCTGGTCCGCGCCTTACTTCGGGGGTGGCGTGGCGCTGGCCAGGCTCAGCTCGCCCTGCCCCTCTCCCAGGCGTGAACCCGGCCCTGCGCTCCCCCGCTCTGGCTCGGCCCCGTGTCCCGGCGAGTCCCACGGCCGTGTCCGGCTGCCGGCCTGCGGCCTGTGGCCTCCGTCGGGACCCCGTCCACCCTGAAAAGTGCTCGCTCAGAGTCGCGAGCCTGAGGCCACTCCGCCCTCCGGCTGTTGGGTCGCCCTGGGAGCCCTCGAGGTCAAAACCGGACGAGCCTGCCCCGGCCTCGGCGACCCCCGCACCTGCTCTCTTCCAGGACCACAGGGTGTTCTGGCTGGTCACCGGGGTCATGTTCATGGGCAGTGGCCTGATCTGGCGGCGGCTGCTGTCCTTCCTCGGGCGGCAGCTAGAGGCTCCCGTGCCTCCGATGGTACGTATGGGGTCCCCGCGGGCAGGGGTCACAGCCGTGCTGTCACACCACGGCCCGTGGGGTCAGGCACACTCCTTGACCCTGGCAGTTACTTAACGCCTGGAAGCCATCTCAATCCCCGTCACATCGCACCACCTGCCTCTCGGGGTCAGGGAGCTGAGCAGGATAACCGTGTGAAGCACTGGGAGCACAGCGCTGCCCCGGAATACGGAGCTACTTGGGGGGGGGGGGGGCGATGGATACTCAGCCAGGAGCCGGCAGTGAGCTGGGGCGGGGCCTCATCACCAAACGGAAATGCAGGGCCAGCGCGGCCACTGGAGAGAGGTTACCGCCCTGCTCCCGTCACTCAGGTGACCCCGCTGTCCACGGGGCCCCTCGGCGGTGACGGGGCGGCCTTTCCTCCTGAGAACGACACGACTAACACGCCATTGCCCGCTTTGCGCAGGTGGTCTCGCTGCCGAAGAAGACCCTGCGGGCAGACGGACGGATGGACTCGAAGTCCAGCCTCAGGCCGGACGGGCTGGGGTCCAGCAGGGGCGTCCTCACGCCCCGGTGAGCAGGGCAGCCGCCGGCGAGGCTGAAGCACAGCTGCGTTGTCATCCGAGGAAGGCCCTGCGCAGCGACCGCACGGGGCCTGGACCCGCTGCCAGGGCCGGAGACCACGGCTCCGTCAGGGCCGGACTGCGCTGCGCGGCAGAGCTGCCTGTGGACGGACGGGAGGCCCGCAGGCCGGAGCCTGGGCTGTGGCGGACTTGGCTTCTCCGCATCGAGGAAGGAGCGTCCGGCAGCCGCGGTGCAGACGGCCTGTCCGTCTCAGGAGCCGGGCTGGGCCGGCCCCGCACGTCAGCCCCACTCCAGTCTGCGGGAGCCTGCAGCTGTTCTCTGCTCCCCCCAGACAGACAATAAACGGAGGGCATGGCCCTCTCACTCCGCGTTTGTGGTTCCAGTTCGAGGTCAGCTTTCACCCCAAACGGCTCTCTGCGTGGCGGTCACTGCCTTGGGAAGCAGAGCTGTTCCTGGCTCTTCGCTGCTTGGTGGTTCCTGGTGGGGTGAGGGTGGGGGCCCCCCAGGCTGCAGGACGGGAGACGCTTTGCCAGACACTGGTCAAAGCAGGCGGTTGATGGCTGTCACCTCAGAGCTGCCGTCCTTGACGCCCCGGCCTTTCCTGTCTCTGGAGGTTCAAGGCAGGGTTCCCCTAACCCTACCCTGGCCCTAACATTAGCCCTGGGCCTTGACCTAACCCTAACCCTGACCTTCATCTTGTGCCCTGGCCCTCTGCCCAGAGCTTACGGCAACCGCCCTAAGGACAGTCCGCCTCACCCCTCGGGTCCCATCCTCCCTGGGCCTGAGCCAGCATTCACCCACATACCGGTGCCCGGGGGAGGCGACCTCGAGCCCCCACCCACTCCAGCCCTCCCCGGCCCCCATGTTTTCAGCAATCCTGGAACCTGCTCCGCACCTGCGTGGGCAGGTGTTTAAAACGCGCTTTCGAGGGCGCCACCTCCAATCTGGAGGCCAGCACGGCCCCACCGGGGAGCCCAGACCCCCGTCCTGTGTCCCCCAAAACATTACAGCCTCCCCTGCTCACCACACCCATCCCTGCTCCTCCGCCCAGGGCTCAGCGCCTGTGCCTTAGCCATTCCCCTAATCCTCACCCGAGCCCTAACCGTAGCCTCAGCCAGAGCAGCCCTGCAGGCAGTGCGGGGCCGGCTCCGGGGGGCAGCGTCAGAGGCGGCGGCTCAGGCCCCTGTGCGGTCTGGTGGTCGGAGTAACCCGCTCTCCCCCGACGCGAAGGAGTGAGGTTTCTCGCGCTCCACTCCGCCGTGGCCCAGCCCTGCGGTCGCCCCGTGGGCAGAGGCTCATTTGGAGTTAAACTCGTGAGTGAGTCAGACCGGACCCTGGACGGCGCCGGGTGCCCTGCTCCTGTGGACGGGGTCCGGGCCCACAGCTGAGGCCGGGACGGGGTGCCCGGAGCAGAACCGGTCCGACTGCCCCGGCGTAGGATCGGGTGCTCCCTTCGGTGCGTGCGTGCGGCTCTGGGGGGAGGGGTTTCCGAGTCGTGTCCCAGGTGAGCGGGGACACAGCGCCCCCACCTCCCAGGGCTGACACAGGCTCCCTGGCGGGCGGTGAGCCGGGTCAGTGTCAGGCCCCTCCGGCCGACATCCCCCCGCGGTGACAGGCCTGTGCCGACGCCCACGGCTCAGCTCTGAGCCGAAAGGGGACCGGGGACAAACGGCTCTTCGGGAGCAGGCGCCGGAACACCAGCCGCGGCCACGAGAGGCTGTCCTGCCGGCACCCCGACCCGGCGGGGCCACCGCCGTGTTTAACCGCGGCGTGAGCTTCGGGGTCGTTTGCGTGACCCCCGAGGAGGCGGTCTAACGGGCAGAGCCCGCGTTCACCCCCTCTTCCCATCAGAGCCGGTCCGTCAGGCACCGGTCCCCCCCCCCCCCCCCCCCGCCCGGAAGAACGCTGACGCAGAGACAAACGCGGGAAACACGGGACCCAGAAACGGCCGGTGTGCGGGAGTGCGTCCCGAGGCCCGAACGGGATTTGGAGGTAAACCCGTGAGTGCGGGTGTGAGTGAGTGAGACCGGACCCTGGACGGCGTTTCCGCGCAGATGTGCCGCGGTGAGCGTTTAATCCGCCGCCCCCCCCCCCCCCCCCCCCCCGCGCTCCCGCTCCCGTCCGCGTGCCGGTCCCGCGTGCAGGGGCTCCGTTTCCAGCCCGCCTGGCTGCGCGTCTCCGCTCCCAGGAGCCCCACCTCCTTCCAGCAGGTTCTCCTGTCCCACGGGGCGTGGGCTCCCGGGCGGGTTCAGTCCAGGCTGTAGACGTGAAGCGCCCCGGCCAGGCGGGCTCCCAGGGAACTCCTGCCCGCGGCCACGACCACTTGGTTCTGGGGAGACAGCTGGTCATCAGGGGACCCTGGAGACACAGCCTCGACCTCGGCTGCCCTGCCCCCTGGGGCCCAGAGGGACCCTCTACTCACGTCTGTGGCCGGCCCCCGCCCACCAGGGGGAACCCCCTCACCCACATCTGTGCCCGGCCCCCGCCCACCAGGGGCGGCAGAAGCAGCAGGTGGGGGCTCGCCTGGCTCCGCTCCCGCCCTCACCCCGCGCTCCCTGTGAGCCCCACCTGTCCTCGGGAGCTCCCCCTGGGCGGGGCGGGAGGTTGTGTGTGAGGTGAGGGGTGCTCCTCTCCCCCCCCAAGTGAAAACAAAGTCCGGCCTGAACGAGGCCGTCCCCAAACCCCAGCCGGGACAGCACCCCGGAGCCCGGCGGCCCACCTTGTCTCCGGCCCGCACGGTGACCAGGCCACTCCCGAAGCGCGAGCTCGCCTGCGGAGAGAGCCGTCAGGGGGCCGGGAGACGCGCCCCACGCGGACCAGCTCCCGAGGGGCTGGCCCCCCAGCCTCCCTCCCTCCTGCGGGGCTTACCTCGGGGGACACGAGGACGTGCTGGGCCTGGAAGACACAGAGCGGAAGGGAGACTCGGAGCCACGCTCACGCGGGGTTTCAGCCGGTTCCACCCGACGCGCCTCCTCCCAGCCCGCAGGCGCCTTAAGACGCCCGTGCTGACCCCCGGGGGGGGGGGGGGGCGGGGGGGGCCCTCAGAGGAACGCGGCCAGAAAAACACCCGGGGCCCAGCGGCGATCCGCGAACCAGGAGGTCAGGGTTCGATTCCCGGTCAGGGCACAGGCCCGGGTTTCGGGCTCCATCCCCAGGGCAGGGGGTTGGGGGGGTGCACAGGAGACAGCCGATCCATGATTCTCTCTCCTCATGGATGTTTCTCTCTCTCTCCCTCTCCCTTCCTCTCTGACATCAACAAAACTGTCCTTAAAAGAGAAAAACACACGTGTAAAAGCGTCTACATGTGAATTGTGTAACGGCGGTTACATGAGCTACGGCTCATCCACAGATAGAACACACGACACTAGTCACATCGCGCAGGCCAGCAGGTGGGTGGAGGGGTGCGGGCAGTGTGGCCAGCGGGCGGGGGGGTGCGCGCAGTGTGGCCAGCAGGCGGGGGTGCGCGCAGTGTAGCCAGCGGGCGGGGGTGCGTGTAGTGTGGCCAGCGGGCGGGGGTGCGCGCAGTGTGCCCAGCGGGCGGGGGGTGCGCGCAGTGTGCCCAGCAGGCGGGGGTGCGCGCAGTGTGGCCAGCGGGCGGGGGTGCGTGTAGTGTGGCCAGCAGGCGGGGGTGCGTGTAGTGTGGCCAGCAGGCGGGGGTGCGCGCAGTGTGGCCAGCGGGTGGGGGGTGCGTGCAGTGTGGCCAGTCGGTGGGGGGTGCACGCAGTGTGGCCAGCGGGCGGGGGGTGCGCGCAGTGTGGCCAGCGGGTGGAAGTCCGCGCAGTGTGGCCAGCGGGCAGAGGTGCGCGAAGTGTGGCCAGCAGGCGGGGGTGCGCGCAGTGTGGCCAGCGGGTGGAAGTCCTCACAGTGTGCCCAGCGGGCAGAGGTGCGCGAAGCGTGGCCAGCAGGTGGAGATACGCAGGCGGTGTGACCAGCGGGTGGGAGTGCGCGCAGTGTGGCCAGAGGGTGGACGGCACCCGGTCACCCCCCACACTACCTTCTCCTCCGGGCACGGGGACGTCCAGCGCTTGCACCTGCCCGTCATGTCGCCGGAGAAGCTGCGCCTGCCGTTGTAGACGTAGACGCGGCCGTCCTCTCCGCCGATGAGCCCCGACGTCACATCCGCGATCCGCAGGGGGGCGGCCACGAGGACCTCGTCTGTGACGGAGACGGCGGGAAGCGCCCGCTCCCCCGCCCCGGCCCCCGCCCCTCCCACGGCGCCGGGCCGGCTTCACGCGGCCCAGCCCCCCCCCCACCCCCCCGTTTCCCGCTGATCGCTCTGCCATCACCCGCCACCACCTCCCGAAGGTACAGCTCCCTCTCCCTCGTGTTTCTCTCTCCCGCCCCCTCCTCTCCGAAATCAATAAAAACATACATACACACGTAAAAAAAATACAGCTCGCCCGGCCGGCGTGGCTCGGGGTTGAGCATCAGCCTATGAACCGGGGGCTCAGGGTTCGAGCCCCGGTCGGGGCACAGGCTCAGGTTGCACGATCGATCCCCCAGTGAGGGGCGTGCAGGAGGCAGCCGGTCCCTGATTCTCTTCCATCGTTGATGTTCTTTTCCTCTCTCCCCCTCTCCCTTCCTCTCTGAAATCGATAAAAATGTGCATGTGTTTGCCGAAACTGGTTTGGCTCAGTGGACAGAGCGCCGGCCTGCGCACTGAAGGGTCCCGGGTTCGATTCCGGTCAAGGGGGCGTGCACCTTGGCTGCGGGCGTATCCCAGCAGGAGGCAGCTGATCGATGTTTTCTCTCTCATCTGTTTCCAGCGCTCTATCCCTCTCCCTTCCTCTCTGTAAATAAATCAATAAAAAATATATATATTTTTAAAATGTGTGTGTTTTCTTAAAGGCCCAGCTCCGGCTTTCCGCAGTGGCTGTACGGTAGCCGCTGGGTTTATCTGCGGTGCGATCATCGCTGATTGAAAAGAGACAAGGTGAGCTCCCTCCTCTCTGGATACCTGGTGCTGCTGGTTAGACCAGACTCAGCACCGGGGGCCACCGGGGGGCAGCGGTGAGGCAGGGCCCAGGGACCCGCGGGGACCGTCTGGGAGGGAGCTACCTAGGCCGTCACCGTCCAGGTCGCTCAGGTGCAGGACGCCCCCGAAGCGGGAGAAGCGGCGGTCTCCACTGAAGGAGCTGACCGGGGCGGGCGGGGCGGCGGGGCTCAGCCGGTACATGCGTGTGGCCCCGCCCTGGTGCAGGGTCATGGTCAGGAAGGCCATCTTGGACACGTCGTCTGGAAGGAGCACGCCGTTCGGGCGGGGCTCTCGACACCCAGCGGCCCCCGGCCCCGCATCGGCTCCCGCCCCCGGCCTACCGTGCGTGGGGGCGCCCACCAGCAGCACCGGCGTCCGCGACCCGTTCACCAGCACGTGGCCGCTGGACAGGGAGGTGCCCAGCTTCCCCATCGCCTGTGAAAGGCCCCGAGTCACAGGCCGGCTGGGACCGCGTTTCCCGGGCGCCCGTCAGGGGCGAGGGCGCCCAATTGTCCCCCCCGATAGAGAACACGCCCACCTCGTCCCCCCCACCCCGATGGAGAACACGCCCACCTTGTCCCCCTCGATGGAGAACGCGCCCACCTTGTCCCCCTCGATGGAGAACACGCCCACCTCGTCCCCCCGATGGAGATACCTTGTCCCCCCCGATGGAGAACACGCCCACCTTGTCCCCCTCGATGGAGAATACGCCCACCTCGTCCCCCCGATGGAGATACCTTGTCCCCCTCGATGGAGAACACGCCCACCTTGTCCCCCCGATGGAGATACCTTGTCCCCCTCGATGGAGAACACGCCCACCTCGTCCCCCCGATGGAGATACCTTGTCCCCCCCGATGGAGAACACGCCCACCTTGTCCCCCTCGATGGAGAACGCGCCCACCTTGTCCCCCTCGATGGAGATACCTTGTCCCCCCCGATGGAGAACACGCCCACCTTGTCCCCCTCGATGGAGAACACGCCCACCTTGTCCCCCTCGATGGAGAACACGCCCACCTTGTCCCCCCCGATGGAGAACACGCCCACCTTGTCCCCCTCGATGGAGAACACGCCCACCTTGTCCCCCTCGATGGAGAACACGCCCACCTTGTCCCCCCCGATGGAGAACACGCCCCACCTTGTCCCCCTCGATGGAGAACGCGCCCACCTTGTCCCCCCCGATGGAGAACACGCCCACCTTGTCCCCCTCGATGGAGAACACGCCCACCTTGTCCCCCCCGATGGAGAACGCGCCCACCTTGTCCCCCCCGATGGAGAACACGCCCACCTTGTCCCCCTCGTTGGAGAACACGCCCACCTTGTCCCCCTCGATGGAGAACACGCCCACCTTGTCCCCCTCGATGGAGAACGCGCCCACCTTGTCCCCCTCGATGGAGAACACGCCCACCTTGTCCCCCTCGATGGAGAACGCGCCCACCTTGTCCCCCTCGATGGAGAACGCGCCCACCTTGTCCCCCTCGATGGAGAACACGCCCACCTTGTCCCCCTCGATGGAGAACACGCCCACCTCGTCCCCCGATGGAGATACCTTGTCCCCCCCCGATGGAGAACACGCCCACCTCGTCCCCCTCGATGGAGAACCCGCCCACCTCGTCCCCCCGATGGAGATACCTTGTCCCCCCCGATGGAGAACACGCCCACCTTGTCCCCCTCGATGGAGAACACGCCCACCTTGTCCCCCTCGATGGAGAACACGCCCACCTCGTCCCCCCGATGGAGATACCTTGTCCCCCCCGATGGAGAACACGCCCACCTTGTCCCCCTCGATGGAGAACGCGCCCACCTTGTCCCCCTCGATGGAGATACCTTGTCCCCCCCGATGGAGAACACGCCCACCTTGTCCCCCTCGATGGAGAACACGCCCACCTTGTCCCCCTCGATGGAGAACACGCCCACCTTGTCCCCCTCGATGGAGAACGCGCCCACCTTGTCCCCCCCGATGGAGATACCTTGTCCCCCTCGATGGAGAACACACCCACCTCGTCCCCCCGATGGAGATACCTTGTCCCCCTCGATGGAGAACACGCCCACCTTGTCCCCCTCGATGGAGAACACGCCCACCTTGTCCCCCTCGATGGAGAACACGCCCACCTTGTCCCCCCGATGGAGAACACGCCCACCTTGTCCCCCCCGATGGAGATACCTTGTCCCCCTCGATGGAGAACACACCCACCTCGTCCCCCCGATGGAGATACCTTGTCCCCCCCGATGGAGAACACGCCCACCTTGTCCCCCTCGATGGAGAACACGCCCACCTTGTCCCCCCCGATGGAGAACACGCCCACCTTGTCCCCCTCGATGGAGAACGCGCCCACCTTGTCCCCCTCGATGGAGAACACGCCCACCTTGTCCCCCTCGATGGAGAACATGCCCACCTCGTCCCCCCCGATGGAGATACCTTGTCCCCCCCGATGGAGAACAGGCCCACCTCGTCCCCCCGATGGAGATACCTTGTCCCCCCGATGGAGAACACGCCCACCTTGTCCCCCTCGATGGAGAACACGACCACCTTGTCCCCCTGATGGAGATACCTTGTCCTCCTCGATGGAGAACACGCCCACCTCGTCCCCCCGATGGAGATACCTTGTCCCCCCGATGGAGAACACGCCCACCTCGTCCCCCCGATGGAGATACCTTGTCCCCCTCGATGGAGAACACGCCCACCTCGTCCCCCCGATGGAGATACCTTGTCCCCCCCGATGGAGAAGGCGCTCTTGCGGGCGGGCGGGAAGTAGCCATCCACGCGGCCCAGGCTCTGCTTCTCGTCCCGCGAGTGGAACAACTGGCCCAGGCTGGAAGGGAGCACACGGGCATGGGGGGGCCAGGGCGGGAGCTGGCCAGGTGCTCAGGTCCCCCGCCAGGTCCCCCCTGCACCCCTGAGTCCGTCTGGGTGACACGGGCACAGAGCAGGCGTCGGGGAGGCAGGCCCACCATCCGCCCGACTGTCAGCAAGGACAGGGCTGCCCGCCGGACAGGCTGACCTGTGCCCCAAATCCACAGGTTGATTGTGTTGAAGCCCTGGCCCTGGCTCCCCAGACTGGGACCGGAGTTGGGGGCCCTGGGGGGAGCATGCAGTCTCCCCCGGAGGAGCACTCAGCATCACCCAGAGGAGCACTCAACGCCCCCAGGGGGAGCACTCAGTGTCCCCGGGGGAGCACTCAGCATCCCTGGGGGAGCACTCAGCCGACGGGGCCGAGGGGCCCGCAGCGCCCGCTCACCCGCTGCTGTTCTTCCAGGTGGGGCTGCCCGCCAGCAGCAGCGTCCGGTTGTCCAGGCGCACGGCGTGCAGCGAGTAGCCCAGCCAGGCAAAGTCCTCCTCGCCCCGCACCTGCCAGTCGGCCGCCTCCACCGTCAGCTTGTCTGCCAAGACAGGCCGCCTCGCTTTACCCGAGGCCTGGGGGGTGGGGAGGCCCGGGGCGGGGGGTGGGGAGGCCGGGAGGGAGGGAGGAAGAGGGAGGGAGGGAGAAAGAGAGGGAGGGATGCAGGGAAGGAGACAGGGAGAGAGGGAGGCCGGGAGGGAGGGAAGGAGAGATGGAGGGAGAGATGGAGGTAGGGAGGGAGGGAGGGAGGGAGGGAGAGAGGGGGGAGGGAGGGAGGGAGGGAGGGAGGGAGAGAGGGGGGAGGGAGGGGGGGGAGGCGGGAGGGGAGGAGGACAGGCGCCCCTCTGTAGGTCTGGCGGACGGGTTTCTCCCAGAGCTCTCAGACACCCCAGGTGTCCCAGGCCCCGGTTTGGAGGGGCTCGCAGGTCCTGCAGGAAGTCGGCTCCCGCCCGGCCCGGGACACTGAGGGAGGGCTGCCTCGGGCGCCCGGGGACCCGCTCTGTCGCTGGAGACAGGCCCTGGACCTGGGCCGGACGCCGGCCTCCCTGTCCCGGGGACACGCGCACCCCTCCCCAGAGAGCCGAGGGGGGGCTGCGGATGGACGGGAGACGCGGAGGGAGGGGGGGAGGGGGGACTACCTCCTTGGCGCCGGCCGGGGCCCGAGTGGAAGGCGGCCGCCATGCCCCGCTGCGTCCCGCCGCCCGGCGCGAACGGGGAGCCCAGCACCAGGTCGGGCGCGCCGTCTCCGTCCACGTCGGCCGCCAGGAGCCGCCAGCCCAGGTTGCAGTACGTGTCCTGGGGGACGAGGCCGCGTGTCGTCACCTGCAGGGGGCGCCCCCACCCAGGGCCTCCGGGGAGGGGGGGGGGCCGTACCTGGCAGGAGACGGTGATGTCGGGGGCCTGGGACAGCTTTCCGCTCTTGGAGCCGAAGTAGACGTACACCGCGCCCTGCGAGCACACGCGGCCCTGGTCGGGGCGGAGCCGGAGGACCGGGCAGTCCGTCCGTCCGACCGTCATGGGCAGACTCCCGCGGGGACACAGCCTGGCCCGATGCGGGGTTTTGGCCACGAGGCTGTCCCGGCCCAGCAGCGGGGCCCCGGGGTCTGCGGGGTGGGGCGCGAGGACCCCGCCCGCCCGTGTGCGAGCCCCGGGGTCAGGACGCAGGACTCGGGGCTGGCCCGGCGGTCTGACCCCACAGCTCCCCAGGGCCCGGGCTGTCGCCCCCCCCCCCACCTCGGGAGGCGAGGCGTTTGCTGGAGGCAGGAGGCAGGAGGCAGGAACAGTATATCAGGGACCAAAGGGGGCGCCCCGGGTCACCCCCAGACACTGGGCCGGCTTGTCCAACTGTCCGCTGCTACCAGGGGCTCGGCCCCCCATCCCCCCATCCCCACATCCGTCCATCCCCCCATCCGTCCAGCCCCCGCCCCCCCCCGGCCTGACCTTGTAGGTGAGCTGCTCGGAGCCCGTGGAGGGGGCGCCCACGGCCAGGTCGGGCAGCCCGTCCCCGTTGAAGTCCAGCACGGCCAGAGCGGAGCCGAAGCGGCCTGCGGGCTGGGGGGCGTCCGGCGCAGCCTCGGCTCAGCCTCGGCCCACACAGCCTGAGACAGACACCACCGCGCCCCACACAGCACCCGCAGGGCCCGCAACACGCAGCACCCACAACACGCAGCGCCCACAACACGCAGCGCCCGTGACACGCAGCACCCGTGACACGCAGCACCCGTGACCCGCAGCACCCGTGACACGCAGCACCCGTGACACGCAGCACCCGTGACACGCAGCGCCCACAACACGCAGCGCCCGTGACCCGCAGCACCCGCAGCGCCCGCAACACGCAGCATCGTGACACGCAGCACCCATGACACGCAGCGCCCGTGACACGCAGCGCCCGTGACACGCAGCACCCGTGACACGCAGCGCCCGTGACACGCAGCGCCCACGACACGCAGCGCCCACAACACGCAGCGCCCACAACACGCAGCGCCCGTGACCCGCAGCACCCGCAGCGCCCGCAACACGCAGCATCGTGACACGCAGCACCCATGACACGCAGCGCCCGTGACACGCAGCACCCGTGACACGCAGCGCCCACAACACGCAGCATCGTGACACGCAGCACCCATGACACGCAGCGCCCGTGACACGCAGCACCCGTGACACGCAGCGCCCGTGACACGCAGCACCCACGACACGCAGCGCCCACAACACGCAGCGCCCACAACACGCAGCGCCCACAACACGCAGCGCCCGTGACACGCAGCGCCCGCGACACGCAGCGCCCACGACACGCAGCGCCCACGACACGCAGCGCCCACGACACGCAGCGCCCACGACACGCAGCGCCCACGACACGCAGCGCCCACGACACGCAGCGCCCACAACACACAGCACCCGTGACACGCAGCGCCCACGACACGCAGCGCCCGTGACACGCAGCGCCCACAACACGCAGCGCCCACAACACGCAGCACCTGTGACACACAGCGCCCGCGACACGCAGCACCCACAACAGGCAGCCGGGTGCTCTGACCCAGCGCCCCAGGAATTTGGGGGCGCGCAGGATGGGAAGGTCTGGGAATCCCTGGCCCCGGGGAACAAGTGAGAACCAGAAACCAGCCTCCCGGGACCCGCCGGGGAACGCCCTGCGGGCGCGGCTCACCTGGGAGCCCTCCAGGACCCCGTGGGCCTCGGCGTCCAGGTCCAGGTCGACGGGGGGCAGGCCCAGCTCGTTGCCGTACAGGAGGTACACGCGCCCCACGTGCAGGCGGCCGGGCCGGCTGTAGCCCGGGGCGCCCACCACCAGGTCGCCGTGCCCGTCCTGGTTTAGGTCGGCCGAGGTCATGGCCCTGCAGAGACGAGAGCCGCCCGGTGTCTGCTGACGGCTACGCTGCTGCCCGGCCCTGCAGGCTCAGCGGCTGAGCGTCGACCTATGACCCAGGAGGTCAGGGTTCGATTCCCGGTCGGGGCACAGCCCAGGTTGCGGGCTCCATCCCCAGGGTGGGGGGCGAGAGGCAGCCGAGCCATGATTTTCTCTCATTGTTGATGTTTCTCTCTCTCTCTCTCTCTCCCTCTCCCTTCCTCTCTGAAATCAATTCCATCTAATAAAAGAACAATATGCAAATTGACCGTACCTCCCATCTAGCCACGCCCACAGGCACACCCATCAAACAATCGCGAGCAAATTATGCAAATCAACCCAACCAAGACAGCGGTTCATTTGCATATCTGCGTGCAGAAGACGGCCTAGAAGGAAGCCCAGCACTGCAGGAGGGAGCGAAGCTGCAGAGAAGCAAGCAAGCGGGTGGGAGAGAAGGGAGGGAGGAGGCCGAGGAGACGGGAGAGAGCTTTGCTCAGGCCCCAGGAAGCTCTCTTCTTGCAAGAATCCTCCTTCAACGGGTCTCCAGTAAAAATATATTTTAAAAAAAAAATAAAAGCTACACTGCTCCCATCACCACACCACCATCTGCATTCTCCTTCTAACACCAGGGCTCCCCAGACCTGTGAGCGCCCGTCCCCGCGCACAGGGACCCCGACAGCCCCGGGCGCTCCAGCCCCTCGGGCGGGCCACTCCCTGAGGCTCCTACACGCGCCCTGACCACGTAACCAAGGCAACGCTGACGAGGACGGGGCATGGACACGGCAAAGGGGCCACGAGCTCTGTCGCCCGACCACAGGGACGGGGACCGGGAGCCCGACGCGGCACCCACCAGCCCAGCCTGGCGTAGGGCCGGGACAGGAAGTAGGACGCCAGCGGGCTGGACACGTGCTTCCGCGGCCGCTGGGAGCTGCCGGTGAACAGCAGCCGCTGGTTCCTCTCCCGCGCGTGGTACATGAAGGACAGCGAGTCCTGGAAGGAGAGTCGTGGCGTGGGGGGGGGGGGGGGCATCGGTGTGAACCGGGGGACAGGCAGCCCCCCCCACCCGCGTGGAGGCTGATGGTCCCTGACGTGCGCCCCCAGACGCAGACGGAGGCCTGAGGGACCCAGCGCCAGACCCGCCACGTTCAGGCAACGACTGAGCGCACCCAAGGGAGACGGAGGCTGGACGAGGGCGAGGGAGAGGGGTCTCTGTCCATTCCCCCGGCCAGCGGCCCTCCCACCTGCTCGCCCTCCCGCCCACGCCCCGCCCTCCCGCCCGCGCCCCGCCCCGCCCGCGCCCCGCCCTCCCGCCCGCGCCCCGCCCCGCCCGCGCCCCCGCCCTCCCGCCCACGCCCCGCCCACGCCCCGCCCCACCCGTGCCCCGCCCTCCCGCCCGCGCCTCTGGCACAGACCAGACCGGAGGCCGGAGGCCGAGGGCAGGGGGCCTGGCAGGCGCGAGGGACTCTCAGGGAGCGCCACACGGTCTGTGACCCGCAGGGCCGGGCCGGGGCCCTCCCTCCGCGGACAGCGGCCTCACCGAGGTCCAGGAGTCCACGCTGAAGACGGCGCCCCGCGCGGTGTAGTTGATGTGCTTCCCGGTGTCCGCGGGGAGGGCGGCAGTCAGGTTCCGGTGGGAGTCGCTTTTCTTCGCGTGGGAGCTGCTGAGGGAGGAGCGGCCAGAGCCAGCACCGAGGTGAAGGAGGCCATGGAGTTAGCCTCGGTTCCAAGCCCACGTCTCGGTAACTCCTCACCCGAGGGCGTCTCCCCATCGGTTTCAGGGAGGGGGGAGGGGAGAGGGGAGACAGAGAAACATCCACGTGGGAGGAACACGTCGACTGGCTGCCTCCTGCACGTGGGGCCCGACCAGGGCCTGGGCCGGGGAGGAGTCTGCAACCGAGGTACAGTGCCCTTGACCCAAACGGAACCCTGGGTCAAGGTTAAGGGTGAGGCCTGGGTCAAGGTTAAGGGTGAAACTTGGGTCAAGGCTAAGGGTGAGGCCTGGGTCAAGGGTAAGGGTGAGGCCTGGGTCAAGGTTAAGGGTGAGGTGTAGGTCAAGGTTAAAGGTGAGGCCTGGGTCAAGGGTAAGGGTGAGGCCTGGGTCAAGGTTAAGGGTGAAACGGGTCAAGGTTAAGGGTGAGGCCTGGGTCAAGGGTAAGGGTGAGGCCTGGGTCAAGGTTAAGGGTGAGGTGTAGGTCAAGGTTAAAGGTGAGGCCTGGGTCAAGGGTAAGGGTGAGGCCTGGATCAAGGGTAAGGGTGAGGCCTGGATCAAGGGTAAGGCTGAGGCCTGGGCCAAGGGTAAGGGTGATGATAACAGTAGCAGCACCACTAACACCACTCGCTCCCACGTGGTGGTGACTGAGCAGCAGACTGGCGTGCCCCTTACTGAGCGCCTCACTCCTGCACAGCCCGCCCCGTGACCCCACTCCAAACCCACCGGCTCGGGGGGCACACCCGGCCTCTGTCTGTCTGTCTGTCTGCCGCACCCCTCGGAGAGCGCACCCCCTCGGTGAGCACGAGCTCGGAGCCGGCCGGGACACTTACCCCCGGGGGCCGGTCCGGCCGCCGCAGGTGATGAACAGCGGGTTCTCGGGCAGGCTGCAGTCCCTGCGGGCAGCCAGGGTCAGCCTCCTGGGGGAGGGGGAGGCGGGGGCCCCCACAGCGACCCAGGCCCACAGCCGCCCGTCAAACTGCACTCCCTCCGGCCCCTCCCAGCAGCCCCGTGTGCGCACAGGGAGCCAGGCCGAGGGGCGTGGGCGGGCTCACTGGGTGCCGTGGGCCAGCATGTGGCCGGTGAGGCGGTAGATGTTGGTGGACCAGAAGGCCATGTCGTCCAGCCCCCCGAGGAAGTAGTCCTGGAACTGCTCCACCAGGAACGGGGACTTCCTGGAGTAGGTGGGGTAGAGCTGGGGGGACACGGCGCGTGAGCCGGCGGCCGGCCCCGCCCTCGGGGGCCCCCGCGTGGCGGTCTCGGGGGAGGGGCTGTACCTTGGAGACAGCCATCACCTCGCCGTACCTGCAACACAGCGCGGGCGTGGCGTGAGCGGGGCTCCCCGGGAGCGAAGCGAATACTGAAGAAACAGCTGCGTCGACATGTGTCAACTACCATGTGACCACCCTGCACCCGCTAAATCCACCCACAGACCCTGCAGACACAGGGCCACCAGAATGAACACAGGGCCCCCCCAGACAGACACAGGGCCCCCCAGACAGACACAGGGCCCCCCAGACAGACACAGGGCCCCACAGACAGACACAGAGCCCCCCAGACAGACACAGGGCCCCCCCCCGACAGACACAGGGCCCCCCAGACAGACACAGGGCCATAGAGACGGACACAGGGCCATAGAGATGGACACAGGGCCCCCCAGACGGACACAGGGCCCCCCAGACGGACACAGGGGCCCCCCAGATGGACACAGGGCCCCCCAGACGGACACAGGGCCCCCAGACGGACACAGGGCCCCCCAGACGGACACAGGGCCCCCCCAGATGGACACAGGGCCATAGAGAGGGACACAGGGCCATAGAGATGGACACAGGGCCCCCCAGACAGACACAGGGCCCCCCAGACGGACACAGGGCCCCCCAGACGGACACAGGGCCATAGAGACGGACACAGGGCCATAGAGACGGACACAGGGCCCCCCAGACAGACACAGAGCCCCCCAGATAGACACAGGGCCCCCCCAGACGGACACAGGGCCCCCCCAGACGGACACAGGGCCATAGAGACGGACACAGGGCCCCCCAGACGGACACAGGGCCATAGAGACGGACACAGGGCCCCCCAGACGGACACAGGGCCCCCCAGACGGACACAGGGCCCCCCCAGACGGACACAGGGCCCCCCAGACGGACACAGGGCCATAGAGACGGACACAGGGCCCCCCAGACGGACACAGGGCCCCCCAGACAGACACAGGGCCCCCCAGACGGACACAGGGCCATAGAGACGGACACAGGGCCATAGAGACGGACACAGGGCCCCCCAGACGGACACAGGGCCCCCCAGACGGACACAGGGGCCCCCCAGACAGACACAGAGCCCCCCCAGACAGACACAGGGCCCCCCAGACAGCACAGGGCCATAGAGACGGACACAGGGCCCCCCAGACGGACACAGGGCCCCCCCAGATGGACACAGAGCCCCCGGACGCCCCGGCGGTCTCCCAGCCGCACTCACATCTCCAGGAACTGCAGGTAGGAGCACTCGACGAGCGTGTGCCGGGTGATGACGTCCCGGCCGTAGAGCCGCCGGTAGATGCCCAGCAGGTCCTCGACCGGCACGTACCTGGGGAGCGGCGCGTCAGGCGGGCGGGCTCGGGAGGGGAGGGTGACGGCGGGGGTGATGCCGGCCCCGTAGGCCCCCCCGCGCCCGGCCCGGCGCGCGGAGCAGACCCCGGAGCCGTCGCCCAACACGCGTGAGGCCGGAGCGCGAGGGAGGCTCCGGGGCAGGGTGCCTGGTTTGTGGGTTCAGGGTCCCAGGAGCAACGGGCAGCCTCTTCCCCCTTGTCAGTCCTCCGGGTCACTCGTACGACCCCCTGCTCCCCGTCAACCGCGTGGGGACGCAGACACGCGCTGTTTCCGGGGCACGAGCGGGGGGCGGGCCTCAGCCCCAGCCGGGCCCCCAGCTTCCTCTGCGGGCCCTGCGCCCACGGGAGCCGCAGGGGGACCCGGCGTGTCTGTGCGGGAGACTCCCGGTTTTTATTTCCGCAGGAACCCAGGGCAGGCCCTCCAATAAAAACAGCTGAAAGGGCAGGTCTTGGTGGAAAATAACAGAAATATTTCCTTATGTCAATCACCAGGCGAGCACGAACCTAAAAACTTCCAACGGCCCCAAACCAACGGACACTGACAGGGGACCATGGGCGTCCGAGCGGGCAGACGCCCCGTGTGTACGCCCCGCCTCCCCCCGGCCCCCCCACGCCAGGCCTGGCCTCGGGCCGCCCCACAATCGCAGTCCTGGGCGCCCTCGTTCCGTGGCAGCCGGGCCGGGGGGGGGGGGGGGGCCTCTGCCAGGGCTCCTCCCCACCCCACCCTCCGCCCTCAGGGGCTGGGATGGGGGGGTGGGGGGGACCGACTCCGCCACCTCCACAGCGTCCTCAGCTTCCAGGGGAAAAAGCGAGCAACCAGGGTGTGGACGGCGAGACGGAGGTCAGGCACGGGGACCCCGGCCCAGCGTGCAGGAAGGTGTCGGGTTTTGGAAGCCGAGTGTTCCCAACAACGTCCTTTCAAGCAGGCGGACAGCCAAACAGCAGGAGAGAGCGCGGCCATGGCAGGGGGTGGGGTGGGGGGTTCTGGGCAGCCCCCTCGGGGCCCGCGAGGCGACCCGGTGAAGAGGACATGGCGGGGCTCCTTCCTCGGGGCTGCAATCCAGACCCGGCACAGAGCTGCCTCCCCGTCTCCCCCGTCAGCGTGCACACGCCGGGCCCTCAGCCCCCCCCACACACACCCCGCCCCCCGCCCCGAGGACAGGCCCGCGCTCACCAGTGCCGCGCCAGGTAGTTGAAGTTGAACTCGAACTGGCTCAGCACGTCTCCGCCTGCGGAGCAAACAGGACGCGGGGTCAGTGGCCACGGAGCAGCGCTGCCCACACGGGTTCGTGCCGCCGAACCTCGAGCACTCGACTGCTACACCCTTCTGCTCGACTGTTACACGCTTCTGCTCAATGGTTACACGCTTCTCGACTGCTACACGCTTCTGCTCAACTGTTACACGCTTCTGTTCAACTGTTACACGATTCTGTTCAACTGTTACACGATTCTGCTTAATTGTTACAATGTTTCTGCTTAATTGTTACAATGTTTCTGCTTAATCGTTACAATGTTTCTGTTCAACTGTCACACGATTCTGCTTGTTACAATGTTTCTGCTTAACTGTTACACCTTTTTGTTCAGTTGTTACACGCTTCTGCTCAAATGTTACGTGTTTCCGCTCAAGTGTTAAACACTTCTGTTTGTTGTTTTAGGTGCAGGCGTGTCTTCTAAAAATCTCAGGGAGTGAAACACGAGTCGAGGGGGACAGGGACCCCATCACCAAAGTGCTTTCACTCGCAGGAAGACGGCCGCGGCGTCCGGTCAGATGCCAGCGCTCACCGTCCAGCTGGACGTTTGCCGGCAATCGCCTCCAGAGAAGAGAGCGTCTGCCGCCTCAGCTGGTGTGTCAGCAGACACGAGCCAGGAGCGTCCCTCGGACAGAAGAGTAAAGTGTTGCTAACGCCTTACACGAGTCAATAAAATGTGGTGTGCTTTTTCTTCACACACACACAAAAAAAGCACATGCACGCAGCTGTTGGGAAGCACACGGCTGCTGAAGGCGGTCTGCCTGTGCGCTGGGTGAGCCCCAACATCAAAGCGGAAAGCCGTCAGGATGGGCTGCTGCCAAGACACGATAAAAACAACATACACAGACAGCCCGGCCAGCATGGCTCAGGGGTTGAGCGTCCACCTATGAGCCAGGAGGTCAGGGTTCGATTCCCCGTCAGGCACGTGCGTGCCTGGGTCCCGGGCTTGATCCCCAGTGGGGTGGGGGTGGGGGGGGGGGCGTGCAGGAGGCAGCGGATCCACAATTCTCTCTCCTCGTTATGTTTCTCTCTCCCCCCTTCCTCTCTGAAACCGATAAAAACATACTTAAAAATACACTTTTAAACAGTGACTTCATTACACGTGGAATCTACTGTGAAGAAACCTTGGCAAGTGAGCGTGACCCTTACCAAAATCTCCCGCCGAATGCGCCTCGGAGTAGGAGCTGTGAAAGTCCATCTGGGGAGAGAGAACCGGGTGTCAGGCCTCACCGAGCAGCCGGCTACTGTCAGCAAGCTCAGGGTTCGAGGGGGCGGGCAGGCGGGCTCAGGGTCCGAGGGGGCGGGCAGGCGGGCTCAGGGTTCGAGGGGGCGGGCAGGCGGGCTCAGGGTCCGAGGGGGCGGGCAGGCGGGCTCAGGGTCCGAGGGGGCGGGCAGGCGGGCTCAGGGTTCGAGGGGGCGGGCAGGCGGGCTCAGGGTCCGAGGGGGCGGGCAGGCGGGCTCAGGGTCCGAGGGGGCGGGCAGGCGGGCTCAGGGTCCGAGGGGGTGGGTGGGCTCAGGGTTTGAGGGGGCGGGCAGGCGGGCTCAGGGTTCGAGGGGGCGGGCAGGCGGGCTCAGGGTCCGAGGGGGCGGCGGGGTCTCCATCCCCAGTGTGGGCGTGCAGGAGGCAGCTGATCCATGATTCTCACTCATGGATGTCTCCCCTCTCCCCCTCCCGTCCTCACAAATTTATTTTGAAAATCGAGTAAATCTACAAACGAGGCGTTGGGCACGAAGCCTATTCCCGCACGACGCAAGCGACCGGACGCCTCCCTTTCCCCGGGGGGGGGGGGGGCCTCGGTGGCCTCAGGGGGGTCCCCGGGGCGGGACGGGCACTCACAGCCGCCATGGTCCTCAGGAAGCCCTGCTCGATGCCCAGGCTGTGCCAGCTGACGTCGGCCACCATGTGGGACGTGACGCCGAACAGGAAGGCCACGAGCTTCTCGGTGTCCTGCCGCGCACACACCGCTGAGCCCGGGCTCCCCCGTGCGCCCCGGGGGGGGGGGGGGGGGGGGGGCGGGGGCGGGCGTTCGGATAGGTGAGAACTCGAGGGGGCGGATGGGGTAAAGGGAGACGTAGGTAACACTTTCAACCATAAAGATTTCAATGAAAGTAAATGCGAACTCATTCCCATTACTGACGCTCCGTGGGAAATCCGTGTCTAGCCCTGGCCGGTGTGGCTCAGTGGAAAGCGCGTCGGCCCACGGACCGAAGGGTCCTGGGTTCGATTCTGGTCAAGGGCATGTTCCTTGGGGCAGGTCCCCTGGCCCTGGTCAGGGTGTGTGCAGGAGACAGCCAGTGATGTCTCCCTCTCCCTCTCCCTTCCACTCTCCCTTTAAAAATGCATTTTGTTGGTTTTTTACAGAGAGGAAGGGAGAGGGATAGAAAGTCAGAAACATCGATCAGCCGCCTCCTGCACGCCCCCCACTGGGGATGTGCCTGCAGCCGAGGTACATGCCCTCGACGGGAATCGAACCCGGGATCTTTCAATCCGCAGGCCGACGCTCTGTCCACTGAGCCACACCAGTTTCGGCAGCCCCTCCACTCGCTAAAAATCCGCGGAGAAATGCCCCCGGGGGAGGGTTAACCACAAAAACTCACGTCACCAAAAGGGACCTGTGCCGTGTTTCCCGTGTTTCCCAGTGAACTGGTGTCGGGGCAAACGCCCCTGACCCCCTCCCCCAGATCCCAGCATGGTTTCCCGTGTTAACCAGCGTCTGCTGGTCCCGGGGGGCGCTGGGTGCTGAGAGCCGAGGGCCGTGACCCTCACAGGCCGGGCCGGGCCGGGGCGGGGGTGGGGGGACAAGGAGGTCGAGGAGGGGCCCACCTTCCCCCAGGGCGGGGGGTAGCGCTCCCGGATGTAGTGGACGCTGGCGTTGAGGAAGGGGGTCCAGTGGGTGCTCTCCGACACCTCGTGGTAGCGCCCTGGGGACAGAGCACGGGCTCAGGAGCCGCCTGGAGAAGAAGGCGGCCCCGAGCGTCCCACCCCTCCCCAGCACCCCCCTCCGCCTGCCCCCCTCCACTCCCCCCTCCGCCTGCCCACCTCTACTCCCCCCCTCCGCCTGCCCCCCTCCACCTGCCCACCTCCACTCCCCTGTCCGCCTGCCTCCCTCCACCTGCCCCCCTCCACTCCCCCGTCCGCCTGCCCCCCTCCACCTGCCCCCCTCCACTCCCCCGTCCACCTGCCCACCTCCACTCCCCCGTCCACTCCCCCCTCCGCCTGCCCCCCTCCACTCCCCCCTCTGCCTGCCCCCCTCAGCCTGCCCCCATCCACCTGCCCCCCTCCACTTCCCCCCTCCGCCTGCCCTCCAGGTCTGTGGCTCCTGTGGACCCCAAGGAAGCCTCTAGCTGGATCCCCAGTCAGGGCACAGGCCCGGGCCCCCATCGTCAATGAGCCAGCCCATTGTCCTACAGCCAGTGTGTAACAGTTGCGCGGAAAGGCAAGGGACCCCACCTCACAGGAACGCAGCCCTGAACGAGGCCCAGGGCCAGCGCGTGGGAAACGTGACCGACCGACCGGGGTTTGGTTTCTAACCCCACGCCTCCTCCTGAGTGGGTGGGGGAGCGGGGCGGGGGGCGGGGGAGGCCCCTCACCTCTCTGGCAGACGCCCGGGTAGAAGGCGTCGGGGAACACGGTCCCCGCTTGGTACGCGTCCCGGTGCTCCAGCAGCAGCTGCGGCGGAAGCGGGGGTGAGAACGGCCCTCCTTCCCTCTCTGTCCCCGCGGGGCCCGAGCGGGCTTGCCCCAGGCCCTCCCCCCCTCGCCCCCCCCCGACGGAGACATGCTCAGGACCCAGTGAGAACGGGGAGCCCACGCCTGGCTCTCGGCCTGCGGGGCCCGTGCTGCAGAGGAAGCTGGGCTGTGGGAGGGTTAAGGGCACCTGCTTCCCTTAAAAAAAAAAAACAAAAAAACTTTTTATTGACTTCAGAGAGGAAGGGGCGGGGGGGGGGGGGGGAGAAACATCAACGATGAAAAAGCATCTTGGATCGGCTGCCTCCCGCACCTGGAGATGGAGCCCGCCACCCGGGCCCGGGCCCCTGACCGGGAATCGAACCCTGACCTCCTGGTTCCTAGGTCCACGCTCAAGCCCTGCGCCTGGCCGGGCGAATGGAAATTTGGGGCTAAAATGACGACCCCGAATGGTGCAGTCAGGCCTGTGTGTGTGCCTGCCCGGCCGATGCCAGCAGAGGAACCCAGCATCGCTTCGACCTGTCCCCACATTTCCGCCAGAAAACACCCGCAGCGGAAGCTAACGATGGGGAGCCAGCAGGCATGTCCGACAGGAAGTCTGACAGGGACCGGACTGCCCTTTCCAAAAATTCGAGGTCGCTCACGACGAGGGAGGGCCGTCCACAGCTGGAGGGGGTTGCTGGGAACCCACACCCGAGCATAGTCGAGGGCCGGGCCCTGGAACCCCGGTGGGAGCCGGATGGAGGCTGGGCAGGGAGGGAGGGTGGGGGCGGGGGGCGGGGGCAGCCGTGTGACTTCAGCATCGATTTCCCGAACGAGAGGATCACGCTGCAGCCACAGGGCAATGGCCCGGCCTCCGGAATCACCCCGCCAAGAGGCCCAGGGTCATGGGGCCACGGGAGGGAAAAATCAATGTGCGAGGGAGGAGGACGCAGAGGCGGGGCGCGCGCGCGCGCTGCCAACCGCTGGGGAGCCCGGGCGAAGGGCGCTCGGGAATCACTCCTCTGTTTCAACTGCCTGCGGGTCCCGGAGTAAAACAGGGGAACACGCTCCGATGGTGCGCCTCGGTGTCACTGTTAAAAATTATCCGCAAGGTCTCCTGGGACGTGGAGAGATCTGCTACCTTAAATGCAAAAAGCAAGTTATAAAATAACTAGAAACCCAATCCACAAAATTCATGCACTGGGGAGGAGAGTCCCTCAGGTTGGCCTGTGCCCTCTCGCAGCCCGGGACCCCCTAAGCCGGCAGGCAGACATCCCTCTCGCAGCCCGGGACCCCCTAAGCCGGCAGGCAGACATCCCTCTCGCAGCCGGGGGGATCCCTTGCTCCTTTCGAACCCTCTGCATCAGACGCGTGAGCCCAGCTTCTGGCTGAGCGGTGCTCCCCCTGTGGGAGAGTGCTGACCACCAGGGGGCAGGTCCTTTGTTGAGCATCCGCCCCCCCGCCCCCTGGTGGTCAGTGCACGTCGTAGCAACCAGTCGTTCTATGTCGATACAGGTTTTGAATAAGAACAATTCTGAGCACGTTTTCCTTGACCCCCCTGCGTGCAAGGCTGTTCCTGGGAACACGGTCCGGGGCGTCCTTTGACCTCTGTAAATGATCCCTCTTGACACGTCATGGTACATGAGGAATCGTGTATCTCCTCGCAGATGGTGGGTCTTACAAGGCCACAGCCAGGCCAGGCGGGAACGAGGACGTTTTAGAGGAAAAAGGTTTGTCCTCGTGATGCGATCCACCTGCTTGACTCCAGGTGGCGACTGTGGTTAGATGAACAGAACAGAAGACGTGAGGACGCAGAGTTCGGGGCCAGTTGCTGATGGCAGCTGGTCCTCTGTTACCGCTCCTCTTTATGCATCGTTCCTGACTCTGCCGTTCCCTGTCTTTGACATCGATCACCAACAGTTCTACTGTTTGGTCGGTTTGTATATTAGGGTTTTATTATATAGGATGTGTAGAGTGTAATCATTTTTTGTTTTTTTGAAAAATACTAATAGCCGAGACCGGTTTGGCTCAGTGGATAGAGCGTCGGCCTGCGGACTGAAGGGTCCCAGGTTCGATTCCGGCAAGGGCATGTACCTTGGCTGTGGGCACATCCCCAGTAGGGGGTGTGCAAGAGGCAGCTGATCGATGTTTCTGACTTTCTATCCCTCTCCCTTCCTCTCTGTAAAAAATCAATAAAATATATTTTAAAAAAAGAAAAAGAAAAATACTAATAAATGCAGAAAAACGCCTGGAACCATCAAGCAAAAGGTCAGCATTGTTACCAGGATAGATTTGCCTGCAGTGAGTTACCCGTTTCCCAATCGGGAGCTGAAACCTGTTCCAGGCGGGAGGGCGGGGCCGGTAACACCTGCTCGGCTCCTGCTTAACACCCCACATTCCATTTCTTCCGAAGAGAGCGCGACCACGAGCCGCGAGGGGAGGCCCAGGTGGCCCTCAGTCTCACCCGTTGCTGCCCCGGTTTCTCCGCGTAAGCCTTGCCCCCTTCCCTATTCATCTGGTCTGCGAGTCTTTAAAGAGTAGGCACCTCCAGAGGTTTTAACAAAGAAAACCCAGAGCCGGCCGCCGGGGGCCCGGGGAACACCCAGGCGAGGGGAGGCTGGCCAAGCGACCGAGGCCTGGCCCGTGGGGACCCATCTGTGTGCCAGCCAGCGCCCGCCCACGCCCTGCATACATCGCACCAAACTGGCCAGGGAGCCGAGTTCCACCTCCCCCGAGAGAGCTGTGGAAGGGAGGAGACTCTGCAAGAACCCCACACAAGGAGATTAAAAAAATAAACCACCCCCGTGTTTGGAGGGATCGAGGGCGTTGCTATAAAAGGCCTCTGTGAGTTAAAGGGGACGGGCGAGCATGGGGGCCCTCGGGGATTTCCGGTGCGATGTCCACATGCGTTAGCAACCAGTGCCGGGCGACCGACAGCGCCTTTTAGCCCAAAACATCACTAGCGGTTCCTCGAGAAATAGGAATGGCTCTGAAAGTCACTGTTGGCACCTGGACGAAGAGAAAAATCAGACGGTACCTGTCTGTAGTTGACGCCTCCATCCCGCAGGTGGAGAAACTCGAGAGCTCTGTGGCCTGAGGAATAGACACACACATCGATCAAGTTCAACCAGATGCTGGAAACAGACGCCCCGGACGTCATTTTAAAGAAGGAAAATATAACCGCACGGGCTCGGTGGCTGACTGTCGACCCACGAAAGTCACGGTTGGATCCCCAGTCCGGGCACAGGCGGGGGCTGTGGGCTTAAAACCCAGGAGGGGCGTGCAGGAGGCAGCCGGTCCGTGATTCTCTCAAATCATGGATGTTTCTCTCTCTCTCTCAATCTTTCTCTCTCTCTCTCCCCTCCCTTCCTCTCTGAAATCAATAAAAACATATATTTAAGAAGAAAAGGCTGTCCTACAGCCAGCCCACTGTCCGAGCCAGCCCGTTGTCCTACAGCCAGCCCACTGTCCTAGAGCCAGCCCACTGTCCCAGAGCCACCCATAGTCCCAGAGCCAGCCCACTGTCCTAGAGCCAGTCCACTGTCCCAGAGCCAGCCCACTGTCCTACAGCCAGCCCACTGTCCCAGAGCCAGCCCGTTGTCCTAGAGCCAGCCCACTGTCCCAGAGCCAGCCCACTGTCCCAGAGCCAGCCCACTGTCCCAGAGCCAGCCCACTGTCCCAGAGCCAGCCCGTTGTCCTACAGCCAGCCCACTGTCCCAGAGCCAGTCCATTGTCCCAGAGCCAGCCCACTGTCCTAGAGCCAGCCCACTGTCCCAGAGCCAGCCCACTGTCCTAGAGCCAGCCCGTTGTCCTAGAGCCAGCCCACTGTCCTAGAGCCAGCCCACTGTCCCAGAGCCAGCCCACTGTCCCAGAGCCAGCCCACTGTCCCAGAGCCAGCCCACTGTCCTACAGCCAGCCCACTGTCCTAGAGCCAGTCCATTGTCCCAGAGCCAGCCCACTGTCCTAGAGCCAGCCCACTGTCCTAGAGCAGCTGTTGGCAAACTGCAGCTCACAAGCTACATGCGGCTCTTTGGCCCCGGAGTGTGGCTCTTCCACAAAATACCACGGCCCGGGCCAGTCTATTTTGAAAAAGTGGCGTTAGAGGAATTTTAAGTTTAAAAAATTTGGCTCTCAACAGAAATTTCAATCCTTGTGCTGTTGATATTTGGCTCTGTGGACTAGTGAGTTTGCCGATCACTGGCCTGGAGCCATCCCGTCCCAGAACCACCGCATCGTCACTCCACGTAGAGAAGCCCACAGCTGAATCTGAGGCTCCAGACAGAGCCGCCTCTCGGAAACACATCCTCCAAGAAGGCTGGACGCTCTAACCACTGAGCCACACCAGCTGGGGCCGCACCCAGTTTTTAAATTCACACAAGAAACCAGCCACCGCTGTGGACATCGGGGCCGTAAGAGGAGGCCTCGAACCCCTCTGCCTGATCTGACTGCTGGCATGGTGGTTTCACCCCTCTCGTTCATTGTCAGGCGCTAAGGGTTAAAAAACGTGAAAACTCCCACTGACGTCGGCTCCTCTTTGGCGCCCTTCTGCGGTTTCAGCAATTTCGCATCCCTAGAACTGTACAGTTCATCCTGCTTTAACATGTACATATTTAATTCATGTCAGAGAGGAAGGGAGAGGGAGAGAGAGAAACGTCAATCATGAGAGAGAGTCATAGATTGGCTGCCTGCCTCCTGCATGCCCCCTACTGGGGATTGAGACTGCAACCCGGGCATGTTCCCTGACCGGGAATCGAACCCGTGACCTGCTGGTTCCTAGGTCGATGCTCAACCACTGAGCAACACTGGCCGGGCCTGAAGCCAACTCCCCTTGAAAGCCACCTGACTCGGGTACCCACACGTGTGCTTTACAGGGGCTCACCCCCCGACACACACACATTGCGCCCCACTCCTCTCTCCTAGAGCCCCTGGTCCCCCACAGAAGCTCCAAGACCTCCCCCCCACTTCCTACCTCTCCTCCAAGCCCCCTCCGTAGCCCCCAAGCCTGGAGGCCTGAGCCCTGGCCTCTCCGCGCCTGGTGGGCGGCCAGCACTGGGGGACCCCAGGCCTCCACCCCTGGACGGACTGGCAGTCTCTCCGCCTTCCGTCCTCACACACACCCGCCCACCCGCCTGCCGCCCGCACTCACCTATCTCTATGTGGGTCGAGAGGCCGCAGGGTGAGCCCCCGGGGCACAGGATGCCCATCGCGAGGAGCAGGCCGGACCAGACCCTGCAGGCAGACGGGTCCCCTGGCTCAGGGCTCTGGTGCTGGGACAGACCCCGCCCCCCAACTGCCCCCAATCCCTGCCAGGCCCTCGCCCCCCCCCCCCTCCCGTGAGCCAGTGGCTGCCAGGGAAACCGGCCTCGTTTCCACACGATCGCTCGGCGGGAAGCCAGCTGTGTGCTGGTCCTGTCCCCAGAACAGCCAACACCCGGGAGAAGTCCCTCCGAGCACTTGCTGTCTTTCCAACACAGCCTCCCCGTGCGCTGGGCGCCCCTGGCCCGGCCCCTTCTCACCTTCTCGGGGCCGCCGTCCCAAGCATCCTGTCCCAGCCGCCTGCACCGCGACCGCCGGAGGAGGACCAACTGGGGCGGCTTCTCGCTCCGGGTTTGGCAACAGAGACTGACACACTCGCGCGCGCGGGTTACACAAGAGCAGCCAGGCCTGCTCTCTCCCCTGCGTTCCCAGGGCGCCCTGCTGTGGGGCCGGATTCCGGGCAGCCCCGGCCAAGACTCGGCCCACGGGGGTGGGGGTGGGGCGCGGGGGCGGTGGTGGTGGGGGACGGAGGCAGGACCCAGACGAAGCGCTCCCCAAACCCTGAGCTCAGAACGCACCTGCAGTGGGTGCCCCTGTGCCCTCCAGGTTGCAGCCCTGCATTCTGGGACAGACAGCCAAAGTCTTCTGGGAATGGCGGGGAGCTTAGAGCTCGAGCAGGGGACGCATGGAGAGCCAGGAGGGAGCCGGCCGGCCTGGCTCAGGGGTTGAGGGTCGACCTAGGAACCAGGAGGTCACGGTTCGATTCCTGGTCAGGGCACATGCCCCCCGGTTTCGGGCTCGATCGCTAGTGTGGGGCGTGCAGGAGGCAGCCGATCTGTGATTCTCTCTCATCACTGATGTTTCTCTCTCTCTCCTCCCCACTCCTCTCTGAAATAAAATATATGTATATATATATAAAATAAACGAGTGAATAAAATAAAAAATATTTTTTAAAAAGCCAGAAGGGAGACCCTCACGGGGGAGGAAAGGGTGCGGGCCTCAGCGGAGCCGGCTGGGAGAGGAGACGGGAAGATGGGATGATCTTCCATCCCTCGCCGTCTGCCAAGTTTCCCTGTAACCCAACTCGGCCTCCGGCCGGGCTGCACCGGGGCCGGGCCCGCTGCTTGGAGGCGAGACCATGGCCGATTGTTTTGTTTGGCTGACGGGGTGTTTTACGGACATGGGCCAACTTTCTCGAAGTGGAAACGTTCACATAGAAATTCAGATTTTTAGCTCTTTGGAAAAACAAACAAAACACATCAACGAGCACTGCCTGGAACGGCACACCCCCTGTGGAATGGGGGTCAGCGCACAGAGTGGCTGTATGAGCCCCGTCCCCCCCGCCCCCCCGCCCCCCCACAGGGCCCCTCTGTTCTTTCATGCTCATTAGGGGTTGCTGCTTCCAGCTGCTCCTGAGCTGGGGGCCAATTCCCACCCCCGCCCCTCCCCTCCCGGTTCTGACACTGGCTCTGAGCGTGGTCCTCATGGGTAGTTGGAGACCTACCAGACTGAGTGGCTAGACCCGGGCAGCCAGTATGACCTTGAATTCTGCCTTGAATTTTATTTTTTATTTTATTTCCCATACGTTTTTATTGATTTCAGAGAGGAAGGGAGAGGGGAATAGAATCAGCAATAATGAGATGAGAGAGAGACATATGTATCCGCCTGCACGCCCCACCCTGGGCATCCAGCCTGTAACCTGGGCATGTGCCCTGACCTGGAATCGAACCCGTGACCGTTCAGTCCAAAGGCCGAGGACGCTCTATCCACTGGGCCACACCGCCCCGGGTTCTAGCCTGAATCTCAGGTGGTGGCGACTGTCACTGCAGGGGTCCTCTCATAGCCAGCCTCGGCTCCACACGCAGGGAACCCCGGGAAGCCAAAGTCCCAGAGCGCCCAGCCTGCCGGCCAGATTCGGGGTTTGGATCCCGGCTGGTCGGACGCCAAAGGCTGTTACGTAACAAGGGCTGCTCCCCAACCGGAGGGCAGGGCGCCCGGGCACCCGCCCCCAGAGGCACATTCGCCAACCCGGCTGCCCAGCCCGCGCATCCCTGGACCACGGAGATGCGGGCTGGGAGGACGGGAGGACGGGAGGACGGGAGGCGGGGGGTGGGAGATGGGCGAGGGGAGCGGGAGCGGGTCCCGGCCGCGGTCCGGGCGCACAAGGATCGGCACGGACACCAGCACCCGAGGGGGAGGGAAGGGGACCGGCCCGCAGGGCACGCCCACCCTGACCCCGCCCCGGGCGGCGCGCTGCGCTCCGTAAGGTCCCGCCCGGAGCGCCAGGGGGCGCTGCTCCGCGCCCGCCGCCGACACGCGCGCCCGCTCTGCCCTCCGCTCCGCGCGCCCCCGCTCTGCCCTCCGCTCCGCCGCCCGCTGCTTCCTGCCACCGCCGCCCGGGCCATGGCGACCTGCGTGCGGCTGCCGCGCCGCGGGGCCCCGCGCCTCCGATCCGCGCTCCTCGGCGCCCGCGCCGCTTGCGGGGCGCCCGGGCCGGGTCCGCTCCGCACCTACGCGCCGGGCCCGGGCGGCCTCCCCGCGGCGCTGCTGCGCACCGACTCCTTCGTGGGCGGCCGCTGGGTGCCCGCCGCCGCCGCCTTCCCCGTGCGCGACCCGGCCAGCGGCGCCGAGCTGGGGCCGCGTGGCCGACTGCGGGGCGCCCGAGGCCCGCGCCGCCGTGCTCGCCGCCCACGACGCCTTCGGCCGCTGGAGGGGCGCCCTGGCCAAGGTGAGCGCCCGGCCCGGGCATCGCCGCCCCTCTGCGGACACCCACCCGGAGGAGAAGGCGTCGGGCGGTTCGGTCCCGAGCGGGGGCCTCGTGCCGAGCGGTGCCGCCAAACGCCGCCGCGGGTGTCGGGACGGGGCTCCCGCCCTCGCCGCACCTGAGTCCGCCCCCGGCTGCGGGAGACCCGGGCTGCGGGAGGCCCTGGGACGCCGCCACCTGGTGTGTGTGTGGGGGTCGGGGCGGCGCCCTGGGCTGGCCATGCCCTGGGGAGGGGGCCCGGGACCCCCCTCGAGGCTTCCCGCCTCAAAGGGGAACGCTGCTGAGAACGGATCTCCCGGAGTCGCTGGGAAATGGGGGTGGGCGGTGAGGAAGAAAACTAAGAGATGCGCTTTCCATCTTCTCCTCCCCGCCCCCTTCTCTCTCCTCCTTCCCCTCCCTTCCCTCCTCCACCTCTCCCCCCTCCTCCATCTCTTCCTCCTCCTCCTCTCATCCCCCTCCTCTTCCCCCATTCCCCCCTCCTCCTCCCCCATTTCCCTCCTCCTCCCATCCCCTCCCCCTCCTCTCATCCCCCTCCTCTTCCCCCATTCCCCCCTCCTCCTCCCCCATTTCCCTCCTCCTCCCATCCCCTCCTCCTCCTCTCATCCCCCTCCTCTTCCCCCATTCCCCCCTCCTCCTCCCCCATTTCCCTCCTCCTCCCATCCCCTCCCCCTCCTCCCATCCCCTCCCCCTCCTCCCATCCCCCTCTTCCTCCCCCACCTCCATCCTCCTCTCCCATCCCTCTCCTCCTCCTCCCATTCCCTTCCTCCTCTCCCATCTCCCTCCTCCTATCCCCCTCTCCTCTCCCCCTTCCTTCCTCTCCTCCCGGCCCTGAGTATCACCTGCCTTTCAGCACCCGCCCTGCAGACCCCCATGGCCCGGGGAGGCGCACTCGGGGCCCACCGGCCTGGAGCTGATAGAGGAAGGAATGCAGCCCGGCCCGTGTTGCTCAGTGGTCCAGCGTGGACTGAGAACCTCCTAGGAGGTCGCGGTTAGATTCCTGGCCAGGGTTTCGGGCTCGATCCCCAGAGTGGGGGACGGAGGCAGCCGGTCCATGGGTCTCTCTCATCATTGACAGCTCTATCGCTCTCTCCCTCTCCCTCCCTGAAATCACCCTGCATTTCACCCTCTCTCTGCCGCTTCCTCTCTCCCAGGAACGGGGCGCGCTGCTTCGGAAATGGTATGACCTGATGATGCGGCACAAGGACGAGCTGGCCAGGATCATCACCGCCGAGAGCGTGAGTCCCGGGGGCGCCCCGGGAGCCGGCCCCTGCACCGAGTGGCTCCACCGTGGGGGTTCCCTGTGAAGCCGGGTGCCGGGCACAGACTGTTCCTCATAAAGCGGGGCCCTCGTTTCCCTGAGACGGCGTGTGCGTGCGAATGCGTGCGTGCGTATGCGTGTGTGTTCTATATTTTATTTTTCACAGAGAGGAAGGGAAAGGGATAGAGACCCAGAAACATCGATGGGAGAGAAGCATCGATCAGCTGCCTCCTGCACACCCCCCTGGGGATGGGCCTGCAGCCAAAGTACATGCCCTGGACCAGAATCGAACCCGGGCCCTTTCAGTCTGCAGGCCGACGCTCTGTCCACGGAGCCACACCGGTTTTGGGGAGTGTGTGTGTGTGTGTTCTCCCTCCCTCTTCAGTCGAGTGCGGGAGGCGGGTCCGAGTAACCGTGTGAACGCTGCTGCTCCCGTCCGCCTGTCCCCTGCGCCTGCTTTGGTTGGTTTTCCTGTTGCTTCTGTGCATTTAAAGAGTTGCCGGGGCATCCCCGCCGCTGTCCCCGTGCCTGGCGCCCCGGCCTCCTCCAGGGGAGAGGAGGAGGAGAGTCAGCGGTGCCGCTCTGTCTCCTCCGAGGGAGAGCCGGCCTCGATTCTGCTTCTGCTGATGTCCCGTGCCCCTGGGTTGGCGAGGGCGCCCTCCCCTCTGCTCGCAGCCGGGGGAGGTCCGAGCGCACAGCCCTGCTGTCGGGACGTGGGGTGACGGGTCCTCTCCCACGGCTCCAGGGGAAGCCGCTGCAGGAGGCGCAGGGGGAGGTGCTGTACTCGGCCCAGTTCCTGGAGTGGTTTTCCGAGGAGGCGCGACGCATCTACGGCGACGTCATCAGCACCGCGTCCCGGGAGAAGCGGGCCCTGGTGCTCAAGCAGCCGGTGGGCGTGGCCGCCGTCATCACCCCGGTATGGGGGGGGGAGGGAGGGGGTCGGCATGGGGGGATCAGGAGCACACGGGGGTGCGGCACCCTCTCCAACGGCCTCTGCCCCTCTGCCCCCAGTGGAACTTCCCCAGCGCCATGATCACCCGCAAGGTGGGGGCCGCGCTGGCCGCCGGCTGCACCGTGGTGGTCAAGCCCGCCGAAGACACGCCCTTCTCCGCGCTGGCGCTGGCGGAGGTGAGCCGCCCGCTCACGGGGGGAACGCCGCCGGGACGAGGACGCAAATTCAGACGGAGCAGCGGGGGAGGGTCTCCCGGCATCGGCGGGCTGCCCCGAAAGTGCCCTCTGCCGTTGTTTTTCTCGGGGGGCGGGGGCAGACTCCTCGGACGACTGCACCGGGGCGTGGGTCACACGTGGGGACTCCCGCCCACCTCCCTCCTCCAGCTCCGTCCGCTGCCAGACCGGCCGTTCTGGGCGGAAGCCCCTCCTGGCGTCTGTCACTCGGAGCAAACCCTGAGCTCCTGACAGAGGCCCCCCCGGGGCCCTGACACCTGCCCCGCCTGCCTCGCTCCCCACCCCTGCCGGTCACTCCAGAGCCGCAGACCCTTCTGCCCCCGCCACTCGCCCCGAGGCCTCCTGGCTGGAAGGGTGTCCCCGGATTATACAGCAGCGCCCTGACCTTGGGGCTGTGGCCACCCCTCCCGCAGCTCTCCTGCTGCTCCCCGCCCCCCAGGCCGATGACCCGGCCTTTTGGAGATGAGTGACAGCGCCCCCCCCTCGCCCCCCGCCCCCATAAGACTCTCAATTCGCTCCAGATGGGTTCTGGTCCTGTCCCCGCCTGCGGCTGAGTCCCCGGTGCTTTTTAGAGGAAAACGTCGGTTTATTCCCCCTTTCTGTTTCCTCCCTCGCTGCCGTGCCTGCCGCTCCCCCCTGACAGCTGGCCAGCCAGGCCGGGGTGCCCCCCGGGGTCTACAACGTGGTGCCCTGCTCCCGGCAGCGGGCGCAGGAGGTGGGCGAGGCGCTGTGCACCGACCCGCGCGTGGCCAAGATCTCCTTCACCGGCTCCACCGCCACGGGGAAGGTGGGTCTTCGGCGCCCGAAAACGGGCCGGTGGCCGCGGGGAGACGGCGGGCAGAGCCGGGGGCTCGGGGCACAGGGCCTGCTTGCCCCACCCAGCACACGCCCCGGGTCTCGGTTCTGGATGCAGGTTCCGTTCATCGTCTGGGATCGAAGGTCCCAGAATCAACCCTGGGTGTCTGTCGAAATGCAGGTCTCGGCACGGAACGAGAATTGTGTTGAGGGCCAGGGTACTGACAGAAACCAAGGGGACTTTCTAAAAAACGGGTTTCGGAGAGGAAGGGAGAGGAGAGAGAGAGACACATCCCTGAGGGGGGAGAATCCTGGATAGGCGGCCCCTTGCACGCCCCACGCTGGGATGGAGCCTGCAACCCGGCCTGTGCCCTGACTGGGGGTTCAATCCTGACCCAGGTCGACGCTCACCACGGAGCCACGCTGCCTGGCACTCCCCCTTTTCTTTTTTTAAAAAAATATTTTGACGGTTACAGAGAGGAAGGGAGAGGGACAGAGAGTTAGAAACGTGGATCAGCTGCCTCCTGCACGCCCCTCTACTGGGGATGTGCCCGAAGCCAAGGTCCATGCCCTTGACCGGAATCGAACCCGGGACCCTTCAGTCCGCAGGCCGATGCTCTACCCACTGCCACGCTGCCAGGCACTCTCCCTTTCCTTATGCGCAGCGTCATCGCATCTGCCCCCGCCCCCCGGGCTCCTGGCGTCCTCGCTGTCGGGTCCCTTGGAAAGGGCTGGCCAGTCCCCATGGGAGGGGGGGGTTGAGGCCTCTCGCGCGCGCGCCCACGGCCCCCTCCGCTCTGCCCAGGCGCTGCTGCACCTCGCGGCCGGCTCCGTGAAGAGGGTGTCCATGGAGCTGGGCGGCCTCGCCCCGTTCATCGTGTTCGACAGCGCCAACGTGGACCAGGCCGTGGCGGGCGCCATGGCCTCCAAGTTCAGGAACTCGGGACAGGTGAGCTGCGGCCAGGTGCGCGCGCGGGCTCGTGCGTGGCCGTGTTTCACGAAGATCCCTCCGCCGCGCGCGTCTGGGAGGACGCGTCTGGGTTCCTTCCGCGGCCTCGTGCTTGTCTCTCTCTCCCCTTTTCAGCAAGTAGCGAGGCCCTCTCTTCACCAGGGACCACGGGCTGCGGGGTGCGGGGCTCCGAGAGGAAGAGGGGGACAGGGGGTCCCTGGCGGCAGGGGAGTCCTTTCCCTCCGACTGTCCTCTCCGCGCAGCGGACGCGCAGCCCCACGGTCTGAGCCGCGCGCCCAGCAGCTCGCTCCTCTCCGCAGACCTGCGTGTGCTCCAACCGCTTCCTGGTGCAGAGCGGGGTCCACGACGCCTTCGTGAGCCGGCTGGCCGCCGCCATGAGGGCCGGCCTGCGCGTGGGCAACGGGTTCGAGGAGGGCACGACGCAGGGCCCGCTCATCAACGAGAAGGCGGTGGAAAAGGTAGCCCGGTGGGGGCTGTGCGCTGCGTGTCGGGGTGTTGGCGTCGGTCACCTGGCAGAAGGCCCGTGGGAAGGTGCCCCCGCGAGGCTGTGCGGAGACGGCGGAGAAAGCGGGGTGGCGAAGGAAGACGGGCTTCGTCGTTTTGTGTGTGTTTTTAAAATACATCTTTATGGATGTCGGAGAGGAAGGGGGAGAGGGAGAGAGGAACGGTGATGGGAGAGAATCGTGGGTCGCTGCCTCCCGCACGCCCTCCCCCACCCCCCACCCCCCACCCCCACTGGGGAGCCAGCCCGCAAAACTGGGCCTGTGCCTGACCGGGATTCGAACCCGGACCTTGTGCTGGGCCGGGGCTCCTGCTGAGCAGCCGCTGGGCTGGTTTTGAGATGTTCCTGTTCCAGGAGGATCCTTGGCGCGCAGGCGCTCAGCTCCCCCGAGACGGGGGATTTCAGGCCACGTCCATGGGCAGTGACTGCAGGGCGAGAGGCAGGGGTGGGGGGGAGGGGCAGGGGGAGGGGAGGGGCAGGGGAGAGGTGGGGGAGGGAGGGGGAGGCAGGGGGAGGGGATGGAGGGACCAGGCTGCGTGGGTTCCAGCGGAGGGGTCTGGGTTCGAGGCGTCCTCACCAGGTCCCCGGGGAGGGGTCTGGGTTCGAGGCGTCCTCACCAGGTCCCCCGGCGGAGGGGTCTCGGTTCGAGGCGTCCTCACCAGGTCACCGGGGAGGGGTCTGGGTTCGAGGCGTCCTCACCAGGTCCCCGGGGAGGGGTCTGGGTTCGAGGCGTCCTCACCAGGTCCCCCGGCGGAGGGGTCTGGGTTCGAGGCGTCCTCACCAGGTCCCCGGGGAGGGGTCTGGGTTCGAGGCGTCCTCACCAGGTCCCCGGGGAGGGGTCTGGGTTCGAGGCGTCCTCACCAGGTCCCCCGGCGGAGGGGTCTGGGTTCGAGGCGTCCTCACCAGGTCACCGGGGAGGGGTCTGGGTTCGAGGCGTCCTCACCAGGTCCCCGGGGAGGGGTTTGGGTTCGAGGCGTCCTCACCAGCTCCCGCTCCGCCTCCTCCAGGTGGAGACGCACGTGAGCGACGCGCTGGCCAAGGGGGCCACCCTGGTGACGGGCGGGCAGCGGCACCCGCTGGGGAGCAACTTCTTCGAGCCCACGCTGCTCAGCAACGTCACGCGAGACATGCTCTGCTCGCGGGAGGAGACCTTCGGGCCCCTGGCCCCGGTGATCAAGTACGACACTCCCTCCCGCCGAGGTCGCGGGGAGCCCGGGAGGCGGGGCGGTGGAGGGGCGGCCGGAGGGGCCTGGGGACACGGACTGAGCTGGGGATGTGAGCGCCGAGCCGGGCCTGGCCCCGAGCCTCCCCCGCCACTCCGGGTCCCCGCACTCCCGCTGATGGTGCCCGCCTTCCCGGCAGGTTCCACACAGAGGACGAGGCGCTGGCCATCGCGAACGCGGCCGACGTGGGGTTAGCAGGTGGGTGCCCGTCCTGCCTCCGGCCCTTTGCCTGCAATGCGGGCTGGGTCCGAGGGCGGGGCAGGTGGGCAGGTGTGCGTGCCTGTCCTTCTGCCTCCTGGTGCCTGCAGGAGCTCCGGTGCGAGCCGGGTGGGCGAGCGGGGTGGGCGGTGGGGGAAGGAGAAGCGGGAGGGGAGAGAGGGGGGGGGGCGGGGGCGGGGGGTGATGAAGGAGGAGGAGGAGGAGAGGAGGGGGGACGGTTCCAGGTGGGGACTCACAGCCATGGGGGGCTGGCTGCCTGGAAACCCCAGAGCTGTCCCCGCTCTTGGGCCCCCGGCTGGGCAGAGGAAGCCGGGCTGGCAGAGGGCGCCCTGACCATTTCCACGGAGAAGGGCAGTGGCCATGCGGTCTCCAGGAGGGACCGGGACTGGGGGGTCTGCCTGCCCGGGCGGATGTGTGGGTTCCTGACTGCGGGGGAAGGAGTCCCTCCCACCGCGGGTGACAGCGGAGTCCGTTGAGGACGGGAGCAGGTGGAGGGCTTCGGGCACACGGGGAGGGGCACAGCCAGGAGTGAGCCTGGGGGGGCTGCCTGGGTCCTTAAAAAACACGTTTTTACGGATGTCAGAGCGGAAGGGGAGAGGGAGAGAGCGAGGAGCATCCGTGATGAGAGAGAATCACTGACCGGCTGCCTCCTGCACGCCTCGCCCTGGGGATGGAGCCCGGAACCTGGGCCTGGGCCCCAACCGGGAGTCGAACCCTGACCTCCTGGTTCCTCGGTCGACGCCCCCCACGGAGCCCCAGGCCTTGGTCCTTTAGGAAGTCCCGGGTGTGAGGACGCATGGGCCGGTCGGGTCTGGGGTCTCGCTGGGGGCCGGGCGGTGACATCCCCACACCCTGTCTCCCCCCCTCCCCACAGGCTACTTCTACTCCCAGGACCCCGCCCAGATCTGGCGGGTGGCGGAGCGGCTGGAGGTGGGCATGGTGGGCGTCAACGAGGGGCTGCTCTCGGCGGTGGAGTGCCCCTTCGGGGGCGTCAAGCAGTCGGGCCTCGGGCGCGAGGGCTCCAAGTACGGCGTCGACGAGTACCTGGAGGTGAAGTACGTGTGCCTGGGCGGCTTGTAGGGCCCCGTTTCTCGGGGAATAAAAGGAGCTCTCCCCGCCCGGGGCACACCCACCCCTCGCTTCCCGTGCACCTGCAAGGGTCTGAGCTGCCACAGCTTCTCCAGCCTCCTCCCCCCGAGGTGTTTCCCTGTGAGTTTTAGGGAGTGGAAGGGGCGGGAGAGACACTGATGTGAAAAGACGCTGATGGCTTGCTTCCCACACGAGCCCCGAGCTGGGCTGGGGAATCAAACCCTTCCCCCTTCCGTCCGCTGGCGGGCACCCGAACCGCCGCTGAGCCAAACCCCAGCCCCCGAGCCCAGCCGGCCTGTAAAACTTGACAAAGGGTTTCAAAGCGCATCCAGACCTCCTCATCTTAAACAGGTGGGACCCCCGTCCCGCCCTTAACCGAACTAGGGACACGGGGTGCCACATGCCTGTGGCTGCAGCCCCCCCGAGACCCGCCAGAGCTCTGTCTGCCTCTGCAGAGGGCAGCAGCAGGCAGCAAGCTTTCCACGACCCGGAAATTGGCTCGCTTGGCGTCGTCTGTCAACAGTTACTGGGTCACGGCCTCGGCCCTGCACCTGCCAGAGGGGCTGTGGCTACTCTCCCCGCCGACGGCGGGCCCCCAGACCCTGAAACCGCTCACTCTGGTTCTTAGAATGTCCCAGCCCCCTGACCTGGACCCCGAGGGAGGGACCCAGCCCTGACCTAGACCCATGGGGAGGAGCCATCCTGCTGTGACTTAGACCTGAGGGCGGAACCCAGCCCTGACCTAGATTCTGAGGGAGGGCGCCCCGCCCTGACCTAGGCCCACAGGGAGGGACCCACAGGCCTGTGACTGCCCATGGCCTGCGGTGAGTGCCCCTCCCTGTGGAACGATACCTCCTGGGCTGGCTCCAGTGAGCTCTTACGAGAACTCCCCGCAGTCACCGCCCAAAGGAAACATTAACGAAAATGCAAACATACACGTCCTTAAGCAACTTTGTGGTGTCCGATACGGTAAAAGGGCTGCAGGCCTGCCATGGTCCCTGCACCCCGAGGCCTTTCTCGCACGTGCGTCCCCGGGAGGGAGGGAGGACGGAGGACCCCGGAGCCTGGTGAATGGTCTCCCCGTTCCCACGGGTGGGGGCCTTCGGGCCCTGTAACTGTTTCTGGAGCCGGAGGCGGACCTTTCCCCACATTCCCGCAGCCGGAGGCCTTTTACCGTGTGAGACCTCCGGTGTTGAACGAGGCTGGAGCTGCGGCTGAGACGGCCCACCTCCCCAGCCCAGAACCCTGTATAAATCTCGTTAACTGGTTTACACATTCCCACAGTTCTCCGCCTGGAGAACTGGCAGTGAGGCCCCCCCCCCCCCCCCCAAATCCTCACCTGGAGAGCTCAGCTGCTGTTTGGTCTTCACCCCGAGTGGCTTTTCGCTACGCATTTGTGCCCAGGGTTCTCTCTCCCTCCCTGCCCCCCTTTCCTTGGTGGGGAGGCCGGGGGAGGGCGGGAGCCGATGCTCAGCCCGTGTCACTGTGAACGCGCTGTCGGGGGTGACTCGCCGGGGTTCCCGTGGCCGCCGGGAGGCCGGGCCCAGGGTCACCGCGTGCGAGGCCCCGGGCCGCCTGTACTGATGGCGTCCACGGACGTGCCGGGACCTGCCTCGCGCTCTGTCACGGGGAAACGTGGGAATTGGCGGGAATGTGCGGCCGGTCTGTCTGTCCCGGTGGCCTGGCGTGTGCGAGGGTCCGGAATAAATGTGGCATTAACAGAACCTCCCATCTGTGTTCTGTCCGGCCGGGGCCTCGCCTGGGGTGGTGCGGGCAGGACGAGCCCAGCTCAGGCCGGTGGGAAGGGCACTGGAAGGTGGGGTGCTGGCCTGAGGACCGCCAGGAGCTGGAGGCCCTGCTGAGGTTTCAGGGGATCACACGACCCCCCACCCGTCTGCACCGGGGCCGAGATCGCCTTGCAGGGTTTATGCAGAGGGACACCGTGCCAGCTTCATCGCCGAGGAGCTGGGTTCGGGGCTGGTGAGGACGGCGAAGGGAATGAGGAACGCAAACAGTTTGGCGATCGCGGGGCGGGGGGGGGGGGGGGGGGGGGTGGCGGCCGGAGGCCTGGCTTGGGGGCCAGCGCAGAGGCGGCGTGTTCCTGAGCCGTGCACGGGAAACGTGCGGTTTTATCGACCGGTGTCGCCCCCACAAGTTCACTTACAAAATAACTTCAGTCTTGAGGTTCTTGCCCGGTACCCTCGGAGAAGGCAGCCTGGCCCAGGAGCTGGCACACGGCCACAGGGCACCTTGGGCTGGCTGCGTTTTTAAAGGGTCACTTCATTCTGATTAAACACAAGCAACAAAATTCACCATCCGGGCCAAAGCGGGGGGGGGGGGGGGGGGGGGGGGGGGGGGGGGGCAGCAGCAGGTGCTGTTGCTTTTTAAGGTTTTTCCATTTATTTATTTATACCTTTTTTGTTAGTCCTCCCCGAGGATGTTTTCCCATCGATCTTAGAGGGAGAGACAGAAATATGAGTGCGAGGGAAACACCAGGGCCCGGGCGGGGAGGTGGGTGCCCCCGATCGAGCCCAGGACTCTTCCGTCCGCAGTGGACACCCCCCGGAGAGGGGCTGCCCGTACCTGGCGCATGTGCCGCCCCTCCTCACCTCACCCCGGCCGGTTCTGCAGGCTGGTCACGCGGCACCCGACCTCACAGGCCCCCCCAGAATGAAGAGATGCTTGTGCACAATTTACAAAGCACCTCCGGTGACCTTCATGTCTTAAGGTGAAAACCCTCAAACACCCCACAGGAGAGCCTCCCATCTCTGCTTTAAAAGGGAGCAGAGAGGAACCAAGATATAGGCAGCATAGGTAAACACCTGCAAACTTGCTGTCTTCTGCAACCACATCAAAACTACATCCGTTTTGGCAAGACACCACCACCACCACCAACTTGAACACAGAGACAGGGAAGGCTGGCTGAGTGGGAGTTCTACAACAGGAAAAGCGCATCTGTCCTGGGAGGGGGTGCAGAGGTGCGCAAGAGCGAGGGTACGGAGGCGCTGTAGAAATGGGCTGGTAACTGCGTGCTGTGGTCTTTTTCAATCTGAGGGAGACACAAACTCCCAACTGCTCTGAACTCCAGTTCTAGGCCAGACTCTGGGGACCCAGGCTCACACGGGGAGAAACTGGACTGTCTGGCATCAAGCCGGAACACAGAGACCCCAGGGACCTATCCGAGGCAAAGCCCTGGGCAGCCATAGCTGTTTGCACCTCCCCGTGATTCCCTGAGACCACGCACCACCAAAGCTGTGCGCAGTGGCATCCTACCTAATAAAAGAGCAATATGCAAATTGATCATGCAAACCGACTGTACCTCCGCTGCACCCACAAAACCACTCAGGAGCAATATGCAAATAAATTTAAGCAAAATGGCTGTGGCCACCGAGAATAGGAGGGAGGCTTAGGTTTCCCTGGCAATGGAGGAAGCCAAGCTTTTCTGCCTGCCCTTCCTTGCTGGCTTTAGCCAGGGCAGAGCCCAGCAATCAGAGCAAGTTTAGGGGGTCCCCCTTGGCCAGAGACTTGCAGCCTTTGCCAGGGGTGGAGCAGGACGACTGCAGCAAGTTGGGGGTCCCCCACCCAGGGCCAGAGGCTTTAGGCCTTGGCAGGGGTGGAGCGGGAGGTCAGAGGAGACAGATGTGAACTGCAGAGGAGACACCTTTTCTGGCTAAGCTCCTCCCTGTACGCCACTGGTAACATTCTTAGTGACTTGGGTATAAGAATCCAGAGAGGTGATCTCGGGTTCTTCCACCACACTCCTGGAGGGAAAAAACGAAGGTCCGCTGCTGGAGGGCTAAGGAATGTCATCCTGCCCTAGGCGGTTTGGCTCAGTGGATAATGGCTAGGTTTGCCAACCGCAGGGTCCGGGTGAGATTCCGATCAAGGACATGTACCTGTGTTACAAGCTCCTCCCTGGCTGGGGCCCAGGACAGGGCTCATGAAGGAGGCAACCGATCAAAGTGTTTCTCTCACTTCGATGTTCCTGTTTTTCCCTTTCTCTTCCACACTCTCTAAAAATCAATAGAAACATGTCCTCAGGTAAGGATTTAAAAAAAAAAAGTTATATCCTATGAAAGACACACCTTGAAAATGCGTAGAGAAAGTTGTCATTTTCTCATGGAGAAGGGACCGGAGTCTGGGTTGACGAAAACACCTTGGTGGCTGCGGTGACTGGCAGAGGCTGCGGCAGCGGGGCGATGGGGCTGGTGCCTTTCCCTGATCAGCCTGGTCGCCTCCCACAAAGGGAGGCCAGACTGCGGCTCAGGCCCGCTCCCCAAGTCAGTAGGACATCTCCTGAGGGCTCCCAGTATGTGAGAGAGGCAGGCTGGCTGAGGGGACACCCCCTCCCCCCCCCCCCCAGTGCACGGATTTCGAGCCCCGGGCTCCTAGTTTGCATATGAATGGCCCGGCCTTTTACAAACAAACCTAACCGACTGCAGCTGGCCCAGAGAGCCCCAGAGCTTCCAGAAGAAAGCCTAAGCCTCACCAGCAGCCTGCCTTGCTTCACAGCGGGGCCTCATCTGGGCACTCCAAACCCTGGACAAAGAGAAGGGATCTGCAGATCCCTCAGGAGCTCCTGCTGGGTGGCCTCAGGCAGCGGCTGACTTTGCACCTGCTTGGAGATCCAAGAGCCAGTGTACCCAGCGGTCGGTCGCGTGAGACCACACCAGACTGCAACTCCTCCCATCCACAAGGGACACACTCAGGGGGCAGACTCGGGGCACCAAAGCCCCGCTGAAGCAAGTCCCGCCCCATAAGGGTGTCTCCAGCACAGCCGTTCCCCCACTGCAGACACAGCTGGTCCTCGCAGCCAATTGGCCGGGAGGTCAATTCTGCCCAAGGATGCCAACAGCAACGAAGGGGCGTACCTAGAGCGTCCACCTCAGGTGACTGGGGAGGCCGAGCCACTGGGCCCCACGGGACACCTAGCACACAAAGCCTCTCCATCGACTCGGGGAAGCAGCCAAGATGTGGAGACAAACGTATCACAAATGAAAGAAATAATAACACTCAGAGATCCAACAGCAGACTAGAGAATCCCAAGAGTCAAGTCAAAGATTTGAAACACAAAGAAGCAAAAACAAAACACCCAACCAGAAGAGCAAAAGCACAAAGAATCCAAAATTATGGAGACAGTGTAAGGAGCCGGGCCCTGCAAGCATCCCGCCCCGCGGCCGGCTCCTGGGGGCCCTGCCCTCCATCTCCCTGGCCCAGCAGGCTGGCCGCGCCCCGTCTGGGGGCGGGGTCCCCCCTCCCAGCACTGGTAGTCCTGCTCCTCCGGAGGGAGCCTACTGACCGAGGACGAGGGCGGGAAGGGTGCAGGGCGCAGCCCAGGCCACCGCAGGCTTCTCCACCAGAGCGCGGGCGGGCTTGCCCTGACGCTGCCTGCCTACAGGGAACGGGCTGCAGCGCCCGCTGTGGCCGAGGGCAGGGCAGCTCGGGGAGGGACACTGCCAGAGGGAGGACAAATTGGGGAACAGCACTCACTGGGAGACTGGGGAGGGGCCGGGTAAGATGTCTCCCCGGACAGCTTTTCACACTGGGCGCTTGTTTACGTGGTGACTGAACGAGACCGGAAACTTCCGGTCCCGACGGCGGGAGGAACTGCGGTCCAGAAGGTCCACCTGCCCGCAGCCCGGCGAAATGGCGCCCGGCCCCCCGAAAGAAGGTCCCGAGCAGCAGCCCACTGGGGAGGGCGGGAAGCACACCGGGCCCCGCCCCGGGAAAACGTGCGATTCAAAGGGAAAAGCTCGAGGAGTTGCGAACAGCATCCCGATCCCAGCCCCGAGCGCCCTGGCCCGGCAGCGCATGGCCCGGCACCTGTCTGGCTCCCTGTCGCCCCAGTGCAGTTTCCTCCCACGGGGAGTCCCAACGCAGCCAGAAACAGGAGCGGAACCCAGTCCCCGCCCTGGCCCACAAACAAAACAAACTAGGAGCAAGTACATTTCTTTACTTAAAGTATCTCTCTCTGTGGGGAAAAAAAGTTCCCTTAAAACCCATTTAAAAGTGCCCCCCACCTCTCGTAAAATAACTCCGTTTTAGCATAGCAAAACTAAAGGCCGTTTCTCACACGTCACTCTGCTCTCGGAAACCAGCCCGGGCTGCTGTGAACGGACTCTCCCCATCACGCCCAACCGGGCGCTCTGGGCCAGCCGCCAGCGTGGAAGTCCCAGGTTCACGCACAGCTCACCCCGGAGGCAGGCAGCCGGCGACACAGGCAGCCTCCTGCTCAGACGCTCGCCACCCGGCTCCGGAGACCCAGCGCCCAGGACTCGGGAGCCTCCCGCCTTTCCCTCTGGAAGACTCCGGTCCGAACATTCACCGCTTCGGTCCCTGATTTTTTCTTGGTTCCTGATTTCTGCGACAGAGCAACGATAAAGGCCGGTTTACCGGAGGCAGTGCGACCCGGCCAGCGGCTCTGAGCTCCGGCGACAGCCCAGCCCTCTCGCCTGGAGACCTCATTCCGGACAGACGTCCCCTCGAAACAATTAACACCTTGCTCTGAAACCCGGGACACAAAACAGAACCAGGTTTCCCTTCTCTTCTGATGGCCCCCACACCCCTCCCTCCACATCAAACCCGACTCTCCAGATGGGCAGGGTCCTCCGTGCAAACCTCCGGCACAATCTCAGAACACGACTTGTGTTTGGAAACGCCTCACAGGATGAGGTCCAAGGTGCACAGAAGGCCCCAGTGGTCGCTGGGAAACCGGCCACAGTCCAGCTTCTCCAGCCCCAGGAGGTCCAAGCTCTGGGGGACGAGCTGGCCGCCTCCCGCTGCCGCGCGGAGGAACAGCCGGTCGAAGCGATGCCTGCAGGTGGCCCGGATGCCCAGGTTCGAGTTGGTCTTGGTGTCCCACGTGTACTGGCAGTGCGCGGGTTTGCCCAGGAGCTCCCACACGTCCGAGATGTTGCCGGGTAGACCGCCACACTTGGTGACCTGGAAAGACAGGAACTCTGAGTCACGAGTCTCCTCCTAAATTACAGCGGGGACCTGGAAATATTAAAAACCCGCACACAACAGGATTACTCCATCATAGTCTGAGACATTTTTTCTCTGGCTGTTTTTGTTCATTAGCTTGTTGTTATATATATATATATACACACACACACACACACACACACACACACATAAATGTGAAAGATGCCATTTTTTTGACCCAATGTCAACTGCCTTCAGTTCTATTTAAAATTTACTAAATACTTTTTCCTTTTTTCAGCCATACTCATTTTTTTACTTATGACAAGTTACCCATAAAATTTACCATTTTAAAATAGACATGTGTCAACGGCATTATGTCCACGTAACTGTGCAGCCAGAGCTTTCTGGCTTATCTGTCAGTCAGGCTGTCTCCTCTGAAGGACTTCTCACGTTCTGATGCGGACCGTGAGGGTCGCGGCGGCTCCGTCCCGGCTCCGTCCCGTGCCGAACCCGGACAGGCCCCGCCTCCGCGTCTCCTCCTGCCTCCGCGTCTCCTCGGACTCCGAGCGTCACTCCCTGGTTTCTCTCCACGTTGACCACGTGGCGCTTCGGCCTGGCCGTGGCAGGAAGTTCTTGACTTCCTCGATTTCCTGAGGCCACAGCCAGCACAGCGAGGGGCAGCAAGCGAAGAGGATGGAAAACCCACAAAACCAGGTTCTCACTGTCGGCTTTTCCTGTGAGAGTCCTTTGTACATTCCGAGTACGAACCGCAAACACTTCCCCGCATCCCCCCCGTCGCCTTTTCACTCCAGATGCACCGTTTGTTTCCACGACATCTCCTCCCCTCCGGTCCGCTGTGGCCTGTGCGCTGGTCGTGCCCGTCACTGCCACCCCGCTCAGGGCGCCTGCCCTGGCTGCTCTGGCGTCAGGCCGTGGCCCACGCCGAAGACTGCGGCACAGGCCGTGGCCGACAGGCCGTGGACCCAGCCGCACAGGCCGGCACGTGGTCTGTTCCAACACCGGTCGTTGAAAGCGGAACTGACGTCAGTGTCCCTCAACCAGACACCAGGAACGGCTGCCAAGTCTACAAAGACCCCGAGAAACCTCCTGTCTCAGCCGGACGAAGGAGAGACTTTGTTCAGACCGGACACTCGGAACCAGGAAAACGGGGGAAACCATGATGTTCTCTCTGCAACTGGACCCGCGACGAGCGTGCCCTCCCCAGCTCCCTCACCACGGCTTCCCTGGAGCCGCACTCCCCGCAGCCTGTCCTGCGCTGTCGCACACGCCCCGTTCTCCGCAATGTGGACCGGCCGGCCGAGTCAGCGCTGCTGGTTTCCGCCCGGTTACGCGTCCTCCCAGAGGAACCGGACCCGCGTCCACGGCGACGAGGCGCCCCGCTCACCTCCTGATCCCGCAGGTTTGTGTCTCCCGCGAAGATGACGGTGGCGGCCTCTGGGGCCTCCTGCATCTTCTGCAGGACGGTTCTCAACTGCCGGGCGCGCTCCTCCGCGTGCCGCCGGGTGCTCTCCAGGTGGGAGGTCATCAGGCACAGCTCGTTCCCCGACACGCTCGCCTGACGCGGGACACACGGGCGCGCGGTCACGGCAGCCCCGGGCTGACCGCGGACCCCAGGATCGGGGCGCCCCGCGGAGGGGCCTGCTCGTCACCAGCGGCTCCGCCCGGCAGGACCCCGTTCGGGAAGGAGACCCACTGCAGAGAGCGAACTCGGAGCGTAACCGTCACCCCCTCGGGAAACACCTGACAAACCGGGGGTTTGTTTCTACGAGACCGTGTCTACGTTTGAAATTTATATAAAAACTCAACTTGCCGAGTCCCTGAGGACTAAGGGAAGGAGCCGTGAGTGAGGAGCAGGTTCTTTCTGAAGACACAGCGAGAGGGAGAGGCACCACCCCGGACAATAAAGGACAGCCGCCTCTTTTCCCAACAAGCAGCCGATTTTTAAAAATTACTCACGTGCACACACAGGAGGTTTCTCATCATCTGCGTGTTTGGGAAAGGGATGATCTCGTGGCTTTTCAAGGTCACTCTTGACTTCTTGAGCATTATGGCTGTGAAATAGCCGTCGTCATGACCTGCGGTGTTTGCAGACAGCATTCCAGTTGAGAAGACGCTCAACGGAAATAACAGGCTCCCCTACCAAAGACTTCATAACTAACAAGTACAGACACTTAAATGGATCTCAATCTTAAAAGTAAGCTATTATTTCAAAATAGGTGAACATGGCCAACCATATCCCTGTGTTCACCTACCCCCCCCCCCCCCCAAATGTCACAGGAGCACAGAAGGCACTTAACAATAAACACGACTTCTCACAGGTGCCAGAACCAGCTAAGGGTGCCAAGAGGAAACAAACAAACTGGGGAAGTCCCTGAAAGACAGTAGATGAGGCTTAAACTGAGGCAAGCTGACACACATTTACTTCTCACTCGGAAGCCCAGGAAAACTACAATAAATGAGCAGAAAATTTAGAAGGTGTAAAGCTGCCAGAAGAAAAGAGAACAGAAGAGGCAGTGATGGAGGCTTCCAACAGTTATTTAAAAAAAAGTGGATGGAGGAAGAAAAAGATAAAGAGGAGAAAAGAAAGAAAAAAGACTGGAAGGGAGAGGAAGGGGTAGGAGGAAGGCTGGAGAGGCGGCAGGGGCAGGAGAGGGACCAATTTTCCTGAACTGAAGGTCACAGACCTCCAGACTGAAAGTTCCTTCCAAGTGTTGAGAATAAATGAGAAAACAGCCCAAAAAATAAAAACCCGCCCAAAGACACGAGGATGGAGAGGGGAGGCCAGGAATTAATAAGGCTTCAAATTTATAATCCACAAGGGAAACGGGTAACACCTTTCTGCCTAGAAATCCACGTGCAGCCAAACCGCCCGCCAGAGACGGGGACGAAAACCGGGATTCACAACTCCCCTCCCCACGATCTTTCTTGGAAGGGATTCCAGAACGCGCACCGACAAAACGCAGCGTGCACCGGGAAGGCCCGGGTTCGGAAAACGAGAACTGCAACCAGGAGCGAGAGAGGGAATGAGAGGGGGGATCCCGGAGAAGGCAGAAGCCGTCCCGCAGAGAGAGCAGGAGAGACGGGGCCGAGCGAGGCCTCCCCAGCAGTCCGGACTAGACAGGAAGTCAGAGCCAACCGCGTCCTGAGCAACAGGGAAAGCCGCGGAAACAGCGCCCAGAATCACGACATGTAGCCGAAGTGGTGAAAACAGGTGGAAAATAAAGACTAAATTATTTAGAGTAAAAAGCTAAAAGGAAAAAGACTTTTGAAAAAGCGTAACACATGAAACTGATATAGCATGCGAGTTGTAACTGAAAAATTAAGAATCTGGAAAAAAGTGTAACTACAATGCAATTATCACACTTAAAATTTTTAACGATTTAACGTCACCAAAAAGCTACTCACTGCCTAAATTTTGGCAATTTACATTTTCCTGAGAAATCATTCATGTCCACTACTTTCTCACATCAAAGCTATCTCAGATATTCTCCTGTAGTTCCCTCTTATTGTGTGTCTGGCTCGTTTGCTTAAACTTACTGTTATTTTTTGTCTACGCGCTCCGTTAGGCTTCAATTGGTTTCTTCCATTGACACATTCTTCAAAGAAAAGGACAGGTTAAAGGGCAGGAAGGCGGTTACCTGTGATAATCTCGTAGCTGCTGGCTCTCTTCTTCAGCCAGCTGTGGTACGGGGGGATGACCTCCTGCAGGAAGACCACGTCCGGGCTGTACCTGTTGGGAAACATGGGTTTGTGCCGTCTCCCGGGCCGCACCCCGATCCGCACCCCGATCAGCAGAGCGCCGCGCGAGAGAATCGCCAAACTGCGACGTCTCAGACCCCCGCACGCCGCCTTCACGCCGCTCCCAGGTAACGAAAAAACCAGATCTGTGCTGTTAAAAAACACACACACACGTGACACCACACGGCGAAGCTGTTTGGAGCCGGACAACGGCAGGCAGTAATCTGAGGCGCTGCACCTGCACCTGGAGGGAACCTCACGTGCGACCCCACTCCCGTCCTCGGCAGACAGTGACCCCCGACGGAGACTATAGCCCGGAGCCACGTGGCTCCCCGGCGGCCGCACGGGACAGCCAGTGACAGACCGGGAGCCGCTGACATTCTCACCGAGGGGATCGCGCACAAAGGTCGGCGAGGAAAGCAGCACGGGGGGCTCCTAGCAGAACTCTGCGGCCCCGGCCCGCCCCTCACCCCGGAGCTGCACCTGAACTTCGGCCCAGACTGGCAGAGCGCTGCCCTCTGCACGCGCGGGGGGGGGGGGGGGGGGGGGGGGAGACACACACGCCGACCCGCCACCCTCCCCAGAAGGCGGGCACTCACAGAGCGAGGGAGGCACACACGCCCTGAGCGCGCTCCCACAGGTTGTTCAGGTCCAGCCCGTCCACGTTCCAGGTGACCAGGGAGAACGTGCTGTCGTCCTCCTGCCTCGGGGGGTCGGCCGAGCCGCCGGCGTCGGGCGCTTCCTCCCCTTCCTCCCCGGTCAGGTCCACGCTGGCAAGGTCAGGGTGAAACAGCTGTGCAGAAAGCCTACGGCGGCAGCTCGGTCACAGGGCAGGGGGCGCATTCAGACAAAACCACTGGCTGCCCGCGGGGGGTCATAAACAGAGCCCAGACCAAGAGGTCACGGGTTCGATTCCAGGCCCGGGGTGTGTGCTTGACCCCCCAGCAGAGGGGCGTGCGGGAGGCAGCTGGTGGATGATGCTTCTCTCACGAATGTTTCCCTTTCTCTTCCTCTTTAAAAAAACAACAAAAAATATGAAAAACAAACTAAAAAAAAACCATCCATACAGGACCGCAGGCGGACTTCCGAGTCACCGTGTTTCCCCGGAGGCTTTTGCCCCATTTATTGGTTTGGAACCTCTCGCTCGCTCGTGTGTTTCCTGTCCTTGGAGTGAGTAACAGTTGCGAGGGGGCCGCCCGCACTCCGACCCCGCCCCGGGGGGCCCCTCCCAGCCCCGCCCGCCCGCCCCCCACCCCCCAGGCCCCGGGCGCGGGCGAGGTCGCGGGGCTGCGCGGGAGGGCGTCCTCCTCCGCTCGCGGCTCGAAGTAAGCATTCAGCGCCCTCTGCAGGAAGCAGGCACACGGTGGTGTGGGCTCTTGCCCGGCCCAGTCCCCCCACGCCGCCCTCCCCGGCCCTGCACCCTCGTGGTCCTGCACCCCCACATCATCCTGCACACCAGCCCGGAACCTGCACCCCCACCCCATCCCGCGGCACCTTCCGGGGCCCTGCAGCTCCCCCCCGGGCCCTGCACCCCCTTCCCACCCCCTGCACTTACCCCCCCCCCCGGCTCTACACCTCCACTCCACCCCCCTACACCTCCCCCCCCAGGCCCTGCACACCAGCCCGGGCCCTGTACCCCCACCTCCCCCCTGCATCTTCCCAGGCCCCGCATCTCCCCCCCTCCCCCCGGCCCTGCACCCCCACCTGGTCCTGCACACCAGCCCCGGCCCCGCACCCCGGGTCCGGCGCGCACCTCCACCTCCCACGCGTTCTCCGCCAGGTAGCGCCGCGCCACAGCGACATCGCAGCTGGCGACGGAGGTGAAGTCCGAACACAGCAGCAGCCGCTTCCTGGCCGTCGGGTCCTCGTCGTCCAGCCCCGCCTCGGGGCCGGTCTCCGGGCTGCGCTTCCGCTCCATCGCCGCGGACTCTCCCCGCCGCCCGCCCGCTCTGCGCAGGCGCCCGCAGCCGCGCTGCTCCCGCGTCAACCGCCCGCGGGGAAGCGTGGGAGCCCCCACGGAGGACCGTCGGCGCGCCTGCGCAGTGGAGGAAGGAGCAGACCGCGCGGGGCAGGGCAGCACAGCGCAGGCGCGCGCGCGGCCGCGACGGGTTGCGGAACGTCCGTGCGCGAGCGCGGGAGGGCGTGGCTTAGCGCGGGAGGGCGGGGCCGCCCCGCGCACGGATGGCGACCCGTCTGCGTCCTCTGCGTCCTTGCGCGTTTGCCAGCGCCCGGCTCCCCGGCGCTTCCGAGGTTCAGTCCTGCGCGGGGCCCCGAAGCTCGCGGACGTGTCACCATGAGCCTGACCCACAAACTGCGGGAGGTGATGGCGGCCATCAGCGGAGTCCCCGGGTTCGACAAAGTTCTGGAAAAGGTACGGGGGGCGCAGCCGCGGGTTGGGATGCAGGCAGAGGCGCCGCGCTCATCTCGCCAGATCCTGTCGCTGCGCCCGCAGCTCAGGGTGGCGATCGCGGGGTGTGTGGGGGCGCGCCAGGTCAGGGGCGCAGAGGAGCTCTCGCATCGCCCACAACCACGTGTGGCTGTCACTCGTGGAGACTGCGCGGCGCGGCCCCAGAGCCGGAAAGGACTGTTGTGCGCCCCTTCCCGGCGGCCCGCGGCGCCGGGGGCGGTGGACAGCGCGTTCCGGGCGCTCGCAGCCCGCGGGGTATTAGTTGCGGGAGCCGCAGCCAGGCCGGAAACTCAGGTGCGAGGTGGAGGGTTTGCACCTAAAATGAGCTTCTGGCATGACATGAATTCTAGTAACTCCTTGAATTACGGAATTTGTTTTTAAAATGGTTTTAAATCATTCATTACTAAGTAATTTATAAAGTTACAGGTGAACTGTGCAGCCGAAACCGGTTTGGCTCAGTGGATAGACCTTCGGCCTGGGGACTGAAGGGTCCCGGGTTGGATTCAGGTCAAGGGCATGTACCTGGGTTGCGGGCACATCTCCAGGAGAAGGTGTGCACAGGCAGCTGATGGATGTTTCTAACTCTCTTTCTCCCTTCCTCACTGTAAAAACAATAAAATATATTTTTTAAAAAGTCACCCTGTGCAAAAATCTAGGGGACATTCAAATAGACCTCTAATGGACTCACAGATCCCAGGGGCCAGCTGGCTTTGTACAACAAACATGGAATGTTGATTTCTGCCAGAGGAGCGGGAACCAGCCAAGACTACTATTGTTTTTCCCTGCATGTCCCTTTTTCCTTTAAAAAGTTTCCGTAGCCAAGACCGGTTTGGCTCAGTGGATAGAGCGTCGGACTGCGGACTGGAGGGTCCCGGGTTCGATTCTGGTCAGGGGCATGTCCCTTGGCTGCGGGCACATCCCCCAGTAGGGGCTGTGCAAGAGGCAGCTGATCGATGTTTCTCTCTCGTCGATGTTTCTGACTTCCTATCCCTCTCCCTTCCGCTCTGTAAAAAATCAATAAAATATATTTTAAAAATAATAATAAAAATAAAAAAAATAAAGTTTCCGTAATGGTTAACTCCCGTCGGGGAGAGAGAGAGAGGGGTCACACTGACTTTCCGAGTCGCCTTTTCTGGGGTGACTCAGGTTAGTCCAGGGCCCACAGGGGGTGCTCCCCCGTCCTTCCCGCCTGCGTTCAGGTGACGCTGGTCTCGGCGGCTCCCGGGAAGGTGACCTGTGAGCTGAGAGTCGAGGAGGAGCACACCAACAAGCTGGGCACGCTGCACGGGGGGCTGACGGCCACGCTGGTGGACAGCATCTCCACCATGGCGCTGCTCTGCACCGAGAGGGCCCTGCCGGGCGTCAGCGTGGACATGAACATCACGTGAGTCGCGCGCCGCACCCCGCACCCCGCGCCCAGGAGCGTGGCCCTTAAACTTAGAGAAGTAAAGGGACTACCCTCCAGGCGGTGTGTACCCTCGTCGAGGAAGCCACCCAAACCTTCGAAAAAGCAGCCCTGCCAGGTCAGGTAGGCTCAGCGGCTAGAGCGTCGGACCAGGGACTGAAGGGTTCTGGGTTCGATTCCAAAGGGGCACCTATATACCTCCGTTGCAGGTTCCATCACTGGGCCAATAGATGTGTCTCCCTCACATGGATGTCTCTCTCTCTCTGTCTCTCCCTTGCCCTTTCACTCTCAGAATCAATGGGAAACATCCCCGGGCGAGATTGACAACAAAAACGTTTGTGAAAAAGCCGACATTCGGCCGCCAACACAGATGCTGGTGGGAACACCGCCACCACAGACTCATGGCTTGTTTTCAGCACACGTCCAGGCTGAAGGGAGCACAGAGGGAAAACGGGGAAACCTCCATAGGGACACCTCTCCTAGGGACAGGCGACCACAGACAGGGTGCCTCCCCGAGGCGCGCAGACAGGCTCTGCAGGTTCAACCGCACGGTTGGGAGCAGGCCCCGGGGAGCAAGCCTGCAGGGGTCACCCTTTGCCAAACATACACCGGTCAGCTCCAGCGCTAACCAGCAAGGCTGCCCAGTCCTTCCAATGGAAGCCCAGGAGCCAGGGGTTGAGTTTCCAAACAATTGCTTTTGCCTCCCAACTAACAAAAATGTTTTTTTTCCCAGGGGGCTGGCAAGGGTCAGCGTGGGGAAGCCAGTGTAGGGGACACGAGGGCGCTGGAAATGCAGTCGCTAGGTGTGTCAGCAGTCAGTCTTTTTGTCAGGCCAGCACCGCATTCAGTCCCTCGTTACTATGGAGACGGCCTCAATCGAGGGTGTGGTAAGCGGGTCACAGGACCAGCGGCACGTGCTCCTGTGAGGTGAAGACACAGAGCCACGGCTGCCTCTGGGGCGCAGCAGCCAGCAGCCTCCCCCCCCTCCCCCCCCCCCCCAGCGGCTCTGCGGGCGGCCCTTCGCCTTCCGTCTGTTTGGAGCAGAGGCCTCACGCCGAGCTCTGCTGGGCCCCATCTTCTAACATCCGGCTCTCTGACAGCCACGAGTTTCTAGTAAGACAGCGCTGGCCTTTCCAAGTGCGTGTCGACAAAAGTTTTGGCCCGAGCTTCAAACAGGGACTCCCTGCCTGGGTGGCACGGCTCTGGGTGAGCGTCGTCCTGTGAACCAGTTTACAGTTTGGGTCACAGGCCTGGGCTGCAGGTTCGCTCCCCAGTGGGGGCCGTGCAGGAGGCAGCTGGTCAATGATTCTCTAATCATTCATGTTTCTCTCTGTCGCCCTCTCCCTTCCTCTGAAATCGATGAAAACATTTTTTTGAGTGAGTCCCTGGGACAGAAAGCAGGTCATCATCTCAGATATACTATAGACATTTCAAAAACAAATGAGTGAGTTTGAATACAAGTGGGTTGGAAGTATCTCTCTTAATATGTATACACAATTCATTCATCACCGGGACTGCAAGGGCTTCGCATTACATAGTCATCTTAGAGTTGACTCTTAACATCAACATGACCCGATCTAGACACCAAGTGGCAGTTCACTTAGCAAGCTCTGCAGGTTCAATGAAAGCCTGAGGAAATCTCCCACCAGCTCCAAGTCAGTCTGAAGCGGGAAACAATGAAAAACAGGGGTGCGGGCAAAAGACCCTTCCTCTATTGATGGGAAAAGAAACTGGTGTGGGTGACCGGCCACTCATTGGAAGAGACAGGAGGGTCACTGGCAGGGCGACTTCCTTCCCGCCCAGAAATGGTTCAGCAATAAACTTCCCCTTTAAGAACTGCCTGCCGTTAACGGTATGTCACCTTGCTTCCTTTCCAGGTACATGTCGCCGGCAAAGATAGGCGAGGTGGTGGTGATAACAGCACAGATCCTGAAGCAGGGGAGGACGCTGGCCTTTGCCTCCGTGGACCTGACCAACAAGACGACCGGGAAGCTGGTGGCTCAGGGCAGACACACCAAGCACCTGGGGGGCTAGGACACAGGCCACCGCCTGGTGCCAGTCGAGTGGGACGGCTGCATGTACCTGCCTAATAAACGCGCGCAACCGGCAGCAGCCGAGATCTCGTGTTTTAGGGGAGAGCCGAGACCATGCGGGACAGCGGGCAGGGCATCCGTGTGTCTTTCTTAACCGTAAGCCTCTTCAGTGTTAGCTTTTAACCATACGTATCAAACTGGGATGAGGAGCTCTTAGCTCAGGGTCTTGGAAATGTAGGCAAAGAAACTAACACCTTAAAACTGACATCTAATATTAAACCAACGGAGAAACAGAAATGAATGGTTAGTCTGGTTAATCCTGCTTAGCTTTAAAATACCGTCTTACATTTCATTTTTTAACCCCCGTTTCAAGATTAGGGAACATCAGCCGTGGCCCAGTAGCTCATTTAGTTAGAGCATCGTTTCAACACGCCAAGGTTTTGGGTTCGAGTCCCGTCAGGGCACATACAAGAATCAGCCAATGAACGTGTAAGCGGAGCCAGTCACTGTTTCTCCCTCTCACTCTAAAAATAAAGATTAGGGAACCTCAGAACAGATGGCCCATCGCCCGTATTGGAAAGCAGATTGAGTGACGTGGCCTAGAGTGACCCCCAAGAAAGCCGGAGGCAAAGCAGATGACACAAGAGCGTGTGCTGCTTTTCTGACCTGTCACCGGCCTGGCTTCCGCCCACTGGGGCGCGCATCCCGTTAGCCGCTTTACCGGAACCCAGAGTAAGACCCTGCGGGTCTCAGCTCCCAGACGGCACCGCGTCAGACTGTCCACGTGCAGTCCTGCCCGCGCCGGGCTGCGCACTGTAGACGCAGCACGTGGAGGCGCCGAGCCCAGCTCCTCGGTTGCTCATCAGTGCGGGCGGGCGGGGGGGGGGGGGGGGGGGGGGGGCGCCCGACAGCAGCCGGCTGACCCCGGTGAAGGGAGGAGACGGAAACCACCGCTCCCACCGTCATGGTCAGGATGGTTATGGCAAGAGGCACCCACACCCTCCTGAGGAGCTGGAAATGCACCGTGGGCTGTCAGAACCGACAACACGGGGAGCCCCCGGGGTGTTTGCACGGGAACGGGGTAGTCACAGGCCGGAATGCGAGATCCGCACCTCGCCGGGGAGAAACGTCACCCACATCAAGATGAGCAACTCGACCCCGGCTCTCCTCGCCTGGCCTGTGGCCACGCCGGATCCCCAGTCGGGGCACATGCCTGGGGGCGTGCAGGAGGCAGCCAATGCGTTTTCTCATCACTCACGTTGGTCTTGCCCTCTCTGTAACCAATAAAAAATGTTTTTATAAAGCTGACCTGTATTCTTCGGCAATGCCGAGGCTGGTTAAGGCGGAGGAACTGTCCCGGGTAAAGGCGACCGAGACCTCACAGCCCGGTGCAGCGATCCGGGACGGCAGGCGGTTAAACCGCCACCGAGGGCACTGGCTTGCTTCCCGAGCCTGGCCGCTTCCCCCGGGACGTCCGCCTCGAGACTAAGGAGCGAGGAGTCAAGACTCCAAGGTTCAAGTGCGTTTAAAGTTAGGCGGAAAGACAACAAAAACAAATGTAGCAAATGTTAGACTAAGTGTGGGTCAAAGGGTACACAGCTTTCAACATGCTCAACTTTTCAAAGTCTGTCCTACATGTCTACTATGCAACTAGTCCCCCGAGTTCTTCCGCTCCCTGTGACATGCGCTGACCACCAGGGGGCGATGCGGTGCTGGCAGCAAGAGGGTGTGGGAGGCAGCGAAGGTGCTGCCAGCCTGGACAAGAGGCCCCCCTATGAATGGACCACAGGTGAGAGGGCGGCACCAGGCCAAGGTGGGTGCAAGTGTTGAGGGGGTGGCCCCACAGACAGCAACCAGTGTGTGTAGGGGGCAGGCTGAGGGAACTGGGCGGGGCCCAGTGACTCAGGTGGAGGGTACTCGGGAGCCTGGTGCTGCCCAGGGCCCAGAGTCAGCTGGGACCTGCCCTTCCACCCCAGACAGTCATGCTTCAGTAGCTGGCCAGGCCCAAGGACCACTCCTGTGCACAAATTTCACGACCGGGCCTTCTGTTCCTATCGGAACCACCGGCTGGGAAACGCAGACCTTGCTGAATGCTAACCGACAAGAGTAACTCATTAGAGAAGGACAGTTGGGGGCTTGGGCCCTACGGAACCAGGCAGCTGGTTAGGACCCCGCCTCCTCCCCACGTGAGCCTGGCGGGACCCACATGCCCACGCAGGGCTCTCAGACTTCAGGGCAGGAGCTCAGAGCAGGCCCGCCCGTGCAAACGAGCATCATTTCCCGACTTCGGGTCTTGCCGACAGCACCCCAGTGGCTGGGCATTCCTCCTGGATTTGTGCGTTAGCCAGCACTCACACCCTCACCCTCCCGAGCCGAGGAAGAAAGAGTTAGCACTTCATGTGCTGTGTTCACCTGCAGCGTCAGGGAACTTCACCTATTTTATTTAGGTTTCATTTTTTTCAAATTTCAACCCAAAGCTAAATACAATTGGAAACCAGTTAAGCACTGTTTGTTCCAAAGGAGTAGGATCATTCAGATTTACTCCAGTAAAGTATGCAACCCTTAAGCAAAGCTTTTCTTCATTTAAAAGAAACAAAACAAAAATCTATACAGTAGTCTTTCCTTACGTTCATTGCACAAAATGAGTTCTGCTTTTATAGCTTTGACACTCAATGGCGGCTTTTACAATTTAAGATTTCAACCTCAGTAACTTTTTCCTACTCCCAAAAAACCCTTTATAAGTTTTTCTTAAGGATGGTGTAAAAACCAGTATTTCTGCACAATTCACTGGAATATTTTTTCTTTGTAATAAAAATCTCTTTAAAACCAGAAAAGAAAACGAAAACCAAAAGGCAGTCCTCTACCTATCCTGGCTTCTGCAGCTACAAGCGAATCGACTGGACGGCTGCGATAGCCACTCGGGCTCCGGATCCGCTTCCTGTGTCTGACTGTGTCCACACAGAACACTGAGGCAGCCTGGAAAAGCCATCTGGAAATGAAACACGTTATGAGTGCAGGAAACAACACGGCCCAGTAAGACATGAGGCAAGAGTGCCTACAATTGAGATGCTTTTTTCATTTAAGGTTTCTTTCCTGTGGCTGTTTTTTTTTTTTGAACAACCACTTCTGGTTATTAGAATGAATCTGATAGTGCTCAGGATCAACGGTGATTCATCCGAGCAAAGCTATGAAGTTTCTAAAATGGTACTTATGCCTGTTACATTCCCTTCTCTCCCTCTCAACACTGATGATAGAGGCCCCAGAGGCCAACCCAGCACAAACGGAAGACCAGCGACCACGAGGACCACCGGTGCTTTCAGACACATCGGCATTTCAGTGCACATAGTCCGTTCACTTCACATTTTAAGATGCTGACGCAGTGCAGCCAGATGCAAAGCATCCTCTTTCACACAGTCTGTGCAGAAGACATCGAATTTAAGTTCTGAGATACAAATGATTCAAAACAAATCCAGGATGAACAAGTTTCAAAATGCATAGTGTTCTGTGCGTGAGTCCATTTTCGTTAAACTCTGAAAGAATAAAGTGGTAAGAAAACAAGAAAAATGCCGCTGCACTGCTCGTCCACTTGCTGGTCAGCACTCTATTCGGGCAAGTAAGGGTGCAGGTGGTCCTCTACGGTGCCAGCCGCCCAGTGGGTGAGCTGTTCCTGTGGCAGGTAGAGGCAGATGCTGCATAACTTGAAGATTGTAGCTTTGTTTTTTGGAGTCTGTAAGGGAAAAGTTTTAATCTTCTTAATAAATAAGGCTTTAATGAAAGTGCTAGACTGCCACATGAAGTCCATCTCCCCAATCTATTACACTTGTGGACACGGAGACAAGGCACAGAGTGAGGGAACACCTGATGGTTCTTGGCCATCGACAGGGACCCCGGGAGTTCAGAGCTTTGCCAGAGGAAATACAGAAAAAGAGCAGCGCAACCACAAACGTGTGAAGGATGCAGGCAGACTGACCGCCGACAGAAATCAGGGTGGAAGGCGTTTCACAGACAGATTTGGAGAGAGCTCCGAAGGCGTGTCTGCACACAGAAAGACAGTGCACGTGGCCGAGCGGGGGGGGGGGGGGCACGACAGAAATGGTAAAAAAAAGAAAAAAGATCTAAGCCCATACAGAGAAAAGAAGTAGAAAAAGCCAAAGAATTACCAACCAGATCCATGAAACGCTAAGTACTACATTTAAAAAAAAGTTGGACTGAACCATCTAACTCGGGGAAGTGTGCTAACACAGCCGCCGGACGAATCAGGCCAGACCTGCCTCAGAGCTCAGCTTGTCATGTGGCTCCTCTGAAAGGAACAGAAAACAGCGGGCCTCCCGGGTCCCTGGTGTCTGTGTATGTAGATGAGGTGGATGTTTAAAATGAAAATTTAAAACAGGTGCCAGGCCCTGGATGGGCAGCCCAGTTGTCTAGAGTGCTGTCCCCACACACCAGCGTTGTGGTTACATGTGAGAACCAACCAATGCAAGCGTAAAGAAGTGGCTCAGTGGATACAGCTTCCCCCTGCGGACTGAAGGGTCCCGGGTTCGATTCTGGTCAAGGGCATGTATTTTGGTTGTGGGCACATCCCCAGGAGGAGGTGTGCAGGAGGCAGCTGATGGATGTTTCTGACTTTCTATCCCTTTCCCCTCCTCTCTGTAAAAAAAACCAGTAATACACACACACACACACATACACACACATACACGAAAAAGTGGAACAGATGTTCCTCCATGCTCCCTCCTCCTCCAGCCCTCTCAAATCAATACGTGAGAATTTAAAAAATAACTTTAAAAGCACCCACGCTCGGCCCCTGGCAGGTAGCTCGGTCGGTGAGAGCATCACCCCAACTCTGAGGCTGCAGGTGTGTGAGCCCCGGGCGGGCACACACAGCACGCAGCCAATGAGTGCACCGGGACAACAAGTCGGCATTTCTCCTGCCCTCCTTCCTCTCGCAAAATCAGTTAAACAAATCGCCCCAGCGAGTTCAACATGCAGCCACGGGGGGACCAATGTCTTAGGGCCAGCCCAGGAGATCGGCTCCTTGCTCTCTAAATACTCCAAAAATGATGCAGTGATGAAGGGCAATCCAGAACCAAGTCACGCACAGAAGCAGTTTGACCATCGGCAAAGGGTTGGAAACAGCCATGCCCACCTGCAAGTGCTGCCTGTCAACGAAGAGAAACACGGACTGGTTCGGATTGTTGACGACAATTCCAGTCTTGTCCTTGCGGCTCAGAACATGCAGAAACTGTTTTTCATAGTCACCGTGATGAAACTCAAATTTGGCCTGATGAAAAAGCAAACACGTACATGTAACCACACACAAACATGTTACACAATGTGGAACACGCATACAGCTGTGCTCCTGTACATGCTAGCCAATACGGCTCCTTAACCAAGACGCAATTAGAAATTCAGTTCTCCGGCCGCATTTCAAAAGCTCGCTGAGCACAGGCGGCCAGGCCCCGCGCTGAGCAGGCTCCCGACACGGAGCCCCCATCCTCTTCCCCTCCCAGTGCTGGCGCAGGGCGCTCTGCATCTGCTACGTCAGGGCTGTGGGGTGCCGGGGAAGAGTTTGCCAACCATCTAACTTGGGGCGAGTGTGCCAGCCAACACCAACCTTACAAGACTTCCTCTGGCCACTCACAACATGCCGGGCAGCTGAGAGCCTCGTTCTCAAGAGCCTGTATCTACACTCAGGGCTCCCTCCTCAACAGCCAGGATGGGAAAGATTAGAACAAATTCATTACAAAGCACCCCCCCCCCGGAACTCCCTAAGTGAGATCCTATTCCACTTTTGCTCCAGCTGCTCACCACGTGGATGTCAGAAGCGAATACCTGAACAGGCCGAAAAGGCTCCTCTGATCCCTTCCACCTGGAGAACAGGAGACAGACAATTTTTTCAATGTCATTCCGAGGCCAAAGAATGAAATCCATCTCCTGAGTACAGCCAATCACGTCCTGCGAGGTGACAGAGAAAAAAGGAAAATCACTTTACAGAAGGGTTGTGAGGAGCAGTCATCACCACGTACGCACCCTGACTGCAAACTCTGCAGTGCAGGCCGCCGAGTACGACGTCACTGAGGAGGCAGCAGCAACAGGCCCGCGTTCCAGCTCCTGTCCAGTCCCTCCAGGTGCCTCCACCAAGACCTGCGCTCCCCAGAGAGGTGAAGACTCTGCCTGGGGCTCCGGTCCTTCCCCCCGTTTTTTTTAAGTCCCTGCATGTTTATTTCCACCTTCAAAATCAGAAGTATTTAGGCAAAGGCATCTTGAGACACCACACAGAAATCACTGTCTTCTTGTTACAACTCTGCCCGATGCGGATGGTCTCTCGTCACAGGACAGCAGTGCCGTCCAAGGCCATGGCCCTCGCCCAGACCAGAACACGCTCGTCTCCAGTCTCCCGACACCACCACTATGGGGGCGGGGGGAGGGCCCTCTTGTGCCAATGAGCTGCACAAGTTCAGAAGGTTGGCAGCAAAAGCAGCATCTTCTACTTCAAGTTTCTTACTTACTAAAGACATGACATTATTTCTCTCCCCCAAAGGAAGCCCAATGGACAGTAATATAAAACATTACAGCATAACGCACACCGTTATCAGCATAATACCACATGAGGGAAGTTCCCATTTGAAGTCAGCTTTTAGAGAGAATTGGCCACAGTCACTAGACATTCTCGGGGGCAGGGCGCCACGCGCCAGGCAAACTCACACAGCACACAGAGCCCAGCCTGACCCCGGCTCACCCTCCTCATAGACTGGTATCGCGGAGCGTGGAGCTGGACCACGTCCTTCTGCAGAAGCTCCACGGAACTCTCCAAGGAATAGCTGCAATCCCGCACGCCTTTCAGGATATTCTCCTCGTAATTGTTGGTCATGACTGGTATAACCTCAGACACTTCAAAAAGTGCGGACTTTTTCTTCTGGAAGAAAAAGAGTTATCAACACACTGACAACAGACTGCCTTTTAAACTCAGTCCATGTTACAATGCCACAGACCTCCACTCTAACTCAACAAATTCTTCAGTGAAGTGATTTCTGTGCTGAAAACACTGACTTTAAAAATAGGTAAATCCTTCTGTCCTTCCCACCCCCCCCCAACCCCAACCCATCAGAATGTTTAACCACCTGGTTTCATGGCATCATGTATCCACAGCAAGTGTTTATTTTAAAAACCACTTCTTGCCCCAGTCAGTGGATGGAGCATCGGCCTACACACTGAAGGGTCCCAGGTTCCATTCTGGTCAGGACACATGCCCGAGTTGTAGGCTCAATCCCCAGCAGGGGGCGTGCCAGAGGCAGCCAATCAATGATTTTCTCTCATTGATGTTTTTCTCTCTCCCCCTCTCCCTTCCTCTCTGAAATCAGTAAAAGTATTTTTTTTTTTAAAGAAAATACTTCTTAAATGCTATGGGAAACAAACACTAGCATACCTCAAATTTTTTTTAAAAAGTGACTTACTCTTGATATAACTTCATTTAACTGGTTCTACAATCAGCTAAACTAAAATCTCAGCAATTTAAAGACAAAACTATCAAAATAAATGAATTGTTTTACTCCTTAAAGGTCAATTTCCATGATTTCTTTTGGGTATTACATAACTACAAATGTCAGTATTTGAAAGGGAAAAAGTCGACCAAATTCCGTTTCAGAGCCTCTCCACTCACGAGATAAAAACGGGTTTTCTCAGGTTTGAAGAGCAGATGGTACATTGCGTTGAACACAAAGATCAAACAGCCACTTACATCCTGGGTTTGTCTCGTGAGCCTGCATTGCCCCCCTGTCAACTAAAGTCCGGTCTCATCTGTGCGTTAGTCAGCGGATTTGCACACACAAAAGCGTGAGGAAGAATGGAGAAGTAACTCTTTGGGACTACCCAACCTGGGAGCAACCAGTCAAAACAACCCGTTTGAGAGCACCCCACAACGCCATCTGCCCCCACATCCTGCAGCAGCCAAGAGCTTTCTCCCGGTAACCTTTAGGAGTTAAGAGGAGGGTCAAACCTCAGGAACTTCCAAATGTAATCAGATCTGTTACGATTACACTTCTGATCTGAAATCCCCGCTCACAATTTTAGTGCAGAAATCCTACTATTTCCTTATATTCACAAACTAATTTCATGTCAAATAAAGATTAAGAAGCCGCCATTACTTTAAGCTACAAGGAAATATTATTTGCCATTTAAGTGAGGACTTCTGATTAAGGCCAAACCTATTTAAACTTTCTATTTCGCTTAGAGTGAAATTCACTTCTGCACAAATGAACCATGAGAATTTCACTGCTCCTACACTGAATGTGCACCCCGCTTCACTGCCCGCACCACCGGGAAGGCACCTGCATCCTGGCCTGGGGAGCGGGCTGCTGTTAACCTCTGAACCGATTTACCACTGCCAGCCCCCCTTTTTCTCCTCCTCAGGAGACCATCTCCAGACTCAGTTCCAGGTCCTCTGTGGCCACAGGGAAACGGAGTGCGGAGCATAAACGGGCTGTACAATGTGGCCCCCTTGTCACCTCTCTCTAAGCCAGCAGACCCGTCACCTTAACAACTTACAGGACGGCCTGCGCCGACTCACGTTAGAAGCTGTAAATTACCTTCTCTTTGAACACAAAGGCAATGTACATCTTGAAGTCAAACTGGTCAGCTAGAGATTCTTTCTTCTTCCTAAGCTGAGCGCGGAGTCTGTTCAGAGCTTGCTTCTTCCGGGAGTTCGGGTCCCCCATTTTGAAATACGGGTGGTACTAAAGCCTTTGGAAATTGTCGCTAAACTACGGGCACTTTTTTTCTTAAGACTCAAGTGCAACAGAAACAAGTCATTTCCCCTGCTAGTAGGACTGAATGGCTAAAATCACAGCTGCACCCCCAAACGCTCTCCCACACTATCAGCAGGCTGTCATGCTACAGGGTCAAGGAGCCCCCGGCGCTGCTGCCACAGTCATGTTGGGACAAGAACGTTTGGGGGTGGGATGGGAAAAAGGAAGTGGGGGGGGGGGAGGAAAGAGGAGGAAATACTTCAACTAATTTTTTGGAAAACAAATCTGGCTCAAGTACCAAAATATAGGCTCTGGAGGGAGGGGGAGTGAAAGGCCTGTTCTCAGGGGTTAGGTGTGCAACCAAACACAGCTGACACCAGCCCAGCCCTCAAACCCCATCTGGACTTGTCCCCTCTTTAGAAAAGGGACGACGACAAGGTTCAGGGAGGGGGGAAAGGGTGATCCTTGCTTTCCAAATACAAAAAAGAAAAAAAGAGGAAGAAGAAGAAGAAGAAGAAAAAAAAAACCTTCCCCAAAAGACCAAAACAGGGAAGGTAACTGAAACTGAAACACCCAATTGGATTTCACCCAGCCCGGTCCATGGCCGCAGAACCGAATTAGCTATCCCAGGCTTCCCTATTGCTAGGTATTGTCAGTGCCGGCTAGTGATTACTCTTGGTGGTGAGCAAAGACAACAGTGCAAAATCGGTCGAGAAGGAAGGGGAGAGGCTCAGGGTTTCCCTGCGATCAACTACAGTGCATGCCGGGGGCGGGCAGCTGTCGCCCACAGGAGCCAGGAGGAGAAACCGCGGAGTCATGGCCAACTGCCCCATCACCCACCCCGCCCGCAGGCGGCCGCCAACGCCGCTGCCCAGGACCATGGTGGCAGAGGGAGAGAACACGATGGAGAACCGCTCCGGCTCTGTGGTCCAACAGCACCCCGAGCCCTGCGAGGAGCCCCTACATGCCCCGGGTGGGGGGAGCCTTCCCTAGGACTTCTCCCCAATCCCGACCGCGGGCATCGCTGAGGCAAATGGGGGGGAGAGGGGGTGCGGGTGCTTCTCCCAAATCCAGGCCGCGCTGGGGGGAAGGGGGGGGACACAACACCTGCCCGCCGCCGCCGCCCAGGCCCACTGCCCCCTTTTGCCGTCAGCGGCGGCGACTCACTCGCACCACGGGGGACACCGGACCGCTCAGGTCTTCTCTCATCTCATCGCGGAGACAATTCCCGCCCGGGTCCAAGGAGAGGCGGGGCAGGGTTAAATGGGAAGGATCAGAGGAGGGAAAATTAAGACAGCTGTATTAATATTAATTACTTTTGATAAGGACGGCCACCCCACCCGCCCACCCCGAAAAAAAAAAAAAAAAAGTGAAACGGGAGTTCCCGGATTCGCGCGCTCACGTTGAACAGACCATGTTTCCCGAGTTTGGATGGTGCAGGGCGGGGTCGCGGGCGGGCCCTTAGCCGCAGCCCGCGGGCGGAGCGGTGGCGGCGGCGGAAGAGGCGGCGGCGGGGGCGCTGCTCGCGGCTCGGGCAGGAGCCATGTCAAGAGAACACCAGCAGCCAACCGAGCCCCCCCATCCCCGCTGCGGCGCGCACTGGGGCCGGGCCGCCCGCGCTGCTGCCGCCACGCAGCCCCCACCTGGGACCCATAGTCTGGCTCGGCGCCCCGGGCGGAGGGAGGACGGGACGGCGGCGAGAGAGAGAGAAAGCGGGAAGAGGAGGAGAGCGGCGGTCCCGGGCTGGGGAGGGAAGAGAGCCCTGCGCTAAGGTCCTTCGGCGAGTCGAGCCCAAGTAAAGTTATTTCAGTCCAAGCATCGGCTCCGAGTCCTCCTTGCCCCCGGCGGCGCCGGCTCGCGGGACAGCGGGTCGCAGAGAGCCGAGCAGAGGACGCGCGTCCGCGGCGGCACAGCCTCGTTCCCCGCCACCGGTGGCTGCGGAAACGGCGGCGGCCTCCCGGGTCCCGGCAGAGTCGCGTTTGAGCCGAGAAGCCAGAACAAACAACTTAAAATGGCAGCAAACGCCGCTGCGTCACCCGCCCCCCAGCGGCACCGCCCCGAGCGCGTTGCGCCTGCGCATCCCGCGGGCCTTACCATCCGCGCGAGAACAGAGGAGGAGAAGCGCCCGGGACGCGCGGGGCGTCGGGGTTAACCAGGAGGGGAGAGAGAGAGGAGCCCTAGGAAGGGTTATAAAAATGGGTTCACAAGGATGAGTGTTTGGTGTGAAACTGCTTAGGACGATCCTCCCGCCTCCAACGGGAGTGTGAGCATAGAGGTCCCCCCTCTCTTCCAGAATGGAGCGTCCCTGGGGAGGGGACGCGGCCGCCCACTCCCTCCGGAAATCCAGAGCCCCGAAGTTGGCCCCTCCCATTCCCTGTCGTCATAAAGCCACGCCCCACGCCTTTCCTGGTAGAGCACCCGGATGGAACCACTTTTCCGGGGTCTGGTGCGCCTCTTCTGCGCGCGCAGAGCGTGGGGCGGGGCCCGAGGGCCGAGAGGGGGTGGAGCGTAGGGGGTGAGGCGGGGCGAAGGAGGAGTGGAGGAGAGGGAAGTGTGTCGGGAGTTTCCTGTTTCACTTCGTTACGCCGTTATTCCTAACCTGCTGACGGGTAGTCCTTCGAGGTGTCTGTCCTGCGGTGCCCCGCAGCCCCAAGCTGGGAATTCATGTCCAATGTCTGTGCAGCAGGAGACCGGTCCCGTGGGTCCCACGTGGCTCTGTCCCCGCCTCGCCACGTGTGCAGCAGCCGCCCTAGGCGGTCCTCAAGTTCTGAACAAGGTCAAAGATGCGATGGGGTTGCTGCTGCAGCGATTTGGGAGGAAAACACCCCATCCAGCAGCGTGGATGCCCCCGTTTCCTTCAGAACACGATTTCAATTAGGATCCCCCGGGCCGTAGGCCTAGGTCCTAGAAATGTGAAGAGGGAACTGTGGGGCTTTTGCCTCTGAACCACAAGTTCCTGGCACCAGAGAGCCTTCATTTCCTCTTTTTTTTTTTGGACCTATAATGTGCTGATGAAAACGTGGCTATGTTATTAGGTAATCGGCAAAAGCCAAAACTGGACAAAAGCAAAGCCTATGTACTCCTCATGGGCTACTCTCTGTGATAAAATTTTAGAAGTCTATTGGGTTCCCAAATGACTGCTCTTCACTTGGTAAAATCAAAATAGATTACCTGTAATAACATCTTTTTCACCCTTGAGCCAAAAGAATAATTGGGACCCACCCTTCAATATCGATTGTTGCCAAAACTAATGTCAAAGGAGCTCATTAGGGAGGCCTGAACCCAATACGACCGGTGATCTAAAAAACAGAGAGATACCAGGATGCTGTGGATAGAGAAAAGAATACATCTTTTTAACTATTCATTCTTCTTTCCTTAATCCTGTTAGTGAATTCATAAGAAAGAAGTCCCATGGAGATTATTTTATTATCACAATATTCTGATCAGGATCCTTTAGTTGTTTGAAAGCACTCAGTATGTAACATGGAATGGAAAATAAAAAAGACAGCTGCTTTATTTTTAAAAGCCAACAAAGAGCAAAACCGACACAGGTGCGACTTCCTAATAACCAGTTGTTTTACTTCTGCTAAATCTATAGTTTTACCATATTTAGGGGAAAAAGGAAATGATCTTGCTTTAGACGAATCCCTTTTTAAAAAAAATCTCTTTCCCAATAATAAACATACATTGCTTATTAATGCTCATGTTACATGCTAACTTATTTTCTGCATTTTGTTGATTCAAATATCCAATTTTCCTACTTAATTTGAAAAAGAACGTTTGTTCTTACCAGGCCTGGCCAGGCAGCTCAGTTGGTTACATTTCACCCTGCACAAAACCTTCCTTAAATGTATGTGAAGTTGCAACGTAGGAGTGCTACGGGAGAATTAAATCCCCGTCACCTGTAGGGGCGAGGTCCTGGCAGTGTCTTCAGAAGATGACCTTCCTAGGAGCTGCAGGGGAGGACGGGTGTGGAAGGCTTTCTTTGCAGGCCCCCCTCCCCCCCCTCGCCAGTCCTGACAGAGGGAGGTCAGCCGAGCCAGAGGCAGGGCCAGCGTCCCGTTTCCCGGCCCACGTTGCAGCCTCAGCATTCAAGCTCACCAAAGTCCAAGGTCCGTGTGCCCAAGCTCTGACACTCTCTTTTGCTGGGCTTCAATTTTTTCTCTGTTAAAACGGAGGACGAAACACTGCTTTACCGAGAAGATGAAGAAAACGAACTGGTGCTTTCTCTTGCCTCTCTTCCCGTGGACTCAACTCCGCGGAAGCAGCAGAGAACGCCGCTGTTCCAGCTTCTTTTTCAGTTCAAATATACTCTGAAAAGCCCTTGCCTGCCCCGGGGGCAGGGTGAGGGGACCGAAGGAAGTCCCTCTCTGGGCAGCCTGGGGTCCCCTCCCAGGGGAGGTGCCATTAATCCCACTGAACTCCCAACTGAGAGGCAGGCTTCCCTGCAGGTGCTCTTTCCAGTAGCTTCCTTGTGCCCTGGGGCAGGTCAGCGGCACCTTTTTTTCTCTTATCTGTCAACGGAATGGCACACTCTGGGGCAGCGCTGACTCCCGCCGCAGCCTAAACGGGTGTCCTGCAGAGGCGAGGCAGGGCCTGGTTTACGGTCTAGCCTGTAGGTGGCGGTGTCTGGCGGTCCTGCCTAGAGAACCTCATGGGGGGTGGGGGGGTCCCAGGGCTGGGCCTGCTTCCAGAATGTGTCCCCAGTAGTGGCTGAAGGGCCTGTGCTGCGTTACTGCACTGCTTTCACCATCTCCAAATTACTCACCATTTTTAACACGAGACTCATTTTCTTTGCCCACTCCTGACCCCGCGCTTGTACCTCGCCAACCGCACCCTCCCTTCTCACAAAAGGGCCGGCTGTTCCGGGTTCTAGTTCCTCCCCTCCTGATGGGGTCACCCGAGGCCACCAGCCCTCTGAGGTCACCGGCCGTGGCTCTCATTAGCCAGCTGCCTGGTACTTGGCTCAAGTCTCTTTTCCACTCAGGGGGAGAAATGATCCTTTCGTGCATCAGTTTCAAAATTATTTATCACGGACGTCTCTTACAGGAAAATAGCCTTTCTTGGAATGGTGAAAAGTAACTTAGATTGATTTCCCCCTTTTTCCCTTCAGCTTCAGAATGTCAACCCCTAAATATGTAAAAGCCGCCAAGACCGGTTTGGCTCAGTGGCTAGAGCGTCGGCCTGCAGACTGAAGGGTCCCAGGTTCCATTCTGGTCAAGGGCATGTACCTAGGTTTTGGGCACATCCCCGGGGGGGGGGGGGGGGGATGTGTGTGCAGGAGGCAACTGATCAATGTTTCTCTCATTGATGTTTCTAGCTCTTTATCCTTCTTCCTTCCTCTCTGTGAAAAATCAATAAAATATATTAAAAAAAAAAAAAAGAATGTCAACTATGTAGAATGAAGGTCAGCAAAAGATGGTCCTGGAGCCAAATTAGGGCCGGGGCCTATTGAGACAGAGAGGGGGCGGGGGGGGGGGCGGGCTAACAATGGCTTTTACATTTTTAAAAAATATATTTTATTGATTTTTTACAGGGCAGAAGGGAGAGGGATAGAAAGTCAGAAACATCGATCAGCTGCCTCCTGCACACCCCCTACTGGGGATGTGCCCGCAGCCAAGGTACATGCCCTTGACCGGAATCGAACCCGAGACCCTTCAGTCCGCAGTCTGACGCTCTATCCACTGAGCCAAACCGGTCTTGGCGGCTTTTACATATTTAGGGGTTGTAGAAAGCCTAAACTATTTACTCTGTCCTTTTACAGAAAGGCTCCCAGCCCTGCATTTAGGGGGCTGTCCCAATCTGCCTCCCACTGGAGTCACAAAACAACAAACGTCTGTAAGCGTTAGCACAAGGGATGTGCTGTCCTCCGTCTGCACTGGGTGGGGATCCCTCCTGGCTCCTCTGCTCAAGGGCATTCCCTCCTTCCAGCTCCCTTGCTCTTGGCAAGCCTGGGGCCCTCCGAGCAAGACAGTCTCAGGCGCAGCACTTTCCAGGAAAACGTTTGTGGTTTGTGCCAATTTGCCAGACATCAGGCTGCTGCCCGGCCAGAGGCAAAAAGAACCAGGGAAAGGGAGAGGGTACAGGGATCTCCTTCCCAAGTGGGGGGCTCCTTAGAGTGAGTGTCAGCAGCACCTGCCCAGGCAGATGCCCCGTTACTGAGTGCAGGTGCCGAGGCGAGCTCAAAAGAAAAGCCCTCAAAACCCCAGGTGAGCCCTAGCTGGTTGGCTCAGCGGATAGAGCGTCGGCCTGCAGACCGAAGGGTCCGGGGTTCGGTTCTGATTAAGAGTACATACCTCGGTCACAGGCTCCTCCCCGGCCCAAGCGCTGGTCTGGGCACGTGCAGGAGGCTACCAAATCGATGTGTTTCTCTCACATCAACATTTCTGTCTTTCCCTCTCTCTAAAAAAAAAAAAGAGTGTGGATTAAGTAAAAACACCACCTCAGTTGATTCGTCCACTCCTGGGAGGCCTGCTGTGCGGGACAGCCGGAATGTGGCTGGCTGGCCCCACCTGGACGGTGCAGGTCTAGATCGGCGTTCAGATGCCACGTATCCCAGCGGACCATGCGGCAGGAGGGCCAAAGGGATCTGACCTAAACTGGTGAAGGGGTTGTCACTGGCCTTTCCCATTTTCCCTGAACTAGTCATCATCTCCTTCGGGATGTTGGAAGTAAAAAAAAAGTCAAGCAGCACCAAAATGCATGAAGTCCCCGCACCATCCCAAACTGACGATAGGATGAGCAAGTACAGATGGCTACGGACTTAAAGTGGGCTTCATGACACCCCCCAGGGGAAAATCGCCGGTACTCCCACAGGTCTGCCGGTGTTTACCTACAGTAACAGAGTCTGCCCTCTGGCTTGCTCACCGTGTTCACGTTTCCCTTCCCAGCTTTTCACCTCTGGAAAGAAACATCATTATGAACTGTGCTTTATGTTACTTAAAAAAACATAAAAATTATATATATATAATTTGTGTGTGTGTTTTTATTGATTTCCGAGAGGCAGGGAGAGGGAAACATCCATGATGAGAGAGAATCCTTGATGGGCTGCCTCCTGCACGCCCCCTCCTGGGGATCAAGCCTGCAACCCGGGCATGCGCCCTCCCGGTTCATAGGTGGCGGCTCCACCACTGAGCCACGCCCGCCAGGCCCGAGTGTTTTAACTTTCTTAAGACTTTGAATCCGTACGTACCCATGTTGGCTCTGTTCAGGGGGCCTTGACTCACGTGCTGGAGGACACCGGCAGCGAGTCAGAGGCCTGGCTGGTGTTTTGAAGGGACCCAGCGCCTGTCCTTGCCACCATTCTAACTCGGAAAACCAAGTCGTCTTCTTGATGGTTTCCAATCCCTGGAGTGTCCTTTACGGATTTAGGCGTCCTGTGCCACCTTCCCCCTCAAAGTCGGCGCCATCCGACTGCGCTTTGCGCATTCTCAGCTGTCAAAGGAAGTCCGGGGAGGGCGGTGGCCGGTTGGGCGCCAGGGTCGCGGCACAGACCGGGGTGGGGGGTACGCCGGTGCTCAAAGTGGCGCCGGCGGAAAGACCTTCCCTCCTTCCGAGGACAAGGAGCCGAGAGAGCCGGGAACGCAGACTTCGGTGACACCGGCAGCGGGTGAGCCTGACGCATCCCGCCCACAGAGCCCACGAGGAGGACTTGGGGGAGTGATAAGGCAAACTGCCCGCAGAACTGAGGTCTCGTCGCCCCCCGAGTTGCAGCGCCGCGGATTCCCGCGTCGGGAGCCCACCTGGTACCCGAGCGCCTCCTGAACCCCAAGAGTCAAAATGCAAAAAGCCCGAATGTGAAGGCTCTGCCCACGTGAGGGAGCCCGCGGGGCCGGGGCTGCACGGAACCATGAGGAGTCGTGCGCGGCACGTGCAGGTCGCCGAGCTCCCGGGGCTGGCGGAAGTGGAAGCGGCTCTCTCCGCGAGCCGGGCTGTCCTGGGAGCGCAGGGTCAGAGGTCAGGACGCGGGATAACGCAGCGACGCCCTGGCTCAGAGACCCACCGGGACCGTCGCGCAGGCGCAGGTGGGGGAACGGGGCAAGGCGGACGGCGATTGGCTGGATTCGGGAAGCCACACCCCCTCGGCTAGGTCACGTGTCGTTCGGGGCGGAGTTGGCGAGCTTCTGGAGCGCGCGCCGCTGGGCGGAGTTGGGGCCGGCGCGGGCGGGCCTTGGTCTGGGCGAGGCGGCGCTGCCGGGACTGAGTAGTTCTCTCCAGCGAGTGAGCGAGCGGTGGCAGGAGGTCTACGCGGGGAGCTGCCCGCCCGCCGGCTTCGGTTCTCCCGGGACTCCGCGGGGTCGCGGTGAGTTTTGGGACGGGGCGGGGCAGTTGGTGAGCCGCCGGGCCGCCTCATAGGCTGGGCCGATTTTGGCGCGCTCCCTGTCCGCGCTCCCTATTGGCTGGCGCGCGCATTTGGAGCGCAGCCCCCCCTTGCTGGTCGGGGTTGGGAGGCGGTGTGGCCGGCGAAGTGCCCGATTCTGCCCGGGCGCCCGGCTGGTGGGGAAGCGGGACGTGCACACAGCCCCCCGGGCCAGAGACAGGCGGTGATCCGGAGCGAGGGGTGTGGGGCCCGCACACCGAGCTGCAGGGGAAGGTCGCTGAATCCTGCCTCTCGTTAAACAGCGGAACCGGCGTTGGTGGCACCGGTTCCCAACCTTCCATTGGGACCCACCCCCCGTGCTAGTGTTTTTAGTTGGAAAGAACTGGAGCGTGGAAGCCGGGCGCAGGGCTGCAGACCGCAGTGCCACGCACAGGTGAGGCTGGAACCTACCTGAGCGGTGGCTCTCAGCCTTTGCAAGGTGACGGGGACGAAAGCACACTTTACATCGCAATTGAGGACGCAGCCATCCAACTCCCCACGGCCACGCACGTGTTTTTTTTTTGGCGTATTTTCAGTTCCGTCCTGATCACTTACTTTTTTTGCCCCTAAACGACGTTGGTGACTCCCTGAATGACTGCGGGGTCCCGGGCAGCGACGCTCGGTTTGGGAAACGTCGCCCTGGTTCACTCGAGTGGGTCCCGACCAGCCTTTGCCCCGCGCGAAATGGCATAGAAGATAAGGTGCACCCCCAACTGTCATGTTTGCGTCTGTGCCCCGAGCCACAGGGAAAGAGGTGCATGCGATGGGCCATATAGTCCAAGTCTGGGCGCCCCGGACCCAGTAAAGGCATGGCCCTGCGGCCAAACGCGGGTGTCAGCCTGGCCCAGTGGGGTGCTTAACCCCCTATACTTACCCCTTTACCTGCTGCTCCCCCTTCTCAGTGTCTCAGCTCCTGGTGGCGCTTAAACATGTCCTACAACTGTAAATGCGCCGTCTCCTTGGGTCGGATATTAAGTCCCTCCCTCGGGGTGTGCTGAGTTCATCACAGCTTGTCTGCCTTGGAAAGGGTGAGGTTGGGGTGCTGTTCTCTGGGACTGAGGTGGGCACACCCCGTATCTGTGCTTCGCCTTCCCTGGTGGCATTCGCAGATCTTCGAGAGCCCTGTACCTCATCCATGACGCCAGCATGTTTTGTACATTTTTTTTTCCTTTTGCAACAAGATTTTTCCAACCAGGATTATTGTGTGTGTACAATACAGATGCCAAGGGTCACGGTCTTCAGTGGCTCCAGTCATGGGCAGGGCTGAGAAAAGACCCTCCCCCCAGCCCTGGAGAGGCGCAGGCGCAGGCTCCGCCTCCCGGGCCGGCCTCCCTCTGCTGTTGCTGACCACTTGTCCTTCCCCAGGTGCACAATGAACCCCAATATGAAGCAGAAACAGGAAGGCATCCATGGGCGCGTGCAGGTATGTGATGGGATCCCTTTCACCTGGGTGGAGAGCACGTGCGTGGACGTGTTTTGACATAATTTAGCCTAATTTTTGGCTATTGTTTCCATAAACCTTAAATTACTGAATTTTTGGCCAGAGGAAAAGTAACCGTAGAGAACCATTAAAGAATTAATTGTGGTTGAATATTAAGTTTTCTGATCTTCCCATTTAGTTAAGTCTTTAGTTTCTTCCAACAGAGCATTGTAGTTTTCCAAGTATTGAGCTTTACATGCCTTTTGTTAACTTTTTACCTAAATATTTTATTTTTAATGTTGTAGATGGAGCTGTTTTCTTAGGTAGATTTCCAGTGTGCTCATTGTTCCCATAGAGGAACACTGTTGATTTTTGGTGCTTTGATCTTGAATCCTGCAACCCTGCTGAACTTGGTTAGCTCTTATAGTTTTTACTAGGTTCGATAGGATCTTCTTGTAAACCAGGTACTCTCTATTGCTTTCATTCTACTCATAGATTCCTTGCTAATTATATGCAAAACTTTGTGTGTGTGCTCTCGTGTGTGAGTGTGTTGTGTGTGTTTCAAAGAGGTTCACAGAGCCCTAGCTGGTTTGGCTCAGTGGATAGAACGTTGGACTGAAGGTCCCGGGTTCGATTCCAGTCAAAGGCACATGTCCAGATTGTGGGCTGGATCCCCAGTAGGGGGCGTGCAGGAGGCAGCTGATCCATGATTCTCTGTCATCATTAATGTTTCTGTCTCTCCCTCTCTCCCTTCCTCTCTGAAAGCAATAAAATTTTTTTTAAAAGAGGTTCACAGAATCTCAAGTTGTTCTCTAAAAAGACTAAGGCCCGTGATGTATAAGAACCTGTTGGCTGTAATGAGTCTGTTATTCCAGTGTGTAATTCGTGTAAAGAAAGCGATAACAGCAGTATTACATTTTGAGGGGTAGATGCCATAAAGCTTCCATTATAAAAGTTAAGTCTTGGAAATTGCCGTTTTTTGTGTGTCAGTGAATTGTGGCTTTTCGGTCATTGTCAGTAGTCAGCACTCGAATTAGTACCTCCTGTCACTCAGGTTCCAGAGTGTTTGTTTCTGCGAGGTTTTGTCTGGAGGCCGTGGGCTAATCTAAGTTACATCCGAAATGTTGGTGTGGTGTTTGCTCTCACCGGGCTGGCGATGGCTCTTCAGCTAAAGGGTGCGATAACCATCAGCGGGGAAACCTGACCGTGGGAAAGGTGCGCTCGCGCCGCTTTCCCACGCTGCTCCGGTGTCTGCGTGCGGGCCGGTCTGAGCACCAGCATTGTTTGCCGGCCCTGGTGGCAGAATAACTAATGGTGTTTTTGGAAAACTAGAGAGAGCTTCCAGATCAGGAAATATACGGCAGGTATTTACATATTACAAGGAAGGCTGTATTTCCCCAAAACAATAGCGGGAGCCTTTTGCAGTATTTAAAATGCCCCGGGCTCTGGCATTCCAGCTGTCTCCTGGTGAATGGGCTGGGAGCAGACTGCTCCCTCGAGCAGGTAAGGGGTCCTGTTACATGTCTGTGGCTTTGTGGGAGGTGTGTTCTTACACTGTTCCCGTGGTGAACACGTGGGGACGTGAGTCACAGTCATGACACCAAGGAAGTCTGAGACAAGTCCTCTTGGTGAGAGCTGCGGTCGGCAAACTCACCCGTCCACAGAGCCAGACACCAACCGGACAACGATGGAATTTCTTTGGAGAGCCACGTTTTTTAAACTTCTTCCAACAACACTTTTTCACAATAGACTCGCCCAGGCCGTGGTATTTTGTGAAGAGCCACACTCAAGGGGCCAAAGAGCCGCATGCGGTTCGTGAGCTGCAGTTGCCGACCGCTGGGTTAGGGTGAAGAAGTATTTTACAGCGTGAACAATTACTCTTCCTCCCGATTTACCTGTTTTCTGGGCTTCTACCATAAATATGTTAGGTTTGGGTGATAGGATGCATTCTTAGAATTTCTTCAAACTTTATTATAATTTAGAAAATAAGTTTACTAGTTGGTTAAATCAATGTTTTGTTCATGTTCATACCTAGCATTGCAGAATTACGTAGCAGACCAAATTCAGGGTGGGGCCAACGTAGGTGTTCAGCTATTCATATAGGAAATAATTCGACGCTTAGTGAATAGTAACACGAGAATAAACTCTGTTTCGTGGGCTCACGACTGGAACCCGTACCGGTGTTCTTGTGTTCTTTTGGGTAAGCCGTGGAGGGCTAAGACAGTCACGGGCACGTAGCGCTCAGGAGCTGATAACGCACTCTCTTGCCTCCAGAGCAGTCCCGTCCCGAGGAGGACGCTGAAGATGATCCAGCCGTCCACAGCGGGGCCCCTCGTGGGCAGAGAGAACGAGGTACGTGTGAGGGCGAGAGCCGGGGCGGGAAAGCCCTGTGCAAGATGTCCTTGGTGAGAAACCCCCAAATCGCCCTGGCCGGTTTGGCTCAGTGGGTAGAGCGTCGGCCTGCCGACTCAAGGGTCCCAGGTTCGATTCCAATCAAGGGCAAGTACCTTGGTTGCGGGCACATCCCCAGTAGGGGGTGTGCAGGAGGCGGCTGATTGATGTTTCTCTCTCATCGATGTTTCTGGCTCTCTCCCTATCCCTTCCTTTCTGTTAAAAAAAAAATAAAAATCAATAAATCAATATTAAAAAGAAATACCCAAATCATCGAAATCTGCCAATAGTTTAAGAATGACAGTTGTGTACTCCCCACACAAGTGGCTTTTGTTTTAATTGATCGATTGAGGAAGTTTGACATTGGTATGAATAGAATGCTGGTGTACTGGTAGAACTGAGATGATATAATTCATTATCAACTCACCCCCAGGGGGAATGCTGGATGTTTTGAGAATAAAATGGTGGATCCTTCATTTACTTCTGTATGTAAATGACAAAATCATTGTTGAAAGGTACACTCTTAAAACATACTGATGTTTAGACTTTTGCAGGTAGAAAATACCGCTTTTCTATGGAACGGAATTATTTAAACAATAAAAATAATTTAGTTTAACTTTAGATCCAGGTCTAACCCAAAACAGTTGCTGCAAATAAAATTCCTAACACACCTCTCCATTTGGGGGGAGCTTAAGCGGTATGACTTATTCAAGGAGCTCTAAAGATGTGAGAAAAATACAAACAGGCAGCTCCATTTTTAACTCACAAATAACAAGACCGCTGAGCTTTTAAAAACTCTCTTAACAAATGTCAGATTCTTTAAAAGTCCCTACATATTTACATTTTGTCTCTATATTACCTTTGATTTGTTCCTTTCTGTTGATACGTCTCCTTTCCCCAGTGGCCCCCGCCCGCCCCCCTTTTCCTGGGACTCGAGCGGCACCGGCTCCCCCTGGCGGTTCTTCCTCCTCTAAACGCACCTTCAGAAGCCGTGCTTCCCAGGCGCCCTCGGCTTTCTTGTTTATTAGAGGAAAACAAATGAGATTGATGTATTTCCACGGCAGCTGGTTAAAGGCTCGTCCAAACTGAAACATCGCACCGACCAGTCGGCGTCTAAGACTTCCGGCTCCGGAGTTCCCGCTGTCCCAGAGCACGGTGAGAGCAAGGAGCCGGGCGGAGTCCCCCAGGAGGCGCTGGATCTCATGGTGGCAGGTACGAGGGAAGCGTGGGGAGAGCCTTTACCCGGACACTCGCTGTGACGCAGCCCAGTGTTCCCTCCTGTGTGGGGACTGCCCCAGCCTCTGGGCCGGACACACTACCCGCTCGCTTCACGCTCTGATGCTCCGGTGTTTCTTCTGGCTGTCCGAGCACAAACACCGGTGTGGACGAGGCTTACTGTCTGTAAGATCCAAATACGGACGCGACGTTAAAGGGAGGGATAGTGATTAACACGGCAACTTGGGTGTGGGATTGCCAAGACTTCGAGGTCGTGTTTTCAGGGAAAAGCGTCCAGAGACTGAGTTTGAAGAAAGGAATGGGACGTGCTGGAGAGCAGGAAGTAGGGAGGGAGCCCGCAGGAGCTGGGGGACACGGGAGTGGGGACGGCGCCGGCCGGGAGTGGATGCACGTGTTTGATGGCACGGCAGGCGGCCGGGGAGAGGACGCCGGCCATGGTTCCTAAGCATCATGGGAGGCCACTGATGTTGATGGAAATTGGAGCCTCAGAGAAGTTAAGACTCGAGGTCATGGGGTCCGTTGGGCTCACTCTGAGTTGCCTGGAGGACAGCCAGCAGGCAGATGGTGGCAGTGGGGTTCCATCAGGCCGAGCAGGGAAGGCTGGCCGCGCGGAAGGACAGCAGCCTCCACTAGGGGGCATGAGCCGCAGGGTTGGTGCCACGCATGTCTGGTCGGTTAAGGTTTGGGGGCAACGCACCCCAGCCACACACAGAAAGGGCCGAGTCGGATGGCCGATCTCCCCGCACAGGTGACAGGTGTCAGGCGACGTAACCTGAACACACAGCTCCCGCAGGCCCTCGGCGGGATGTGTCGGAATCCCTAAAACATCGGGGAGATTAGATAGAACAGAGGAGACTTGCTTTTCCGACCTCAGATTACGAAGATGGGTCTGGCCAAGCAGGATGGGTGGGGCTGAGGTTGTCGGTTGCTTTTCAAGCGGACGAGGCTGGCGGGAGCTCGGGGCGGCGTGTGGCGGGCGTGGGTTCAGGGTGTCTGACCGTCGGTTTCAGAAAGCCCGTCCTCTCAGTACTGGAAGGAGGTGGCGGAGCAGCGGCGGAAGGCTCTCTCTGAGGCGCTGAAGGAAAACGAGAAGGTGAGCGCTGGGGAGAACGGGAGCCGTTTTCCTCTTATCCCCCCTCGCCGCTCTGGTGCGGGGCTGGGCAGAGGCGGGGCCGGCGATGGCTCTGCTGGGATGGCCCAGACGTGTCCGTCACGCGGGGGGCCTGCAGGGCGCGGCGGGAGGCGGGACACTGAGCGATCCCCCGCAGCTCCACAGGGAGATCGAGCAGAAGGCGAGTGAGATCGCCTGCCTGCGGAGGGAGAACCAGGAGCTGGCGGAGGTGGCGCGGCACGTGCAGTACATGGCGGAGCTCCTCGAGGTGAGTCGCGGCCGGGCGGGCGGAGGACCCGTCTCACAGCGCACACGTTCTGAACTGCTCCCTGTACCGTCTGCACGTGACCTGCCTGTGCTCACAGACTGGGGGAGCTCGGCTCACCTGCCGCTCGTTAAGGTCGAGAAGCAGCCTGTGTGTAAGAATTAGCCCAGTGGCTGCTCTGTTACCGGCTTAGCCTGAGACGTAAGCTCTAAACCACTGGTGTTTACAGACGTCGTCTGCTGACGAGATGCGAGATTTCCAAGTGCAACCTTTTTGTACCGAACGGCGTGCGTGTTCGGGCTGGGGCAGACTTGAACGTCTGAGCTTCCCGTCCGGCAATGCTGTCCCGGCGGCCTCGGCTGTGGCGTGTTGTCCCCACGGGCTGGTCCGGGCCGGCCTCCCGCCTCAGCGGAGGCTCGTTCATTCGAGGTCGGCCGTGGGGAGCAGGCCAGCCAACGGCGTGATTTCTCTGCATGTGACCGCGAGGTGGCGGCCGGCCGGGGTGGGCGTGGCTTTAACAGACCGTGTGGGCGACCTCACACCACCAGCGGCCACGCCGCATTCAGAGCACGGGCTGGGTTTAAAGTTTTCATAACAAACACGGCTTATCCTTTAAAAGCGGCTGAAAGGAGACACTCTGGAGAACTTCGAGTCGCCGGAGAGCAGCGAGGAGTTTGATTCTGAAGAGGAGGCGGGCGAGGATCTGGAGGCCGAAGGCTCCGGCGCGGGTGTGAGTGCCTGGCCGGCCGTGTCTTCCTCCGCCGGCGCCCGGCCCGGCCTGTGAGCTGCGCGCAGGACTCGCAAGACGGGCCCAGGTCCCCACGGCAGTTCTTGGTGGCCGAGCAGGCGGCTGTGCTGCGGACCTGAAGCAGACGTCCTTGTTTGGCCTGGACCCTGTCGTGTTAAAATACAGATCCTGTGTGTTTTAATCTGCGGTGTTTTGTGTGAATAACATTTTCTCAGATGTCAGACACAACTTGTGTGCGTGACAAATAAACTTCAGTTTCCTGTGAGCATATGTGTTTCTTGGAGAAACAGTGTGAGGAGTAAAATTTGTCTATTTCTGTGGTTTTATGTCTTTTTCTTTCTATCCTCTGTTGTTTTGGAGGAAATGAGAAAACGGATTTCTCTCTCTTTAGGCGGAAATGGCCGAGGTTCGACTCGCCAGGCTGGCTGACCTCCAGCTCAGGTCGGGACTTGATTTCCGGCCCCACAGCCCACAGCCCTGAGGCGTTTTGGGAAAGGCATGAGGTGGTGCCCGGAGCTCTCGTGTCGGGCCTGCCGCTGGGGGGTGGGGACCAGGTGCGCGCCCAGTGACGAGATGCAGGAGGCCGAAGGGTCCCAAACATCAGTGGGCTTTAAAGCTTACGTTTTAGGCTAAGCCGGTAACGGAACAGTCACGAGGCTAATTCTTACAGATAGAGAAGAGCTAAGGGTCTGAAACGACGCACGTTCCATTGGAAACGGTGCAGAGCTCTGTGCCTGGTCGGCGTGGCTCGGGCTGAGCGTCCACCCAAGAACCAGGGGTCGCAGTTGGGTTCTGGGTCCGGGCATGAACCCGGGTCGCAGGCTCGATCCCCAGTGTGGGGTGTGCAGGAGGCAGCTGATCCATGTTTCTCATGAGTGTTGCCATCTCTCCCTCTAAAAAAGTTAAAAAAAAAAGTTTTTTAAAAACCATACAATATGGAAGGCATAAGAAGTAGGACCGGGTTGAAATTGATCGGAAGTTCCCCATAAGTCCGTTCTGCAGGAGGACAGGGACACGGGGCGTTGTGCCGCTCACGGCCGGGCGTGTGTGCGCTCTGAGGGGCACTCGGCCTTTGTAAGTTGGCATCGGATTGCAGGGCCGCTCCAGGCACGTTCTTTGTCATCGGGGAACTGACTGCATTGATCCAGAGTTTGGGAAACTTCAGACGACGAGTCCAATTCTCAGTCCGCTACCTGTGTCACAGCCAACGCCGTCCGACGCGCAGGAACCTCTCGGCCCAGGACACGGCAGCTGGGGGCTGGCACCGCCGTGGGCTTGGCTGTTCCGGGCGCCTTGGCTCCCTACCCAATACCGGTAACTCCCACCAGTGCCCCCGGCGTCTTCCCCGAAACTCCCATCTCATCACCTTCATCTGCCGGAGGTCGTTTTAAAATATATTCTTACTGATTCCAGAGGGGAGAGAGAGAGAGAGAAACATCCATGATGAGAGAGACTCAAGGATCGCACACTCCCCGCGGGATCGAGCCTGCAACCCCGCATGTGCCCCGACCAAGGAACTGAACCCCAGGACCCTCCAGTCCACAGGCCGGCACTCTGTCCACTGAGCCACACCAGCCAGGGCTGACCGGCGTTTCCAACTGCCTGAGAAAAGGCACCGGGGAGGAACATGCGGGCTTCGGTCATTTATTTCTGTGTGTGGGGGGGGGGACGGCGGGGGGGATGCGGCGCAGACGGCCAGGGAGGCGTCAGTGCCTGTGGAAGCCGATGAGGAAGTACAGCACCTCGGCGAAGTTCTCGGGCCAGCCCTCCCAGTTCTCGCGCGACAGCATCTGCAGGTGGTACTTGAGGCTGTAGCACTCCCGCAGCTCCTCCAGGCAGGCCATGTTGTTGCAGGTCACGACGGACAGCGTGTAGCACGCCCAGAACTTCACCAGCAGGCTGCTGTTGACGTCCGTCTTGTTGGTGGACTCGGGGAGGCTATCGAAGATCTCCATGAGGGTGGGGACGAGCCCCAGGAACTTGGCCCTCTTCTGGGTGATGGGGTTCAGGTAGCACCAGCAGGCCACGCTCTGGAGCAGCAGGATGCGCGACTTTGGGGGCGCACGGGCGTTCTGCAGCAGGAGCACCACTTCCTTCATGTACTCGGCCGCGAACCTGCCGGCCATGGGTCCCCCTGGAAGACAAGCGCCGGGTCTGCGGGAGCGTGCGGGGGGGGGGGGGGGGGGGGGCACGTGGGCTCTGGGAGGTCCCTGCCTGCCAAGGCCCCCGACATGGGGCACCTCCCTCGTGGTCTTCCTGCTCCTCCGTCTTCAGTGCCTGGAAAACCACCAGAGTGTTGGCCCCAGCCAGTCTGGCTCAGCGGGAAGAGTACAGTCCTGGGGACAGGGGTCCCGGGTTTGACCGGGGCACGGACCTAGGCTGCAGGCTTGATCCCCAGCCCCGGTTGGGATATGTGCGAAGGCAACCCGTCCATGTCTGTCTGTCTTCCCTCTCCCTTCTACTCGCTCCGAAAACCACCGGGGAAATGCCTCCCAGTGAAGATCAGAGAAGAAAAACACAAGAGCCTTAGAGCAGCGAGGAGAGCCCCAGAAGACGGCCGCAAAGCCGGGCCTGGTGGGTGGAGCGGTTTCTCACCGGCTAGCTGCCCGCCGCCCCGCCCTTCTCTCCCGTTCCAGCCCAACTCTTTCAGGCCCGGCACCAGCGAGACCATCCAAGCTCGTCCTGGCTCTGCCCCCCGACCCCACCTGGCCCTGCACGCGACTTTGATCCTCCTCCTGACCCCCAGGTCTTCCTCGTTCCGAGCCCCTCGAAGGCGCCGGTGGAGCCTGCTAGAGGCGAGGAGCAAGGAGCAGCCTCACCGCGGGCCGGGTTCCGGCCCCGGAGTTCCCGCCCGGCTTGCGTTTCCCTGACATCCCAAGGATGTCCTTGTCAATATTACAGTTTCCGCCGAGCCCCGCCGGCATGGCTGTGGCTGAGCCGTGAGCTGTGAGCCAGAAGGTCACGGCTCGATTCCCGGCCGGGGCTTGATCCCCAGAGTGGGGTGTGCGGGAGGCAGCCAATCGATAATTCTCTCTCATCATGGATGTTTCTCTCTCTCTCCCTCCCCCTTCCTCTCTGACATCAATAAAAATATATTTAAAAAAAAAAAAAAAAAGCCGAGACCGGTTTGGCTCAGTGGATAGAGCGTCGGACTGGGACTGAAGGGTCCCGGGTTCGATTCCGGTAAGGGCATGTACCTTGGCTGCGGGCACACCCCAGTAGGGGGTGTGCAAGAGGCAGCTGATCGATGTCTCTCATCGATGTTTCTGACTTTCTGTCCCTCTCCCTTCCTCTCTGTAAAAAATCAATAAAATATATTAAAAAAAAAAAAAAAGAATCCTTTGTACCAAATAAGTTAACAACAAAAATCAGACCCCTCAGGAGAAAATAATCAGTGACGTCTTCTGCGGTACAAAGACAGAAAACTAATGATTCAGGCAAAGGAAGAGCGGCTGGGGTTTTGAGAGGAGCCCCCGGAAGACCCCGCCCTAGTGCGGTGACCAGCAAAGGGGTGTGGAGTGGGGCGGGCGCCCCCCGGCGGGGCCGTACCTGTGAACACCAGCAGCCCGATCTTGTAGGCGGCCTGAGCCCTCTCCTCCAAGGTCAGGAACCTATTCTTCAACGTCTGGCCGAGCTCCACGATTTTCTCTTTATGGAAGATGTCCTTCCCCGGGGGGACCCATTCCTCCTCCTGCTTCCCGAAAAAGCTCATGATGTGGGCGTTCCAGAACCGCCAGAGGCACCGGCCCAGCCGCACCACACACTCGCAAATGGGACTCCTGCGCAGCACGGAGGACACCAGGGGCCGGGCCATCGCACGGACCGTGGCCACGACAGTCCGCAGCGCTGGAATGCGTCCCCCCCCAGCAACAGTCTCCGGGACGACACGGGCTGGGGAGCAGAGGGCGTGGCCCGGGGTTTGCGCCGAGAACACGGATGAAGGATGAAGGAGCTCGGAGTCTTTTTTTTTTTTTTTTCTTTCCTCTCTAAGTAGCTTCATAAAATACCCGAGGAGTGTCCGCCCGGCCGGCGTGGCTCCGTGGCTGCACGTCTGTCTGTGAACCGGAGGTCACGGCTCCCGTCCCGGTCATTTACCCGCGCCTCACAGGCCTGGGCTGTGAGCTCGATCCCCCGTGTGGGGCGTGCAGGAGGCAGCCAGTCCGTGATCCTCTCATCGCTGACGTTTCTCTCTCTCACTCCCTCTCCCTTCTTCTCCGAAATCAATAAAAATGTATTTAGAAGAAAACACGCGAGAAGCAGCTATTACTGCCCCTGTTACGGATGAAGGAAAAGTCAAGATCAGAACAAATGTCAGTGGAGAATGTCGTGGCGTGTGTGCGCGTACCAAGGCGTGAGGGCCTGTGAAAAAGCTCAATGGAGTCTGTGCCTGAGACCAGAGATTCAAAAATAACCTTTATTTGAACGCCCAGGATGGGAACAGTGACGGATACAAACGCCAAAAACAACGCACCCCCCTCAACCAAAACGAAACGCAGAAGGGAATACAAAAGACCCAGAGTCCGTTGCTCATGCAATATCCAAAAAAAAATTTTTTTTAAAAAAAACACACGCCCAAAACAACAAAACACTGGGTAACATTTGTGATTTGAGTTTTCTATATTAAAAGAATCCTCTCCACCATTGCATATGGACTGCGGCGTATACAGACTATCCTAACTGTAGACTGTACAGGGAACTTTTCACAGAAGGATGTGGACACACACATAGATACACAATATTTATAAATATTACAAAATGATATGTACATACACACTGTAACGTCACAGTCGCGGGGACTCTTTGCCGGGAAACCTGGCAGACACCGTTGAACCTGAACTAAGCTGCTTTAAAGGTCTGCTGAAGGGTAAATATTTAAAACGACACCTCGCCGGTATTTTATACAAACACATCCAGAGCACAGGTCAAGCTACACTCACACCTATTAGATAACTTGGCATATCCCGCCCCGTATACGCGTAGGAGGACGCCCCGTTACGGAGCAGGGGCTCCTGAGCGGGCACGGACTTTAGCGACTGGGTCTGCTCCCCCGATGGGAGCGGATGAGGGTGGCTGCCGTTCTGTTTGGCCAAGGGGTCCCAGCAGGGGGCTGTCAGGGGACAGCCTTCATCCTGACCGCATGGGGTTGTCATGGAAACCAGGACCCCCTTTTCAATGTCCCCCCCCAACTTCCGCGCTCTGGAACCTCAGGGGAGCGCCCCAGCTTTTCTGAATCCACGACTGGGTTTGGATTGGTCTTAGCAGCGAAGTCCCTTTTTGTGTGTGAAAAAGATCATTTAAAAAAAATGGCTCTGGTTTGTTCAAAAAAATAAAAGCCTACACATCGCGTGCCTGTGTGTTCAGGGAGCAGGGGTGTGACCTCACAAGGCCGTCCGCTCCCGGTCACCTCCCTGCAGGTCTGCAACTCTCAGGAGGATGGAGGGGGGCAGGAGGCACAGTGACGCCGGGACACGTGAGGTGTGGGACCGTCACGCTCTCGCGAGGTGGCGTCCTGCCGGGTCCGGCAGGCGAACGTTTATGGGGAGGAAATTCCTTTTTGTGTGTGTGTGTGTGTGTGCTTTTCATCGAAGGTAAAATTAGGCGCTGGCAGGGGCGGGGGGTGGGGACCCTCAACCCTGAGGACGCGACAGAGAGAACTGCAAGCCGCACAACATTTACCTGCGTCTCACAGGACGGCCTCGGGCTTTAGAACTTCTGGGGATGTACGGGGATGGCTGTTCTGGAAAAGGACGGGGATGGCTGTTCTGGAAAAGGACGGGGATGGCTGTTCTGGAAAAAGACGGGGATGGCTGTTCTGGGAAAGTACGGGGATGGCTGTTCTGGAAAAGGACGGGGATGGCTGTTCTGGAAAAGGACGGGGATGGCTGTTCTGGAAAAGGACGGGGATGGCTGTTCTGGAAAAGGACGGGGATGGCTGTTCTGGAAAAGGACGGGGATGGCTGTTCTGGAAAAGGACGGGGATGGCTGTTCTGGAAAAGGACGGGGATGGCTGTTCTGGAAAAGGACGGGGATGGCTGTTCTGGAAAAGGACGGGGATGGCTGTTCTGGAAAAGGACGGGGATGGCTGTTCTGGAAAAGGACGGGGATGGCTGTTCTGGAAAAGGACGGGGATGTCTGTTCTGGAAAAGGACGGGGATGGCTGTTCTGGAAAAGGACGGGGATGGCTGTTCTGGAAAAGGACGGGGATGGCTGTTCTGGAAAAGGACGGGGATGGCTGTTCTGGAAAAGGACGGGGATGGCTGTTCTGGGAAAGGACGGGGATGGCTGTTCTGGGAAAGGACGGGGATGGCTGTTCTGGAAAAGGACGGGGATGGCTGTTCTGGAAAAGGACGGGGATGGCTGTTCTGGAAAGGACGGGGATGGCTGTTCTGGGGAAGTACGGGGATGGCTGTTCTGGAAAAGGACGGGGATGGCTGTTCTGGAAAAGGACGGGGATGGCTGTTCTGGGGAAGTACGGGGATGGCTGTTCTGGAAAAGGACGGGGATGGCTGTTCTGAGAAAGGACGGGGATGGCTGTTCTGGAATCCCAGGCGACGTGTCTGCGCTCGGCGCGTGGCTGACCTACTGTGTGCACACAGCCCTCTTGCAGCGGCCGCAGGAAGAGGCGCCGGGCGCTGGGACCGAACGGAGTTCTCTGTCTGCACCGCGGGAGGTTTCCGGCTACGCCCCGGCACCCCGGGGCCCGAGGGCCACCCGTGAAGACAGCTGTGGGGTCCTTAAAAGGCCGTGGCCACCTCGGTCCCGTGCCGGCCTCCGACCGGGACGCCGTCCCGGGGGAACTTGTCCAGCTGCTCGTAGGCCAGACGCCCGTCTTCCCCTGGACGGGAGCGTGGGAAAGGGGACAGCGTCAGCTCAGCGCCCGTCTTCCCCTGGGCGGGAGCGTGGGAAAGGGGGCAGCGTCAGCTCAGCGCCCGTCTTCCCCTGGACGGGAGCGTGGGAAAGGGGACAGCGTCAGCTCAGCGCCCGTCTTCCCCTGGACGGGAGCGTGAGAAAGGGGACAGCGTCAGCTCAGCGCCCGTCTTCCCCTGGACGGGAGCGTGGGAAAGGGGACAGCGTCAGCTCAGCGCCCGTCTTCCCCTGGACGGGAGCGTGAGAAAGGGGACAGCGTCAGCTCAGCGCCCGTCTTCCCCTGGACGGGAGCGTGAGAAAGGGGACAGCGTCAGCTCAGCGCCCCTCTTCCCCTGGACGGGAGCGTGGGAAAGGGGACAGCGTCAGCTCAGCGCCCGTCTTCCCCTGGACGGGAGCGTGGGAAAGGGGACAGCGTCAGCTCAGCGCCCGTCTTCCCCTGGACGGGAGCGTGGGAAAGGGGACAGCGTCAGCTCAGCGCTCCGCCCGCACACGTCCTCCTTGACCCTGCCGTCCCCAGGTGGGGTTTCTAGCTTCGGAGCTAAGGCTCGAGGTGGGGGGGGGGCAGTGGGAGGCAGAGGTGCTGGGGGCACGTGGCGTCCGTGAGAGCACTAAGTGGGTTTATTCCCGCAGTTCCCAGGGAATCGACTGCGGGGGCGGGGGGAGGCGGCCTCCACATGGCGGGTCCTTGACCTCGGAGCATGCAACGTTCACACGGCTTTTACTTCTACACGGTCGTTCGTAAAAGCCAAGTTTCGGCTTTCGCACGCCAGCCCAAAAGCTGCCGTGGAGACCGCCCGCTACGGCTCAGGCCGTCAGTAGGAACTGCCTCCATCGGCCAGTGTGTACCGACGGGTTGGCCGTTTCGTGCTGTTTTTCCTCTTTAAAAATGTGACCGGGAGGTGGGACAGGGAAGGACAGGGGACTCAGTCAGAAGCCACCACCCAACGCGGAGACCGAGGACAGACAGTCCGTGTGCTCGGCCGGGCTCCGTGGGAACAGCCGCCGGCGAGCTCGGGGATGAGCGGCGACCTACAGCCAGGTGGTCGGGGTTCCGCTCCTGGTCGGGGCCGGGCCCCCAGTGAGGGGTGTGCAGGGGACGGGAGCCCGGACCCCAGCTCCTGCCGCTTCGGTGTGGCTTCCAGGTTCTTAACCCGAAATCCTGTCGGACTAAGTCAGGGCCATCCGGAGGCTCAGCCCTCCCCCTCCCCCTCCACATCCAGGGAGACGTGGACGCAGGAGTCCTCACGCTGCATGTGTCTGTCCATGTGTGTAGGAGTGTGCATGCATATGTGCACTGTGTGTGCGTGTGTGTGTTCGCGCGCGTGTGTGCATGCATCCATATGTGTGTGAGGGTATGTGTGTGTGCTGTGTTGTATGTGTGTGAGAGCGTATGTGAGTATTGTTAGCGTATGTGTGAGTCTGTGTGTGAGCGTGTGTGTGTGTGTGAGTGTGAGCGTGTGAGTGTGAGCGTGTGTGAGCGTGAGCGCGCATGTGTGTGTGTGAGTGTGAGCGTGTGTGAGTGTGTGAGTCTGTGTGTGAGCGTGTGTGTGAGTGTGAGTGTGTGTGTGTGTGAGTGTGAGTGTGTGAGCGTGTGTGTGAGTGTGAGCGCGTGTGTGTGTGTGTGAGTCTGTGTGTGAGCGTGTGTGTGTGTGTGAGCGTGTGTGTGTGTGTGTGAGTCTGTGTGAGCGTGTGTGTGTGTGTGTGAGCGCGTGTGTGTGTGTGTGAGTCTGTGTGTGAGCGTGTGTGTGTGTGTGAGCGTGTGTGTGTGTGTGAGCGTGTGTGTGTGTGTGTGTGAGTCTGTGTGTGAGCGCGTGTGTGTGTGTGAGCGTGTGTGTGTGTGTGTGTGAGTCTGTGTGTGAGCGTGTGTGTGTATGAGCGTGTGTGTGTGAGTGTGAGCGTGTGAGTGTGAGCAGGCAGCAACAGGGGGATGAGCTGCATGGTGCACAGGAAACCCCTGCCAGCTCTGTGTAGAACTCACAGCACGCAGCCCCGTGCACACACTCGCCCCGTGCGAACACACTCACCCCGTGCACACACTCACCCAGAGACAGGAGGGTTTCGGTGGCCACATTTCTGATCTCCTCTGCGTCCGACTGGCACAGGCTCACCAGCATCTTGATGGTCTCCGTGGCCTGGGGGGGGGGGGGGGGGCACGGTGTGAGTGCATCTCAGCCGGGGGGGGGGGGACGCACGGTGTGAGTGCACCCCTGTCCGGGGCCGTGGGGACCAGCATCTCAGCCGGGGGGGGGGGCGGAGGCCATCCTACCCGGCCCGGCTGCACGTGGGGAGCTGGGTCCCGGCTCCCGGCTGCCACCCCACGGCGGGGAACTCCAGACGGATCCGTCCCCAGTGGCAGGCGGCCTGATGGCTTTGCTGTGTTTTGTACGATTTCGTTTTTATTTTAGTAACAGAAATGTGAACGGCCTCCGGAGCCTGGGGACTCCGCAGAGGGAGGCTGGACCGGCCCCTCGCGCTTCCTCGGGCCGACCGTCTGGACTGCACGTTGGCGACGAGAAGGCGAGCCCGTTGGCGCTGGGGAGTCAGCGCTTTTCGTCCCATGTGGCTCCAGGAGGCCCTCCACCCCCCCACAACCCCCCTAACACCCCCCCCGCCAACTGGTGAGGCCGAGCCACCCGGGAGAGCCGCCTCGGGGAGGCTGGGCCACGGGCGCCCGGGCTCAGTGCTGCACAGCGGGCGGGGCCGCCGGTGATTGGACACAACGCACACCAGAGCGCATCAGACAGACACGCACACGGCTCAGCCCTGTACCATACACACACACAGGTCAGTCCTGTACCACACACACACACACACACACACACGGCTCAGTCCTGTACCACACACACACACACACACACACACGGCTCAGTCCTGTACCACACACACACACACACACACACACGGCTCAGTCCTGTACCACACACACACACACACACACGGCTCAGTCCTGTACCACACACACACACACGGGTCAGCCCTGTACCACAGACACACACACACACACACACACACACGGCTCAGCCCTGTACCACAGACACACACACACAGACACACACACAGAGACACACACAGACACAGACACACACACACACACACACAGTCACACAGACACGGCTCAGCCCTGTACCACAGACACACACACACAGACACACACACACACACACACACACACAGTCACACACACACACACACACACACACACACACACAGACACAGGTCAGTCCCCCGCCTCACCTGCAGGCTCTGCAGAGCCAGGCACGCCGCCCTCTGCAGCTGCAGGTCGCGGGCGGTCAGGGCCTCGCAGTAGTAGAGCAGGGCCTGGCGGGAGGAGGCAGTGAGCACCTCTGGCCACGCTGGTCTTGGGGTTCCTAGCAGTTACCGCCTGACCCAGACCACAGCCAACACCGTTCACTCTGCATGGCCTTCACAGCCAAAGCCCACTGGAACTCATGTTTGCTAAGTGAGCCGTCTCTTTAAATTTCCTCTCCAATAAGGGGGTCCCTGGTGCCAGGCCAGGCCAGGGGCTCTGGGAGAAGGAAGCTGGAGGACGCACGGCCATGAGCCCAGCTTGTGGGGGATGCTGGGGCCCCGCAGAGGCGCTCGGAGGAACTGTGCTATTTATTTTACAGGGCACTCACCAGAGGGCATGCTTGTGATTTTAGAGAGGAGGGGGGGGAGAGGGGGAGAGGGGGAGAGGGAGAGAGGGAGAGGGAGAGAAGCATTGGTTGCCTCCCATATGCGCCCCAACTGGGAGTCGAACCCGAAACCTTTGGGGGTACAGGATGCTGCTGCAACCAACTGAGCCACCGCCTGAGACACCAATTCCTGCCTGACCCGTGGCTCAGCGGCAGAGTGCCGACCTGTGACCCGGACGCCGACCTGTGACCCGGACGCCAACCTGTGACCCGGACGCCGACCTGTGACCCGAGTGCCGACCTGTGACCCGGACGCCGACCTGTGACCCGAGTGCCGACCTGTGACCCGGACGCCGACCTGTGACCCGGACGCCGACCTGTGACCCGAGTGCCAACCTGTGACCCGGACGCCGACCTGTGACCCGAGTGCCGACCTGTGACCCGGACGCCGACCTGTGACCCGGACGCCGACCTGTGACCCGAGTGCCGACCTGTGACCCGGACGCCGACCTGTGACCCGGACGCCGACCTGTGACCCGGACGCCGACCTGTGACCCGAGTGCCGACCTGTGACCCGAGTGCCGACCTGTGACCCGGACGCCGACCTGTGACCTGGACGCCGACCTGTGACCCGAGTGCCGACCTGTGACCCGAGTGCCGACCTGTGACCCGGACGCCGACCTGTGACCCGGACGCCGACCTGTGACCCGAGTGCCGACCTGTGACCCGGACGCCGACCTGTGACCCGAGTGCCGACCTGTGACCCGGACGCCGACCTGTGACCCGAGTGCCGACCTGTGACCCGGACGCCGACCTGTGACCCGGACGCCGACCTGTGACCCGAGTGCCGACCTGTGACCCGGACGCCGACCTGTGACCCGAGCGCCGACCTGTGACCCGAGTGCCGACCTGTGACCCGGACGCCGACCTGTGACCCGGACGCCGACCTGTCACCCGGACGCCGACCTGTCACCCGAGTGCCGACCTGTGACCCGAGTGCCGACCTGTGACCCGAGTGCCGACCTGTGACCCGGACGCCGACCTGTGACCCGAGTGCCGACCTGTGACCCGGACGCCGACCTGTGACCCGAGTGCCGACCTGTGACCCGGACGCCGACCTGTGACCCGGACGCCGACCTGTGACCCGGACGTCACAGCCTGACTCCCGGTCAGGGCACACGCCCGGGCTGTGGGGGTGGGCGAGGACGTGCCGGCGAGTCCCTCTCACCGTTGTCTACAGCCCCCTGTCCCTCTCCCTCCCTCCGAAACCCGTAACGGGGATCTGTGCAGGGACACGCGCTCTTCCTACTCTTCCTACAGGAGGGAAAGGGCGCGGCGGCGGCGGCGGGGGGCAGGAGCGTGTGTGTGTGTGTGTGACCTACCTTCTCCCGGAAATGCTGGTTCCCGGCCGCCGCCTCCAGGTACAGCCGCACGGCTTGGCTGACGCCCCGGTCGGCCCCGGCGAGGAGCAGCGCCAGGGCCCGCAGCACCTCCCGCTGGGCCGCCGGGCCGCCCGGCGCCAGGCTGCCGACCGCCTGCCGCAGCTTCTCGTCCCGCAGCGACTGCAGGCTCCGCACCAGGGAGACTGGGGAGGAAACGGGGGGCGCTCAGCGGGCAGGCGCAGCCCGACCCCCCCCCGTCCGGGCCGTCAGTGTCCGCTCAGCGGGCAGGCGCAGCCCCGATTCCCATTTGGGGCACAGGCCCCGGTTGCAGGCTCCATCCCCAGGGTGGGGCGTGCAGGAGGCAGCTGATGCATGATTCTCATCACTGATGTCTCGCTCTCTCCCTCTCCCCCTCTCCCTTCCTCTCTGAAAGTAATCCTATCCAATAAGAGTAATATGCAAATTGACCATACCTCCGCTACACCCACAAGCCACGCCCACAAGCCAATCAGAACGGCCATGCGAATTAACCCAAGACGGTGGCTAATTTGCATACCCACATGCAGAAAAAAACGGAGTAGGAGGAAGCCAAGCCCTGCAAGGAGGGAGCAAACCTGCGGAGAAGTAAGCGAGCGAGCGGGGTGGGGGAGAAGGGAGGGAGCAGAGGGAGCAAGGCAGAGGAGACGGGAGGGAGGGAGGCAGAGGGGACGGGAGGGAGGGAGGCAGAGGGGACGGGAGGGAGGGAGGCAGGGGAGACGGGAGGGAGGGAGGCAGAGGAGACGGGAGGGAGGGAGGCAGGGGAGACGGGAGGGAGGGAGGCAGAGGAGACGGGAGGGAGGGAGGCAGGGGAGACGGGAGGGAGGGAGGCAGAGGAGAAGGAGGCGAGGCGGCAGAGACGGGAGGGAGTTTGCCCAGGCCGCAGGAAGCTCTATTCTTGCAGGAATCTTCCCGTAACGGGTGTCCGGTGACACACGTAGGAGGAGGCCAGAGGCCCCTCGGGGTCACCCCCGCCCGGGACAGCCCACCTTGTCCGGCCAGCTGGCGCAGGTGGGCCTCCAGGCCGCCTGCCCCGGGGCCGGAGAAGTAGCCGTGGAGCTGGAACACGGTGACCACCTCGGAGGCCAGGCTCGAGGGCGGCAGGGGCTCCGGCCGGTCCAGGATCTGGGCCACCAGCGTCCGGAACACTGTCGGGGAGAGGGCCCGGGCGGGCGGCCGTTCAGGGCTCGGCCACTCGTTCCTCCTTCCCTCGGCTCTCCCCGGAGCGGACAGGGTGGCCGGCGGGTGACCCGGGCCGTCCGCACGCCTGCCTGAGGGCCGCTCGGCTCGGGGGACCGGTCCCAGCGGAGCCCCTTCCCCTACGCCAGCGGTCGGCAAACCGTGGCTCTCGAGCCCCATGCGGCTCTCTGGCCCCTTGAGAGTGGCCCTTCCACAGAACACCACGGCCCGGCCAGTCTGTGTGGAGAAGTGGCGTCAGAAGACGTTTACGTCTAGAAAACGCGGCTCTCCGGAGGAATTTCCACGTCGTCCCGTCGCTGTCTGGCCTGCGGACGAGTGAGTCTGCCGACCGCTGGCCCCCCCGTCAGCACGGCCTGCGCCCCGGCCTCGCGCCGACGGTGACGCGGGGAGCTCGCTAGGGAGCGGGCCCCTTTCACCCGTCACGAGAGCTGAGGTCCACCCAGCACGGAGCCGCACCCCAACTCGGTGCTCTTGCCGCCTCCCAGGCCCGAGGGTGCGGACGGGCTGCGGCATCCGGGGCCGACGCCGCCCTGGAGCCGCCGCGGACGAACGCCGTGTGCGCCCCTCCTTCGTGAGCCCGGGTTTCCCCTGTCCCCCCCCCCCCCCAGCGGGGAGCGGGGGGCGGGGGGCGGGGGGCGGGCTCCCAGGGGAGGCGTTTCCCGAGCCCGGGTGGAAACTGCCGGCCGACATCGGGGTCGGAGGTGCCCACCAGCGACACAGCGGGCCGGGCTGTCCCGAGTCTGCACGCGCTCCGTCTGGTTCTCGGGGCCGCGTCCCCCTCCGGAGGGAGCCCCCGGCGGCCAGGGCGGGGCGGGCGGAGGGGCGGGGACCCCGGGACGGACCGCCCCCGACCCCGCGGTGCCCACCTGGGTCGGCCAGGCCCGGGAAGTCGGCGTTGATGGCGCCGGCGAAGCCGGCCTCCAGCTGCTGGACCAGCCGGTCGGCCGAGCTGTGGAACACGCCCGCAGGGCCGCAGCACGCCGTCCACAAGGCCAGCAGGGCCGGCTGCTGGCGGAGCTCCGGGACGGCTGGGGGAGGGGGGACGCCCGTGAGGCCGGAGAGAAAATAGGGGGGAGGGGAGGAGGGTGAATGGGGGAGGGGAGGAGGGTAAAGGGGGAGGGGAGGAGGGTGAAGTGGGAGGGGAGAAGGGGAGGGGGGGAGAGGGGAGGGGAGAAGGGAGAAGAGGGGGGGAGGATGGAGGGAGAAGAGGGGGGAGGAGTGGAGGGAGAAGAGGGGGGAGGATGGAGGGAGAGGAGGGGGGAGGATGGAGGGAGAAGAGGGGGGAGGAGTGGAGGGAGAAGAGGGGGGAGGAGCGGAGGGAGAAGAGGGGGGGAGGAGTGGAGGGAGAAGAGGGGGGAGGAGCGGAGGGAGAAGAGGGGGGGAGGATGGAGGGAGAGGAGGGGGGAGGATGGAGGGAGAAGAGGGGGGAGGCCCGGAGGGAGAAGAGGGGGGAGGATGGAGGGAGAGGAGGGGGGAGGATGGAGGGAGAAGAGGGGGGAGGCCCGGAGGGAGAAGAGGGGGGCGGAGCGGAGGGAGAAGAGGGGGGAGGATGGAGGGAGAGGAGGGGGGAGGAGTGGAGGGAGAAGAGGGGGGCTGAGCGGAGGGAGAAGAGGGGGGGAGGATGGAGGGAGAGGAGGGGGGAGGAGTGGAGGGAGAAGAGGGGGGAGGAGTGGAGGGAGAAGAGGGGGGAGGATGGAGGGAGAGGAGGGGGGAGGAGCGGAGGGAGAAGAGGGGGGAGGAGTGGAGGGAGAAGAGGGGGGAGGAGTGGAGGGAGAAGAGGGGGGAGGATGGAGGGAGAGGAGGGGGGAGGATGGAGGGAGAGGAGGGGGGGAGGAGCGGAGGGAGAAGAGGGGGGAGGAGTGGAGGGAGAAGAGGGGGGAGGATGGAGGGAGAGGAGGGGGGAGGAGTGGAGGGAGAAGAGGGGGGAGGAGTGGAGGGAGAAGAGGGGGAGGATGGAGGGAGAGGAGGGGGGAGGAGCGGAGGGAAGAGAGGGGGGAGGAGTGGAGGGAGAAGAGGGGGGAGGATGGAGGGAGAGGAGGGGGGAGGATGGAGGGAGAAGAGGGGGGAGGAGTGGAGGGAGAAGAGGGGGGAGGAGTGGAGGGAGAAGAGGGGGAGGATGGAGGGAGAGGAGGGGGGAGGAAGGAGGGAGAAGAGGGGGGAGGAGTGGAGGGAGAAGAGGGGGGGAGGAGTGGAGGGAGAAGAGGGGGGAGGATGGAGGGAGAGGAGGGGGAGGATGGAGGGGAGAAGAGGGGGGAGGAGTGGAGGGAGAAGAGGGGGGAGGAGCGGAGGGAGAAGAGGGGGGAGGAGTGGAGGGAGAAGAGGGGGGAGGATGGAGGGAGAGGAGGGGGGAGGATGGAGGGAGAAGAGGGGGGAGGAGTGGAGGGAGAAGAGGGGGGAGGAGCGGAGGGAGAAGAGGGGGGAGGATGGAGGGAGAGAGGGGGGAGGATGGAGGGAGAAGAGGGGGGAGGCCCGGAGGGAGAAGAGGGGGGAGGATGAGGGAGAGGAGGGGGGAGGATGGAGGGAGAAGAGGGGGGAGGCCCGGAGGGAGAAGAGGGGGGCGGAGCGGAGGGAGAAGAGGGGGGAGGATGGAGGGAGAGGAGGGGGGAGGAGTGGAGGGAGAAGAGGGGGGCTGAGCGGAGGGAGAAGAGGGGGGAGGATGGAGGGAGAGGAGGGGGGAGGAGTGGAGGGAGAAGAGGGGGGAGGAGTGGAGGGAGAAGAGGGGGGAGGAGCGGAGGGAGAAGAGGGGGGAGGATGGAGGGAGAGGAGGGGGGAGGATGGAGGGAGAAGAGGGGGGAGGCCGGAGGGAGAAGAGGGGGGAGGATGGAGGGAGAGGAGGGGGGAGGATGGAGGGAGAAGAGGGGGGAGGCCCGGAGGGAGAAGAGGGGGGCGGAGCGGAGGGAGAAGAGGGGGGAGGATGGAGGGAGAGGAGGGGGGAGGAGTGGAGGGAGAAGAGGGGGGCTGAGCGGAGGGAGAAGAGGGGGGAGGATGGAGGGAGAGGAGGGGGGAGGAGTGGAGGAGAAGAGGGGGGAGGAGTGGAGGGAGAAGAGGGGGGAGGATGGAGGGAGAGGAGGGGGGAGGAGCGGAGGGAGAAGAGGGGGGAGGAGTGGAGGGAGAAGAGGGGGGAGGAGTGGAGGGAGAAGAGGGGGGAGGATGGAGGGAGAGGAGGGGGGAGGATGGAGGGAGAGGAGGGGGGAGGAGCGGAGGGAGAAGAGGGGGGAGGAGTGGAGGGAGAAGAGGGGGGAGGAGTGGAGGGAGAGGAGGGGGGAGGAGTGGAGGGAGAAGAGGGGGGAGGAGTGGAGGGAGAAGAGGGGGGAGGATGGAGGGAGAGGAGGGGGGAGGAGCGGAGGGAGAAGAGGGGGGAGGAGTGGAGGGAGAAGAGGGGGGAGGATGGAGGGAGAGGAGGGGGGAGGATGGAGGGAGAAGAGGGGGAGGAGTGGAGGGAGAAGAGGGGGGAGGAGTGGAGGGAGAAGAGGGGGGAGGATGGAGGGAGAGGAGGGGGGAGGATGGAGGGAGAAGAGGGGGGAGGAGTGGAGGGAGAAGAGGGGGGAGGGAGGGAGAAGAGGGGGGAGGAGTGGAGGGAGAAGAGGGGGGAGGATGGAGGAGAAGAGGGGGGAGGATGGAGGGAGAGGAGGGGGGAGGATGGAGGAGAAGAGGGGGGAGGAGTGGAGGGAGAAGAGGGGGGAGGAGCGGAGGGAGAAGAGGGGGAGGATGGAGGGAGAGGAGGGGGGAGGATGGAGGGAGAAGAGGGGGGAGGCCCGGAGGGAGAAGAGGGGGGAGGATGGAGGGAGAGGAGGGGGGAGGATGGAGGGAGAAGAGGGGGGAGGCCCGGAGGGAGAAGAGGGGGGCGGAGCGGAGGGAGAAGAGGGGGGAGGATGGAGGGAGAGGAGGGGGAGGAGTGGAGGGAGAAGAGGGGGGCTGAGCGGAGGGAGAAGAGGGGGGAGGATGGAGGGAGAGGAGGGGGGAGGAGTGGAGGGAGAAGAGGGGGGAGGAGTGGAGGGAGAAGAGGGGGGAGGATGGAGGGAGAGGAGGGGGGAGGAGTGGAGGGAGAAGAGGGGGGGCTGAGCGGAGGGAGAAGAGGGGGGAGGATGGAGGGAGAGGAGGGGGGAGGAGTGGAGGGAGAAGAGGGGGGAGGAGTGGAGGGAGAAGAGGGGGGAGGATGGAGGGAGAGGAGGGGGGAGGAGCGGAGGGAGAAGAGGGGGGAGGAGTGGAGGGAGAAGAGGGGGGAGGAGTGGAGGGAGAAGAGGGGGGAGGATGGAGGGAGAGGAGGGGGGAGGATGGAGGGAGAGGAGGGGGGAGGAGCGGAGGGAGAAGAGGGGGGAGGAGTGGAGGGAGAAGAGGGGGGAGGAGTGGAGGGAGAAGAGGGGGGAGGAGTGGAGGGAGAAGAGGGGGGAGGAGTGGAGGGAGAAGAGGGGGGAGGATGGAGGGAGAGGAGGGGGGAGGAGCGGAGGGAGAAGAGGGGGGAGGAGTGGAGGGAGAAGAGGGGGGAGGAGGAGGGAGAGGAGGGGGGAGGAGCGGAGGGAGAAGAGGGGGGAGGAGTGGAGGGAGAAGAGGGGGAGGATGGAGGGAGAGGAGGGGGGAGGAGCGGAGGGAGAAGAGGGGGAGGATGGAGGGAGAGGAGGGGGGAGGATGGAGGGAGAGGAGGGGGGAGGAGCGGGAGGAGAAGAGGGGGGAGGAGTGGAGGGAGAAGAGGGGGGAGGAGTGGAGGGAGAGGAGGGGGGAGGAGTGGAGGGAGAAGAGGGGGGAGGAGTGGAGGGAGAAGAGGGGGGAGGATGGAGGGAGAGGAGGGGGGAGGAGCGGAGGGAGAAGAGGGGGGAGGAGTGGAGGGAGAAGAGGGGGGAGGATGGAGGGAGAGGAGGGGGGAGGATGGAGGGAGAAGAGGGGGGAGGAGTGGAGGGAGAAGAGGGGGGAGGAGTGGAGGGAGAAGAGGGGGGAGGATGGAGGGAGAGGAGGGGGGAGGATGGAGGGAGAGGAGGGGGGAGGAGCGGAGGGAGAAGAGGGGGGAGGAGTGGAGGGAGAAGAGGGGGGAGGAGTGGAGGGAGAGGAGGGGGGAGGAGTGGAGGGAGAAGAGGGGGGAGGAGTGGAGGGAGAAGAGGGGGGAGGATGGAGGGAGAGGAGGGGGGAGGAGCGGAGGGAGAAGAGGGGGGAGGAGTGGAGGGAGAAGAGGGGGGAGGATGGAGGGAGAGGAGGGGGGAGGAGCGGAGGGAGAAGAGGGGGGAGGAGTGGAGGGAGAAGAGGGGGGAGGATGGAGGGAGAGGAGGGGGGAGGAGCGGAGGGAGAAGAGGGGGGAGGAGTGGAGGGAGAGGAGGGGGGAGGATGGAGGGAGAGGAGGGGGAGGATGGAGGGAGAGGAGGGGGGAGGATGGAGGGAGAGGAGGGGGGAGGATGGAGGGAGAGGAGGGGGGAGGATGGAGGGAGAGGAGGGGGGAGGATGGAGGGAGAAGAGGGGGGAGGATGGAGGGAGAGGAGGGGGGAGGAGTGGAGGGAGAAGAGGGGGGAGGAGCGGAGGGAGAAGAGGGGGGAGGATGGAGGGAGAGGAGGGGGGAGGAGTGGAGGGAGAAGAGGGGGGAGGATGGAGGGAGAAGAGGGGGGAGGAGTGGAGGGAGAGGAGGGGGGAGGAGCGGAGGGAGAAGAGGGGGAGGATGGAGGGAGAGGAGGGGGAGGCCCGGAGGGGTCAGCGTGGCCTCCGGCGGCCCTCACCGTCCAGGACGGAGCCGGCGTTGCCCACGGGCTCGTCACTGAGGGCGGCGAGTCTCTCCAGCACGCGGACCTGCCCGGACAGCTTCTCCAGGAGCCCGCGGGCCACCACCGGGGCTTGGCTGGAGAAGACAATTTGCTGAGGAGGAAACCAGAGTCGTCTCAGGTGTGCGGCCAGCGCCCCCCGCGCCCCCCGCGTCCCCCACGCCCGCCGGGGCGGGGCCCTCATCGGCGAGGACGCTCCCGGGTCCACCTGCCGGACCGGACGGCCACGCGCCTCCGCGCACCCCGACTCTCCGCCGGAAACCGGGAGCCCTCTCCGCGTGCAGGGGCGTGCGCCCTGCGCCCCGGGAGACGTATCCGCACGCGTGCTGGCTTTCCTGAGCCCGATCCGTCGCCCCCTTCCCGAGCTGAAACCAGCAGCCCGCCAACGGTCATAACCGCACCCCGGGCTGCGGCTGAGCCTCGGCCGTGAACCAGGAGGTCCCGGGTTCGACCGATTCCCCGTCAGGGCACAGCCGGGTTGTGGGCCCCATCCCCGGTGGGGGGCGTGCAGGGGGCAGCCGGTCCGTGATTGCCTCTCATCACGGACGTCTGTCTCTCTGTCTCTCTGTCTCTCTGTCTCTGTCTATTTCTCCCCGCTCCCTTCCTCTCCGACGCCAGTAAAAACGAATCTTTAAAGGCAGCGCGCTCCCTCCCCGGACCAGCCTCGGCGCGGGGGGCCCCCGGCCGACCTGCACGAGCCGGGTGCACTGCTGCAGGTGCCGCACGATGGCCAGGTCCAGGCTCTCGCTCCCGGTGGTCAGCGGCAGGGGGCTGCCCGCCACGCTGGTGCCCACGCCCGTGTCCTCCGTCAGCGCCTCGCTAAGGTGCGCCCGGGCCCCCGGGTGGGCCGGCCGGTACCTGTGGGAGCAGGAGGGTGAGCGAGGGCGAGCCCCTTCCCTCCGCGTGGAAACCGCAGGTCCGCGCAACGCGGCCTGGGACCCCCAGCTGCCTGTCTCCTTGTGATCCTCCCCCAGGCGTGTTTCCCGTTGTTTTCTATTTATTTATTTATTTATTAATATATTTTATTGATGTTTCACAGAGCGGAAGGGAGAGGGATAGAGAGTCAGAAACATCGATGAGAGAGGAACATCGATCAGCTGCCTCCTGCACACCCCCCACTGGGGATGTGCCCGCAGCCATGGTACACGCCCTTGACCGGAATCGAACCCGGGACCCCTCAAGTCCGCAGGCCGGCGCTCTACCCACTGAGCCACACCGGCTTCGGCTGCCATTGGTTTTTAGGGAGAACGGAAGAGGGAGGGAACGACAGAGAAACTCATCGATGGGCTGCCTCCTGTGCGGCCCCCTCAGGGCGCGGGAGGAGCCTGCAACGAGGGATGTGCTCGAACCCAGGACCCTCTGGTCTGCGGGCCCATCGATGCTCTATCCACAGAGCGCCCCGGCCGGGGCTTGAGCCGTCTCAGCTCCGCCTGCCGCCCACGAGCCTGACGGGAAAGGTCAGGCAGAACAACCGCTTCCCGGCCCCGAGATCCGCTCGCCAGGGGCCTCGCCGAGAGTCCCAGAAACCCGCCCACAACGCGTTCGACAGGCCCCCACCCCCCCCCCCCGCCCCGGGGGCCCGGCTTCGACCGTGTCTGCGTTTGGAGCATCCCAGGAGCAGCCCTGCCCAGAAGGAACCTGCTCAGTTCCTCCCCCCACCCCCATCCCTACCGGGAGGAGAGGAGGGAGGACGCTACCCGCCGGAGACACCGACGTCCGCTTGGGACAAAGGCCAGGGGACCTCGGTCCCTCGGAGGTACAGCCTCCGCCTCGCGGGCTGTGTGTGTGTGGGGGGGCCCGGGGCCTCGGAGGTACAGCTCCCGCCTCTCGGGCTGTGTGTGTGGGGGGCCCGGGCCCGCGGGCTGTGTGTGGGGGGCCCCGGGGTCTGGCGGGCTGTGGGGGGGGGCCCGGCGGGCTGTGTGTGGGGGGCCCGGGGCCCGGCGGGCTGTGTGTGTGGGGGGCCCCGGGGCCCGGCGGGCTCAGGGGCTGAGCGTCCACCCACAGGCCGGGAGGTGGTCAGGGTCGATCCCGGTCCGGAGCGCCTGCCCGGGGCTGCGGGCTCGATCCCCGGGGGCGACGTGCGGGAGGCAGCCGATCCACCATTCTCTCTCGTCGTCGGTGTTCCCGTTTCTCCCCCCCTCTCCCTTCGTCTCCGAACGTCAACAGAAACATGTTTAAAATCAAAACAAGAAGCCCACGGCAGAGCTGCCCCAGAGGCACGGGGGCGGGCGCTCACACGGCAGACCGCGTCCGTCACGTCTGTTTTGTCCCGGAACGAACCTGGGTGCCGGGGGCACAGGGCCAGCAGAGCCCACAACCGGTGTCCCGGGTTCGAACCCCTGGCCAGCTCCCGGATTCCCGTCTCCGGCTCTCCGTCCCCACGGTTTAAAAAAAACGGGGCACCACGCCAAAACCGGTTTGGCTCAGCGGATAGAGCGTCAGCCTGCTGACTGAAGGGTCCCGGGTTCGATTCCGGTCAAAGGGCGTGTCCCTTGGCTGCGGGCACATCCCCAGTGGGGGGCGTGCAGGAGGCAGCTGATCCATGTTTCTCATCGATGTTTCTGACTATCCCTCTCCCTTCCTCTCTGTGAAAAATCAATTAAAAAATATGGGGCGCCAGAGCTCACAGGTGTTGGGGTGCTGCTCTGCGGCCCTCTGCCTCGAAGGACAAAACGCTTGGTTGGGCCCCGTGTGCCCGCTGACCCCCATCTGTGATGCCGCACCGAGGAGCCTACTCCTTTGGGGAGACCCTCCCCCCCGGGGCCGCAGGGGGTGAGGGAGGGCGGGAGGGGACCCCGGGCACAGCCCAGCGAGGTGGAGGGTCACGCGGGGCGAGGCTCACCCGTTCCTCTCCGTCTCCGTGTCTGAGAACACCGAGTCGGCCCCGCCCACCGGGCCCCCCTCGTCCGCGTCCTCCTCCTCCTCCTCCTCCTCCTCCTCCTCCTCCTCGTCGAAGTCGGAGGTGTTCAGGAAGTCGAAGCTCTCCAGGGCGCTCTCCACGGTCAGGCTCAGGCTGGAGGGCGTGCTGCGGCTTCCGGGCGGCTTGCACTGCAAGGCAGGGGCACCGGCACATCAGCGTCCCCACGTCCCCACGTCCCCAATTGGGGGGGCGGGCGGCACGCGCAGTCGGCGACCCAGCACCCGCGCCGACCGGTAGGAACAGGTGACACCGTCTTTGTTTCAAGCTTTTGTTTTATTGCATTTCATCGGCATTAAAAAGCAGACGTATTTAACACGTTCATGTCGGAGAGAAGAACCACCGTGGATATCAAATGGCACCATCTCTGGGGTTCGTTCCACACGAAGGCAGAGGGAAGCAAGCAGCGCAAAGACGAGACGAGGACGTGGGCCAGGAGTGGAGCTGGCGGGGGGCTGGGGCGGGGGGATGATCTGTTACGTATTTGCTCTACTTCTGTTGGAAATGTGCGTAACAAAGATGTTCAAAAACATCCCAGTGTGGCTCAGCGGACAGAGCGTCGGCCTGCGGACGGAAGGGTCCCGGGTTCGATCCCGGTCGAGGACATCTACCTTTGGCTGCGGGCACATCCCCTGTCGGGGGTGTGCAGGAGGCAGCTGATGGATGTTTCTCTCTCACAGATGTTTCCTCTGTCCCTCCCGCTTCCTCTCTGTAAGAATCGATCAAGTTCAAAAACACCCTGGTGGGGCTCAGTGGCTGAGCATGGACCTATGAGCCAGGAGGTCAGGGTTCCCTTCCTGTTTAGGACATGTGCCCGGGGTTGCGAGCTTGACCCCCCAGTGCGGGGCGTGCAGGAAGGAGGCAGCCGACCCACAATTCTCTCTCATCGTTGATGTTTCTCTCTCTCTCTCTCTCTCCCCCTTCCTCTCTGAAATCAGTGAACATATATTTTAAAAGATAAGTTAAAACAAACGTCTACTACGACCTAAAAGCCTCGGGAATCGGAGCTGCCGTGCCCGCCCGCCTAGAGCTCAACCCCAAGTAAAATACAGCCCGGGAGACACGGAGGGAGAGGTGGGTTCAGTGCGGGACGGGAGCGGCCTCTGATTCCACAAGGTTCCATCCCCCCGGGACGGGAGACGCTTAGCGAGGCCCCTGCTCTGAAGGACGAGCAGGGCAGCGCCCAGAAACGAGAGGGGGACGCCCTTCCCTAACCCACACGGTCTGGGGCTGAGCGGCCTTTAAAAGCTCATCTACGTTTCACAGTGCATCGTTTTCCTTTGCGTCGAGGAGACGTTGAATGGCGGGCACCGCGAGAGGCGGTGCTGCTTCCTCCCAGCTCGGCCTGGGAAGGACCTTTCTCCGTCCTCGCCCTGACCCGGCCCGTGGCCCAGAGTCACGGGGCTGGGGGGGGTGGGGGGACGGACACATAGCCCGGAGGATCCTATGGCGCTGGACAGACTCGCAGACGTCGCACGCAGAATAACGCCTACAGGCGTGGAGGTGGAGACAGGTACTTCCCGATAGTCAAGGGTTCGCTGGGGTGGGTGGGACGGGGCGGAACTAAGGTCCTCGGTGCTGACTCCGGGACACGGGCGGGAAGGGCCTGGCGGGGGGTGTCTACGCTCAGGAGCCCCCAGCACCGGTGCTCAGTCGCCCTCGGGGTCCCCGTCCGAGGGGCGGCATCGTTTAGTCTCCCGTCCTCAAGGTGCTATGCATCCTGGGAACGTGAAGGGGGAAGAGAGAGAGAGAGCCTTGTCCAGCCGCTGCCAGAGGCGGCCCTGTCCGGCTCTGAGGCACCCAGCTCCCTGGTTCTCCTGTCCTGCGCTTGGCATCTGCGCAACTCGGGTCATGGACAATATGGGGGTGTGTGTTTTTATTTTTATTATTACTTTTTAAATTAGTGTTTTTTTGTTTATCCTCACCGGAGGATATCTTCCCATCGGTTTTTAGGGAGAGAGTGGAAGAGAGAGGGAGAGAGAGAAATATCCATGTGAGACTGGCTGCCTCCCGCATAAGCCCTGACCCAGGGCCTGGGCCACAGAGCAGCCTGCAACCACGGTGACGTGCCATGGACCGGACCGGAACCCGGGATCCTTCCGCCTGCAGGTCTATCCACTGAGCCACACCGGCTAGGCAGCGTCATGGATGTTCCTACCTCTACCTCCCTCTTCCTTCCTCTCTGAAATCAATAAAATATATATATATATATATTTTTTAAAATCACTGTGGCTGAACCGGTGTGGCTCAGTGTGTAGAGCGTCGGCCTGCGGACTGAAGGGTCCCGGGTTCGATTCCGGTCAAGGGCATGTCCCTTGGTTGCGGGCACATCCCCAGTAGGAGGTGTGCAAGGGGCAGCTGGTCAATGTTTCTCTCTCATCGATGTTCCTGACTCTCTATCCCTCTCCCTTCCTCTCTGTAAAAAAATCAATAAAAAATATATTTTAAAAAAAAGAAGCCATTGTGTACGGATCTGCGACGGGACGGGAGATGAGGACACGCTGCTGCGGACGGGGCGCGCTCAGGCCGCCTCTCTCGCCCCCCCCGGACCCGGACCCAGGGTCCCCGCGGAGGCACTTACTTTGAGGACCTCATCCAAGCGCATGACCTCCTGGCTCAGCCGCTGGAACTCCTGGAACTGCTCCTTGTGGGGCTCCAGCGCGAGGAACAGCCCCTGGAACGCGTCCTCCAGGCTCCCGTCCAGGAAGGACCGGCCGCCCTCCGCCTCCCCGCCGGCCGCCGGCCCCTCGAACGGCGGCCTCTCCGCGGGCGCCGCCGCCGCCGCCGCCTCGGCCGAGGTCAGCCGCTGCACCAGCTGCTTCGTCACGTTGCCCTCGAAGGCGTCCAGCTCCACGGGCTTCAGCTCCGAGGCCTCGTCCGACTCCCGCAGCAGCGCCTCCGCCACGGCCCTTTCCAGGCACAGGCGCGCGGCCGCGGGCCCCGGGGGCGCGGGGCGGGCCTCGGATCTCGGGGATCCCTCCGCCTCCGCGTCCTCCTCCGGGGTCGGCGTGGGGCCCGGGCCGCCGCCGCCGCCACCACCGCTGCCGCCGCCGACCGAGGAGCCCGCGGAGGACACGGAGCTGGAGTCCTCGGCGCGCCGGCCCCCGTGCCGCTCGGCGGGGGTGACGGTGATTTCGGGGTGGGCCGGGCACGGGCTGGCGGGGGGCCCGCAGTCCCCGTTGTTGGGCAGGTCGTCGAAGCTGAGGGACAGGGGCCTCTTTTCAAACTCCGCCGCCGGGTCGCCCTCGGGCGTGTCGTCCGGGAGGTTCGCCTGCGGAGAGGGGCGTCCGTTAGCGTTTTGAACGCCGCCTCCTGCTGTTTGCAAACGCAGGTGGGGTGTTGGGTGCCCCTGATTCCTGCTGTTTGCAAAAGCAGGTGGGGTGTTGGGTGCCCCTGATTTCTGCTGTTTGCAAACGCAGGTGGGGTGTTGGGTGCCCCTGATTTCTGCTGTTTGCAAACGCAGGTGGGGTGTTGGGTGCCCGATTTCCAGACGAGCTGTCACACAATTAACACACGAAACCAGCCGGCTCGGGTGGCTCAGGGGTTCAGCGTCCACCTGCTGCACCAGGACGTCACGGTTTGATTCCAGGTCAGGACGAGGCGGGCTCGACCCCCGGAGTGGGGCGTGCGGGAGGCAAGCCGGTCCACGGTTCTCTCTCATCAGTGATGTTTCTCTCTCTCCCTCTCCCTTCCTCTCTGAAACCAATCAAACCGTCTTTAAGAAAAAAAAAAATCAAATAAAGCCGAGACCTGTTTGGCTCAGTGGATAGAGCGTCGGGACTGCAGACTGTGAAGGGTCCCGGGTTCAATTTGGTCAAGGGCATGTGCCTTGGCTGCGGGCACATCCCCAGTAGGGGGCGTGCAAGAGGCAGCTGATCGATGTTTCTCTCATCGATGTTTCTGACTTTCTGTCCCTCTCCCTTCCACTCTGTAAAAAAACCAATAAAATATATTTTTAAAAAATCAAATAAAAACCCAGATCTCGCGTCAACAGCAGCATTCTGTTAGCTGGTTTTGTGTGTGCGCGTCCGGCTTCGAAGACCTCCCTTTCCATGCGGAAGAGGGGGGAGCTGCTGGGAGAACCCTTCGCTTCCTCGTTTTCCCAGGGAAAGGCTGGGGCCGGCCAGGAGCCTGTTCCCGGATCCCAGAACCTCACGCTGTTCGCAGCCACACGCAGGGGGTGACAGCACCAATTTAAACACCCCCCCCCTTTTTTTTTACCCCCGCCTGTGAGATTGCGCATTAACCACTGTGAGGAGTGGAGCGCACTGGGACATCCAGGAAATGAGAACCCCAGGACAGCTGTGACTCCGAAGAGCACAAACTAAACAAAACAGACAAAAACCGTTTGGGCGGCTAGCGTGCACGACATGCTCTCTCATTGGAAAGACGGGACACTGCCGAGACCGGTGTGGCTCAGTGGACCGAGCGTCGGCCTGTGGATGGAAGGGTCCCGGGTTCGATTCCTGTCAAGGGCATGCACCTTGGCTGCGGGCACATCCCCAGTGGGGGGCGTGCAAGAGGCAGCTGATCGATGTTTCTCTCTCATCGATGTTTCTGACTTTCTATCCCTCTCCCTTCCGCTCTGTGAAAAATCAATAAAACATATTTTTTAAAAAAGAAGAAAAAAGAAAAGATGTGGTCCTTTGTTCTGCTTTTATTTTATTTATTTACATATATCTTTATTGATTTCAGAGAGTAAAGGGAGAGGGAGAGAGAGAAACATCCAGGATGAATCAGGGACCGGCTGCCTCCTGCCACGCCCCCTCCTGGGGGATCGAGCCCGAAGAAACCCGGGCCTGTGCCCTGAGCCAAAATCAAACCGTGACCTCCTGGTTCCTAGGGCGGCACTCACCCGCCGGGCCACGCGCTGCTTTAGTTAAGTCGGCACAGACGCTGCAGGAGGCCGAGACCAGTGACCCAAGAACCTCGTTCAAGGAAACCGCCCTAGTCACGTGGGTGTGAGTCCCGCGATCCCCCCGGCCGCGGTTCCTCGTGAGCACCGAGCACCAGGACTCGGCCCTCCCGGGCTCAGTGTCACTGTACCGCCTTCAAAGGGAAAGCTCGTAACTGTCACCGCTGCGAGCAGAAACCACGGCGCGGAAGCCGATTGGTTAGGCGCGGAAGCCGATTGGTTGGACGAGAAAGACAGACGGCCTCTCCCACCAATTGCATGCGGGGAGCGGACCGAGAGGCGGACAAGCGGGAGACACAGCAGACACGGCGAGCGCGCGCGCGCGCGGCTGGGCCCGCACTCACATAGGACTCCAGCGCGGCCGCGGGCCTCCGCCGCAGGGAGGGCAGGTCGCACACCGAGCGGCTGCGGTGCAGCTTGGCCAGCAGCGTGTCCTGCAAGGCGCTCAGGGCCGACAGCCGCCGCGGCTTGTCCGGGGAGGGCTGCAGCCACCGCTTCCGGAGCGAGAGAGACGGGGCGGGGAGAGCAGGGCACACAGGTTAGGGCGAGCGCCGCAGCAAGCGTTTCAGGTTAGAGCACACGAGGCTGCAGAATGCCGGCGTGGCGCGCAGGGGATGGAGCGTCGGGCCTGCCGACCGGAGGGTCCCGGAGTCGAGTCCCGTCAAGGGCATGTACCTCGGTGGTGGGCTTCCTCCCCGGCCCCAGCCCTGGTCCCGGCGCTTGCAGGAGGCAACCAATCTTAGTGTCTCTCTCCATCTCTCCCTCTCTCCCACGTCTCCCTAAAAATCAAGGGAAGAATAGAACACCCTCTCCGGTGAGGATTACCGGAACAACAAAAAATGCCTTGAGCCGAAACCGGTGTGGCTCAGTGGACAGAGCGTCGGCCTGCGGACTGGAAGGTCCCAGGTTCGATTGCGGTCAAGGGCGTGCACCTTGGCTGCGGGCACATCCCAGCAGGAGGCGGCTGATGGATGTTTCTCTCTCATGGACGTTTCTGACTTTCTATCCTTTCCCCTTCCTCTCTGTAAAAAAATTTTTTAAAAAAATGCTTTGAAGGTTGGGGAGGAATCCCTGTGATTTACCAGAGCAGCAGCGGGGGAGGCACAGGGAGGCAGAGGGCACAGCAGAGGCGGCCGGGGTGTCGCGGGTGAGCGGGGGGGTGAGCCTCAGAACCGCTTCACTAGGAATGACCAGAGGCCCCGCTGCAGGGGGTCCGACGAGGCCAGCAAGGCCGTCACCCCAGAGCCGGGCTGCACTTACGAAGAAGGCGTGGTCTCTGAAGGTGGGCGTGTCGGGGGTGCCCTGGCTGTAAATGGACATCCTCCGCTGCAGGGCGGCCGCCTTGCTCCCAGGGCCCGAGGACGGGGTCACCTCCTCCACGTCGAAGGGGCTGGAAAGCAGCAGGGCCCGCGGTGAGCTGTCAGGCTCCTGCGTGACCCACCGCAGGCCCAGGGGCACCGGATTTCACACGGACCACTGACCAGACCTGCACACCTCAATCTGCCCGCACACCTCAGTCTACCCGACACCGACCGCCGAACCCCACACCTCAGTCACCCGCACACCTAGACATGCCTCTTTCCCCGGAGGCAGAGTGTCTGGAGGGGCCCACACGCAGCTTCCGGAAGAAGCTCCTGGTGGTCGGAGGGCACCTGATGGTCTCCCCGGCCCCCCTCCGCCCTCCCGTGGTCGGCACAGCCCGCCCACCTGTTTCTACGGAAGCGCCCGGAAAGGGCCACTTACTACCACGCGATCTCCAGGTTCAGCTTGATGGTGCCCAGGTCGTTGATGTCCACGGCCAGCACCTGAGGTCGGGCTGCAAACAGCTCCTTGGTCTCGCAGGTCACGCTGCCCACCAGCAGGTGGGTGGCCAGCCCCTTGACCTCTGTGACCTAGGGAGAGAGCGAGGGAAGGCGCTGGCGGACAGCGGCAGACAGCAGGACACCGCCGTCACTTCCTCCTGGATCTCAGCGGACGTCGGAGCTGATGTGGCCAAGGACTGGGCAGCAGGAGGAGCCTGGGGACTCGGCGGAGGCTCCCCCGGCGTGGCTCCCCCGGCGTGGCTCACCCGGCGTGGCTCCCCGGCGTGGCTCCCCCGGCGTGGCTCCCCCGGCGTGGCTCACCCACTCACCCAGCGTGGCCCACCCCGCGTGGCCCCCGGAGACTGCCGCCGGCCGGGAGCTCGGTACCTTGATGGAGATGAGTCCGGCGATCAGGGGCAGGAACACCGTTTCCTCTCCGTCCCAGCTCTGCCGGCCGTTGACTTCGATTTTGCCTTTCAGCTTCCACCGCTGCCGCCCGTACTTCATGAAAATCTGGGGGACACCGACGGGCGTTCTCACCTGCCTCCAGCACCGAGCATCCCCCCAACCCCCCCGTCCGTCCTCTCTCCCACACCCTGAGCTCCGAGCGTGGAGCCGACGCGGGGTGAGGAGACCGTAGGGGGAGGGGGGTCCCGTCTGGAAGGCCCGGGGGAGCTCTGTCTTTAGTAAAGAGCGTCACCCCCGCCCGTCTGCTCACCTGTCCTGCTTCTTTCTCGGGCCGGTCCTACTTCGATAGGACAGCCCCCGGCCCGCTCCCAGTCCCAGCCCCTTACAGACCGCAGCATCGACTAAAACCTCAGCGGTCCAAGCAAGAAAGAGGTGCCTCCTGCCCGGCCAGCCTGGCTCAGGGGTTGAGCATCGACCTAGGAACCAGGTCACGGTTCGATTCCCGGTCGGGGCCCAGGCCCGGGCTTCAGGCTCCATCCCCTGTGGGGGGCGTGCAGGAGGCAGCCGATCCATGGTGCTCTCGTACTGATAACCCTCTCTCTCTCCTTCTCCCTTCCTCTCTGACATCAATAAAAACATCCTCTCTAATAAAAGAGTAATATGCCAATTGACCATCACTCCAACACACAAGATGGCTGCCCCCATGTGGTCGAGGATAGCTGCCCCCATGTGGACACAAGATGGCCATGACAAGATGGCTAGCAGAGGAGGGCAGTTGGGAGGGACCAGGCCTGCAAGGGAGGGCAGTTGGGAATGATCAAGCCTACAGGGGAGGGCAGTTAGGGGTGACCAAGCCAGCAGAGGAGGGAAGTTGGGGATGACCAGGCCTGCAGGGAAGGGCAGTTGGGGGAGACCCAGGCCCTGCAGGGGAGAGTAGTTTGGGGTGACCAGGCTTTCAGGGGAGGGCAGTTAGGGGCAACCAGGCTGTCAGGCTGGCAGGGGAGCAGTTAGGCAGCCATCAGGTTGGCAGGGGAGTGGTTAGGGGGATCCGTCTGGCAGGCAGAAGCGGTTAGGGGCCATCAGGAAGGCAGGCAGGGAAGCAGTTGGGAGCCAGCAGTCCTGGATTGTGAGAGGGCTGTCCGACTGCCCGTTTAGGTCTGGTCCTACCAGGACTGGGCCTCAACGGGCAGTTGGGCATCCCTTGAGGGGGTCCAGCATTGGAGAGTGTGCAGGCTGGGCTGAGGGACACACACCACCATGCACACATTTCGCGCACCGGGCCTCTAGTTTAAAACAAGCGGCAGATCTGCCACTGCAGAGCGTCATCTCAACTGTGCGACCCCACCAACTCTCACAGACGTTTCTGTGTGCCCGTCCCTGTGTCCACAGGGTCTTTGGGGAACGCTGTCTGCACACCTCTCCGGAGAGCTCAGAGACAGTAATAACCCAGCCAACCAGGCACCCCGTTACACTCAGGGGTCCAGGGAAAAGTTGCAGAAGGGCCTGTGTCCCCCTCCAAACGCTCCTGCTAGGTCCACCCCCCCCCCCCAGTCCCCCAATCACAAGCGTAAAGATGACCAGAGAATTCACGGATTGGAGCGATAAGACCGAGCCCCGCCCTCGGGCCTCCCTTCCGACACCGCGCCCCTCCCCCCTGCCCCCCCCCCCCACACACGGCACTCACTTCGTACTGGTCCCCGGGGCAGAGGCGCGCGAAGCCGGCCAGACCTGCGAGGGGCGAACAGCGGGGACGTGAGGCGCAGAGCACATTCGCCGCTTCACCACCCCGCACCCCGGCCCCTCGACACGCTCACGCGAAGGGCTAGACTCTGGGGAACGTGTGCGGTCGTGCTTGGGGGTCTCTGTCGGGGGAGCTACAGGGGTGGTGTTTCTGTGGGACTCTGCATGTTTTGGTACGATGTCCTGGGCAGTGTGCCCGGTGGTTAGCGTGCCGGCCCAGGCACCGAAGGGTCGTGGGTTCGATTCCCGGTCAAGGACAGGTCCCTGGGTAGCAGCAGGCTCGATCCCCCAGGAGGGGGCGTGCAGGAGGCAACCGGCCAGTGGGTCTCTCTCGTCACTGCTGTTTTTCTTTTTTTTAAAATCTATATTTTATTGATTTCAGAGAGGAGGGGAGACGGGTCGAGACAGGAAAAACACCAAAGAGAGAACCATGGAGGGACCACCTCCTGCAAACCCCTCCTGGGGATGAGCCCGCAACCCGGGCGCGTGCCCTTGACCGGAATCGAACCCGGGACCCTTCATTCTGCGGCCCGACGCGCTCTCCACTGAGCCGAACCAGCCAGGGCTCATCACCGATGTTTCTCTTTCTCCCTCTCCCCTCCTCTCTAAAAAAATAAAATACAGTAGCCGAGACCGGTTTGGCTCAGTGGATAGAGTGTCAGCCTGTGGACTGAAGGGTCCCGGGTTCGATTCCGGTCAAGGGCATGTACCTTGGCTGCGGGCACATCCCCAGTAGGGGGCGTGCAAGAGGCAGCTGATGGATGTCTCTCTCTCATCGATGTTTCTGACTTCCTATCCCTCTCCCTTCCACTCTGTAAAAAATCAATAAAATATATTAAATAAAATGAAATAAAGTAAAATAAAAATAAATAAATAAGTAAAATTACGAGACGGGGTGGGGCACACCAATGGCCATTGCCAAGGCTAAGGGAGGCCTAACAGAGCAGCCGCCGTGGCCATGGCCCGCCAGTAGGTGGCAGCAGCTGCCGAGGGACTGGCCGGGAGAACCAGGCAGGAAGAGCACAGGCCTCTTTCTGGGCAGCCCTCCCTTCGCGGCAGGCGCCGTCCTGGGCTGCTCACCTGCCAGGCGGGCCCTCCCCACCTCGCTCAGAGGTGATGCCGGGGAGCCTGCCCCCTCCGGCCCCCAGGCCTCCAGCGACCTGACCCCCCGCGGCTGGGCCGGCCGGCCGATCGGACGCGCCGGCTCCTCCCGGAGGTGAGGGCACGCGGGGCCCCGGGCCCGCCGTCCGGACCACACAGCCCGGTGCTTGGCCAGCAGCAGGCGGCTCTGTCTTTGGGGTCGTTTCCCATAGAGTTTGAGAGAGAGCGGAAGGGAGGGAGGGAAGGACGGAGAGAAACATCGACTGGCGGCCTCCTGCACGAACCCCAACCAGGGACCTGCCGCCGAGGCCCCTGCCCTTGGCCAGAATTGAACCCGGGACCCTGTGGTCCGCAGGCCAGCGCTCTATCCGCTGAGCCAAACCAGTTCTCTGCCCGTCACCTATCCCCTGCTGCCCTCTCTCCCCACAAGCCGTTGCTCTGTCCACTGACCTCAATGGTTCTTTACCCGCCTGTGTTGGTGGGGGAAGAAAGTGTGGCTGGGCGTGGCGGGCGGAAGTGGGGGCCCGGTCCTGCCGTGTGATGAAATACCCCCAGTTCATGTCGGTGTGTGTTGGGGCGGCTCTTCCCCCAGAGTGATCAACGGATAAGCCGGTTGCTCATGGCAACACTGGGGGTTTCCTGGCGGTGGGAGGGCTCCCTTATCGAGGGAGGATCGTGTCCACGGGCCGTCGCCCCAGGAAGCCTGCCCAGATGCGCTCTGGGGTTTGTTTCTGTGTGAGCTGAGGGCAGTGTACGTCGATGAGGCTATCAGGAAAAGGGAGACGGGGCCCCAGGCCTGAGAGACACCCCCACCCTCCCGGAGAGAAGCTAAGGAGAGGGGACAGCGGGACAGGGACGGGGGTACAGGTGTGGGAGCCACAGAAAGGTCTCCATGTCCCGGGCAGGGAGCCCACGGCGGCCGGGGTGCTGCCGAGCGGGATGACCAGGTCCCCAGGGGAGGGGAGTCTGGCCCAGCACCACCCTCTCCCGGACCAGCAGCCCTGCAGCTGCAGCTGGGTGGGGGTCCCCTGGCTGCCCTCCGTGCCCAGCCCCTCTCCTCAGGCCGGCCTAAGGCTTCGGCCGGATGTCCTGGGAAGAAGGGCTCCGGGGTTCAGGTTCATTTTTATTGTTGGTCCTCACCCGGGGGGGACACGTTTCCATCGATTTTTAGGGGGAGCGAGAGGGAGAGAGAGAGACAGAGAGAAACAGCGACGCGAGAGAAACACGATTGGTTGCCCTTGGGCAGAATCGAACCCGGGACCCTTTGGTGCACAGGCCCAGCTGTGTCCACGGAGCCACAGCGGCCAGAGCTAGGGTTCGGTTTCCACGAGCTGGTGCAGGGGTGTGTGTGGGGGGGGACTGAGCAGGGCCCGGGACCACGAGGCTGCAGGTACCTTTCATCCGGATGCAGAACTCGCCCAGCAGGCTCTCCAGCTCCACCTCGATGGTGCACATGTTCTGTGGGGGACAGGGGCGGGGCAGCGCTGGTCAGCGCTTGGCGGCTCCCGGTCGGCCCGGACCCACGGGGCCCCCGCCTCTGGGAGGGATCCTCACAGGACGCCCCTCCTCCCCCGAAGGCCCGGCGGGCCTCCCCGTCCGGACACGGAGAGACAGAGCCAGTGACGACATCTTAAACCAGTGGCCGGCAAACTCCTTAGTCAACAGAGGCAAACTGCGGCTCGGCGAGACCTGCGTTTGGACAGAGAGCCGCGGTTTGCCGACCAACCGCCTAAACCGACGATCAGAATGTGGGCATTCTTCTTCTTTTTTTAAAATATATTTTATTGATTTTTTACAGAGAGGAAGGGAGAGGGATAGAAGGTCAGAAACATCGATCGGCTGCCTCTTGCACACCCCACACTGGGGATGCGCCCACAACCAAGGCACACGCCCTCGACCGGAATCGAACCCGAGACCTTTGAGTCCTCAGGCTGACGCTCTACCCACTGAGCAACACACACCGGTTTCGGCCTTTTTAAATTTTTACAGAGAGGATGCTTTCCCATGGATTTTTAGAGAGAGCAGAAAGGAGAGAGAAACATCGACGTGGTAAGACGCATTAATGGGGAGCCTCCTCCGTGAGCCCCCGTGGCGGCAGGGACCCAGCCTGCAGCCCAGGCACGTGCCCTCGACGGGAACGGAACCCGGCGTGCCGGAAGCCGATCGCTGTTTTAACGACGGGGAGCTGTGGACGGGGAGGGAGTCCGGGGGCTGGTCCACCTTGATCGCTCTGAGGGGTCAGAGCTACTCACTGGATGTTGGTGGTGGAAGCAGCCCCACCTGTCAGTCCTAAGCAGATTCACTGATTGGCTTTTACTGGTGTTTCCTGCCTGGGGGATATGGGTGTATCTTGTGATCTTAATCTGAATAAAAGGGACGGTAAAGCCAGAGCGGGCAGTAGTCCTCCCTCTAGAGTTAGACTCCCGCCTGGCCCCCATTTCCCAAATGAATGTTGTTCTGAGTCTCTATGCATTTGTGTGCGCCTCCTCCAGAAACCCGAACCCTGAACCGGGGACCCTGAGTCAGGCGGGACGTGAAAGGGGTTCCCACACCTGGACCCTTCAGGCCGTGGGCTGAGCCAGCCAGGCCGGAGAGCGGGGCGTTCGGTAAGGACCGGCCGGATTCCGCAGAAGGGCAGTCACACGGGGGGGCGGGGGGGTGGGGCGGGGGGGGGTGCAGACCAAAGAGACAGCCGGACGGAGGGTCGTTCGATGAACTGGTTGCATCCTGACTTTAACAACAAAGGACCTACAAGGAGACACTGTGGGGCCCCAGAGGGGGTGTGGCACACGGGGGTGAAGCTCCAGCACGACTTTCCTTTCTCAGCTGGGGTCACGGTGTGTATGTGCGTGTGGGGGGGACACGCGTGTTACAGAGGGCACCACTGAGAAACCCGTGTGAGCCCAAACCGGTGTGGCTCAGCGGACAGAGCGTCGGCCTGCGGACGGAAGGGTCCCGGGTTCGATTCCGGTCAAGGGCATATGCCTTGGTTGTGGGCAAATACCCGGGGGTGTGTGTGTGTGTGCAAGAGGCAGCTGATCGATGTTTCTCTCTCATCGATGTTTCTGACTTTCTCCCTTCCTCTCTGTAAAAAAAAAAAAAAAATCAATAAAATATATTTAAAAAGAAAGAAAGAAATCCATGTGAGCCCGGCCAGGGGTTGAGCATCGACTGTGAACCAGGAGGTCAGAGTTCGATTCCCGGTCGGGGCACAGGCCCGGGTTGGGGGCTCGATCCCCGGCGGGGGGCGTGCAGGAGGCAGCCGGTCCATGACTCTCTCGTCACGGATGTCTCTGTCTCCCTCTCCCCTCCTCTCTGAAACCAGTAAAAATATCTTCAAAAACAGAAACACCCCCCACAAAGTGACCCTGCGTGTCAGGCACCCCAGAGGCCCCCGTCCGTCCGTCCAAGGCGGGGCCGATGGCCCTCTGGGGCGGGTCCCTCAGACCCTCCGGGGCCGATGACGTCACCGGGAAACCCGACTCCCAGCGGGGCCTCGAGGGACGGAGACGAGCTGCCTCAGTAATGCAGCCATTTCATCAAACGCGGTGTCCGGTGGCCCCGAGGGCTTAGCCCGCCCCGCATCCTGTGCTCGGCCCGGGGGGCCGGGCGGAAACCAGGGCAGCCGGCCCTTTGTCTCCCACGGGGATGGGAGGGATGCTGCTCACCGCCCACCACACCCGACTGCGGGGCGATCGGCTCCCGGGGACGCTCGATCCCCAGTGTGGGGCGCGATGGAGGCAGCCGATCCAGGATGCTCTCTCCTCATTCACGTTCTATTTCTCTCCCTTCCTCTCGGAAACCAACAAAAATATACATATTGCCCTGCCCGGTTTGCTCAGTGGATAGAGCGTCGGCCTGCGGACTGAAAGGTCCCGGGTTCGATTCCGGTCAAGGGCACGGACCTTGGCTGCGGGCACATCCTCAGGGGGAGGAGTGCAGGAGGCAGCTGATGGATGTCTCTCTCTCGTCGATGTTTCTGACTTTCGATCCCTCTCCCTTCCTCTCTGTAAGAGATCAATGAAACATATTTAAAATAGTAAGATGAGGAAACAAAAAGCGAGAGAGACGAGGCGCGAGCCTCGGCCGGGGACCCACCTCCGTGTACTCCTTGTGGCTCCGGTGCACCTCGGCCAGGCTCTCCCGCGCTGCCTTGCTGTGGGGGGACGAGGCGAAGGCCTGCTTCATCTTGCTGGCCCCATCCTGCAGGCGCCTCTGGATGCAGTACGCCTCGTAGAGCTCGTCCACCTGCCGGCCGAGCGGGAAGACGGCGCTGAGCCCCGAGGGCCCCGAGCCGGGGGCCAGGGCCGGGGCCCCGCTGTCTGAGCTGAGTGCGGGCTCAGGGAGAGGCGCCCCTTCTCCGAGGGAGCCCGTCACGCCGCCTTCGCTACCGGGGTCCCCTTCCCCCCGTCAAGACCGACTGTAGCCTGAGCCGCCTTCCCGAGCGCAGAGGTGAGAAGGATCGAATGCAGGTGGCCCATGGGAGACAGGTGTGGTCCCCTGTACACCCCACAGGTGTGGGTTTCCTGTACACGCCACAGGGCGTGGGGCCCCTGTACATGGGACAGGTATGGGGCGAGGAAGGCTGGCGCTTCCTGTGTACACAGGAAGTAGGAGTGGTTATAAGCTGCCCTCCGAGGTGAAGATTTTGTTGTTTTCTTAAAAAGTGTGTGTGTGTGTGTGTGTGTGTGTGTAATTGATTTCAAAGAAGAAGGGAAAGAGAGCAACATCCATGACGAGAGAGAAGCATGGATTGGCTGCCTCCTGGATGCCCCCTCTCCCCCGGGGACGGAGCCCACAACCTGGGCCTGTGCCCCAGCCGGGAATCGAACCCTGACCTCCTGGTTCCTCGCTGAGCTCGGCCCCCGAGGCCCGGGCCGGGCAAGGTGTTTGTCCTGAGGCCACAGTGACAGCCGCTCCCTGGACTGAGCTATGGTGGAGGGGACCACGAGGCTCCTGCTGCGGAGGGCGGGGGGGGGGGGGGTGGCTCTTGGTGCCACTTCACCAAGAGGAGCAGCCCCACCCGGGGGAGCAGCCGTCTCTCGCTCTGGGGGCCGACGGGTGCGTGGTGATTGGGGGGGGGGGGGCTGGCCCTGGGGCGTGGCTCCTTGAGTTGGAACATCGTCCTGTGCGCCAAAAGTCTGTGGGGCCGAGACCAGTTTGGCTCAGTGGACAGAGCGTCGGCCTGCAGACTGAAGGGTCCCGGGTTCAATTCCGGTCGAGGGCATGTGCCTTAGCTGCGGGCACATTCCCAGTAGGGGGCGTGCGGGAGGCAGCTGATCGATGTTTCTGACTTTCTATCCCTCTCCCTTCCGCTCTGTAAAAAACCAATAATATTAAAAACAAACAAACAAACAAAAAACAAGTCTGTGGGTTCAAACCCCGGTCAGGGCACATCCCGGGTTGTGGGTTCGATCCCTAGTTGGGGCGCCTACAAGAGGCAGCCGATAGATGTTTCTCTCTCACATCAGTGTTCCCCCGTCTCTCTCTCTCTCTCTCTCTCTCTTTAGGATGAATGAAAACGCCCTCGGCGGGCTTAAAACAGAAAAGAAAGAGGGACTCTCGGCCTGGAGGGCTGGCCTGTCTCTGCCAACACCTGTGGCTGGGCTGGCGCGGAGGTGGGGTCCGTGCTTAAGCGGGGACGCTGTGAGCCGGGGGAGCGGGAGGCCAGGCCCGGCCGGGGGTTCTGAGGTGTGGGGTTCACCGGGCAGGGCCGGGCCAGGAACCCACACTTTCTCAGGATCGGCCCGAGCTTCTGACGCGGGAGGCGTGCCATCGACGTGCAGGAGCCCACCCGCACGCGCCTCCTACGCGGTCACCGGTGTGTCCCCCCCCCCCGGGGGTCTCCGGAGATGCCCCTGGACCCCCAACCGTGACCCACGCCCCGGGCCCCCCGTTAGCCCGAGCGGCCGTCCGCCCCTCTGAGTTCGGAGAGAAGCCCGATCTCTTCGCGATGGGCCGGCCTCTGGGCTCCAGGACGAGGGCTGGCTGCCGGCGTCTGGGAACCACGGAGGAGCCGCGGCAAGTCCTCGGATTAGTGGCCTCGCCCCGCGACCGGGCTGCTGGCAGCCTGCGGGGACCTGGCAACCCCCCGGGGGAAACCGCCCGCCTCGTCCGGAGCCGCCTTCTTGCTGTTTCCAAACTAAACAGTAACCTGTCCGCGCCTGCCGGCCCCCCCCCCCCCCAGCACCTCCAGTGGCTCAGCAGAAAGGGGAGCCTTCAGACCTTCCCCGGGTCGCGGGGTCACCAGGGGGCGCTGTGGGGGAGCGGCAGCCACTGGAAGCCCGTCACTGGGCCGTGAGAGGAAAGGATTCTGGGAGCCGGCTGGCCGGCTGGCGGGGCTCAGGGGGTTGAGCGTGGACCTAGGAACCAGGAGGTCAGGGTTCGATTCCCGGGCAAGGGCACAGGTCTGGGTTGCAGGCTCCGTCCCCAGTAGGGGGCGTGCAGGAGGCAGCCGATCCATGGTTCTCCCTCATCATGGATTTTCTCTCTCTCCCCCTCTCCCTTCCTCTCTGAGATCAATAACGATAATCCTATCTAATAAAAGAGTAATTTGTAGGTTGACCATCACTCCAACACACAAGACGGCTGCCCCCATGTGGACACAAGATGGCCAGCAGGGGAGGGCCGTTGGGAGGTTCTAGGCCTGTAAGGGAGGGCAGTTGTGGGCGATCAGGCCAGCAGGGGAGGGCAGCTGGGGGCCATCAAGCCTGCAGGGGAGGGCAGTTAGGGGTGAGCAGGCTGGCAGAGGAGGGAAGTTGGGAGCAAACAGGCTGGCAGGGGAGCAGTTAGACATCAAACAGGCTGGCAGGGGAGTGGTTAGGGGGTGATCAGGCTGGCAGGGGAGTGGTTAGCAGGTGATCAGGCTGGCAGGGGAGTGGTTAGGGGGTGATCAGGCTAGCAGGGGAGTGGTTAGGGTGTGATCAGGCTAGCAGGCCAAAGCGGTTAGGGGCAATCAGGGAGGCAGGCAGGCGAGCAGTTGGGAGCCAGCAGTCCTGGATTGCGAGAGGGATGTCCCAGATTGGACAGGGTGCAGGCTGGGCTGAGGGACATCCGCCCCGTGGCCCCCCTATCCCGCCATGCATGAATTTCATGCACCAGGCCTCTAATAATAATAATAACAACAACAACAACAACAACAACAAAGAAATCCTCCCTGAACTACCCGCCCAGCTCAGGCCGAAGGCGGGCGGACCGGGGACCGAAAACCAGGCAAAGTCGGGGGGACGGGGGACACACGGCCCTTACCTTGCTGATGTGAAACTCCAGGCGCCGCATGTACCGCTCGATCGTTTTGATTTGCTGGAAGGAAAGGGAGGACGGTCTCGGCCTTGAGACCTGCCAGCCTCTCTCCTCCGCTCGCCCGGCCTCCCCTCCCGTCTCCGATGCCCGTCGGCCCCCGGCCGGAACCTGAATCAGGGCACGTCCGTCCGCACCGGGAGGCCGTCCACGGGTTCCCTGGGTTTCCGTAGGGGGTGGGGGGGACGGCATCCCCCGGGAGCGTACGCCCGAGTCCCCCGCACCCCCCAACACCAGACCACGTGTTAACACGCGTTATCCGCTCGGAGAGGAGAGTCCTGCGCTCCGCGCTCTGCCCGGAGCGGGAGGTGCGTCCCCGACGGCTAGGGCCCCTGTGTGTGTCAGACGGGGTCCCGGCGGGGGGCGCGCCCCCCTCAGCCGTGACGCACGAGGCCGCAGCTTCCCAATCACCCCCGCATCTTCACTCCAGCTCCCCCGCGCGCTCCTCTCCCCGCCCCTCCGCACGCCCGCGCGCACACTGCGCCCTGACCGCGCGCAGAGGGCGCGGAGCGCACAGACGTGGAGAGAGAGCGGCTCGGGGACCCCAACGACCCGCGTTGCAGACGGGCTTCGGGGCGTCCCCCGTGCTCTGGGAACAGGCGGCGGAGCCCCAGCTTCACCGGGTTTGCCGATTTTACTCGGTGGAGCGCGAGATGAGGGTGCGTTTCCCAGGCGGAGGCCTCGGTGGCGGCTCGGGGAAAGGGCAGGGCCTCCCCGCGCCTGGCAACCTCTGAACCGTCTCGGCAGCGCGGAGACGCCCACAGCCAGGGGTCAGGAGACCGGCCCCGCCGCCTCAAACTCGGACAGAGGCCCGGGTTTTCCTGGCTTAGCCAGGTCCCCGGCTATCCAGGCTCCCCCCGTCCCCGGAGGGGCCCGCGGGCGTATGTCCCCCCCCGACGCAGAGCGGTCACGCACCTTGTCCAGGTCGTACAGCACGCCCTGAAATGAGAAACGAAGGTAATGAGCCCGCGTCCTCCGCAGAAACGGCCCCCGACGCGAACGGAGGGGCCGCCCCCGGCGCCGGCCTGCACAGCCCCGAACAAGGGCAGCGGGCTTTCTGACGTTTGCTTTCAAAGAGTGAAAATCTGGGTTTTTTTTGTTTTGTTTTTGTTTTTTAAAAACACCTGGGAAGACTGCTTTTGCGTTTTGGTTAATCTCGCCGAGCATATTTCCCTAGGGATGGTTTTTATTTTTTTAAACATATATACCTTATTGATTTTGTTCAGAGAGGAAGGGAGAGGGAGAGAGAGTCAGAAACATCGATGAGAGAGAAACATCGATCAGCTGCCTCCCGCACACCTCCCACTGGGGATGTGCCTCCCGCACACCTCCCACTGGGGATGTGCCCGCAGCCAAGGTACATGCCCTTGCCCAGAATCGAACCTGGGACCTTTCAGTCCGCAGGCCGACGCTCTATCCACTGAGCCAAACCGGTTTCGGCTCCATGGATTGTTTTTAGAGAGAGTGGAAGGGAAGGAGAGAGAGAGAGAGAGAGAGAGAGAGAGAGAGAGGGAATCCTTGATTACCTCCCGCACGTGTCCCGACCCGAGGTACATGCCCTTAACCAGAATCAACCCTGTGGCCCTTCGGTCTGCAGGCTGACACCAGTGGGCCAAACCATCCAGGCTGGGTCCGCTTTTCTGGAAGGTTCTTCTTCGTATCCACCTCCATCCAGTAGGAGGAGACACTTAGCCAAAAAAAAACATCCACCCAGCAAACAAAAACAAACCTGCAAAAACCACAAACCAACAAATAGCCCCGGGAGTCGGCCCCGCGGGTGGGGGGGGGGGGGGGGGCACGTACCAGGCGCGAGTTCCTCCTCATGTCCTTCAGCTGCGCCGTCAGCTTGTCCAGCTCCGTCTGGTGGACCTCCAGGTACTCGCTGCCAACACAAGAGGAGGCGCCCCCGTGAGCCTGTGGCCGGGCCAGGGCCGGGACGGGCTGCCGGCCTGGCTCCAGGGGAGGGCCTGGGCCTCGCTCGCTCGCTCAGGGCAGCGCGGTGGGGACGGGGGAGGGGGGGCGGGCTCCAGCTCTCCAATCTCCCAGCGTGCTGAACTCCAGCGCTGCCGCCGCCGAGAGGGCCCAGGGGGTCGAGAGGAGACCCCAGGAGGCTGAGCGCGAACAGAAAGACCAGCGGGGAGGGCCGAGGAGGGGGCAGCGAGTGGGGATCGCTGGGGTCTGGGCCCTCAGAGCTCGGGCTGCTCCCCACGGCATGACTGGGTGGGGGATGTCCCCACGCAGGCGGGCAGGAGTGTTCTGGGCAAACGATGCCCCCAATGTAGCGGGGAAGGTTCCGGAACCGCCTTTAGCGAGCGCCGAAACAGACCTGCCTGTGCACACGGCTACAGGGAAGCCGGGACGCCACAGGGGTCGGTTAACCACGCGGCTCCTCCATCTTCCCACTCTGTCGGGGCATCCCCTGGAAGCCCGACCAACGTCCCCTCTTCGGGGTTACTCTGAGACTTCCTTGGTGACGGTGCAAAGAATAAAACATCTACCCTGTTTCCCCGGAAATAAGACAGTGTCTCATATGAACGTTTGCTCCCAAAGATGCGCTAGATCTTATTTTTGGGGGGGGATGCCTTATATTACAGCGAGTGGGTCTTATTTCCGGGGGATGTCTTACTTTCGGGGAAACAGGGTAAGCCGGGCCGGCATGGCTCAGGGGTTGAGCATCGACCTGTGGACCCGGAGGTCAGGGTTCGATTCCCGGTCGAGGGCACAGGCCCGGGTTGCGGGCTCCATCCCCAGGGTGGGGCGTGCAGGAGGCAGCCGGTCCAGGATGCTCTCTCGTCCCAGGTGTTTCTCTCTCTCCCTGTCCCTTCCTCTCTGCAGTCAGTAAAAATGTATTTTTATTTTTTTTTTACAGAAAGAATAAAGTATCTGCTACAGAAACGGAGATTTTAAAACGATCTCGCGACCCTCGTGTTCCTGTGGCCCCCACCCCAGCGTGTCGGGAAGGAGAAGGAAGGGGCCGGCCCCCGGGGGAGGGAGGTGGAGCTCTTACTCGAGCCCGCCCTTCAGGGCCCGGTACACCTCCTCCACCCTCGCGGGCTGCGGCTCTTTGGGCGGGCTGCTGCTCTTGTGCCCCAGGTTATGCATCTTCTTCAGCTTGGCCTGCGGCTTCTTGAGGGCAGACGCATTTTCAACGAAGGAGTTGCACCTGTGGAGGAGGAGGGCGGAGCAGAGGCTGTGGCTCCCGCCGGCAGAGGCACTCCACAGGGCCGGGGCGAGGGGTGGGGGGGTGGGGTGGGGGGACGCCTCTCGGCCGTCTCGGGTCTGGGTCTGTGTCTTCGGGGTCGGCAGCCGTCCAGGTGGAAGGACGCGGCTGGGCCGGCCCTCCCCGCGTGTCTCCCCGTTCGATGAAACCGCGAGATCTGGAAGCGTTGCCGGGCAGCGGCTCCCTCCAGGCCGGCGACACACGCTTCGAGGGAAGACGTATCCTGTTCCCGGGACCCCGCAGGGACCCGAGGCCACAGGCTCCCCGGCGGAAACAAGGAACAGGCAGAAGGACACGCACCGACGAAGAACACCGTGTGCATCGGCAGCGTGAGGCGTGAGCGCCCACCGAATCAGACTAGGCTGTGAAGGACTGCCTCTGGGACCCGGAGCCGCCAGAGGGCCGACGGCCAGTCCTGCGCAGCGGGAAGGCCGCCGGGTTTTTCTCCCGCTCTGTCTGCACGGGGGACGGGAGGGGTGGGTCTGACAGCAAGCCCAGCGTCTCTGTGCGAGGCAGGGAGGCAGCCAGGACCCAGCCATTTCCCCTCCGGGTGTTTCTCCAAAGGAAACGAAGACACTAACTCCCTGTGAGCCCAGCAGAGGCACAGACAGGGTCCCCGATGTGGAAACAGCACAAGTGTCCACAGGTGAGTGAGAGGAGGGAGGGGGGACGGGAGCGAGAGGATGGAGGGGGGACGGGAGGGAGAGGATGGAGGGGGGACGGGAGTGAGAGGATGGAGGGGGGACGGGAGTGAGAGGATGGAGGATGGAGACGGGGGACGGGAGTGAGAGGATGGAGGATGGAGACGGGGGACGGGAGTGAGAGGATGGAGGGGGGACGGGAGTGAGAGGATGGAGGGGGGACGGGAGCGAGAGGATGGAGGGGGGACGGGAGTGAGAGGATGGAGGGGGGACGGGAGCGAGAGGACGGAGGGGGGACGGGAGCGAGAGGATGGAGGGGGGGACGGGAGCGAGAGGATGGAGGGGGGACGGGAGCGAGAGGATGGAGGGGGGACGGGAGTGAGAGGATGGAGGGGGGACAGGAGTGAGAGGACGGGGAGGGGGGACGGGAGTGAGAGGACGGAGGGGGGACGGGAGCGAGAGGATGGAGATGGGGGACGGGAGTGAGAGGATGGAGGGGGGACGGGAGTGAGAGGATGGAGGGGGGACGGGAGTGAGAGGATGGAGGGGGGACGGGAGTGAGAGGATGGAGACGGGGTATGGAATAATATTAAATGGAATACTATTCACCCACACAAAAGGGTGACATCTCTCCCTCTGCAACAATATTGATGGACCTAGAGAGGATAATGCCGAGGGAGGGAAGTCAGACAGGGAAAGACCAATGCTGCATTTGTGTGATTACATGTGTAATCTAAACACGCAGACACACGTACACACACATACACACACACGTACACACGTACACACACACGTACACACATACACACACACACCAACAGAGAGACAGAGAGACAGGGAACAGCTTGGTGGTCACCAGGGATGGCCGTAGTGTTGAGCTAAGTAGGCGAAGGGGGTCAAAAGGTAAAAAAAAAAAAAAAAAAAAAAGGTAGCAAATGAAATTAGTGAGAAAAGCACACCATGAGACGTGGCCGTGGACACATGACATGAAAACATCCCGCCGCAAACAGGCACACGTATGAGCTAGGCGATCCCGGAGTAAATAAAAAAGGGGAAAACACGGAGGACGTGTGACTCACTGGGGACGACAGAAAAGGCTGGGGGCGATTTTCACAAAACACTCCGGGAGACGGGTGAGTGGGGAAAGGCGGATCCGCTGTAGCTCGGAGAGGACCAACAGGTCCCGACATTGGGGGGCTCTGGGCGATATTTATCAAAAGACCTAAAAATGAGGGGTTGGTGGGAGTAGGGAGCGCTCCCCCATATATTCATAGCTTCTCCTCTATCTCCAGCCACCTCCTTTGCAGGCGAAAATCTGGATGATGGAAGAGAAAGGGCACAGCCGGCCGGTGTGGCTCAGGCGTTGGGCATCAGCCTAGGAACAGGGAGGTCCGGGTTCGATTCCCGGTCGGTCGGGGCACAGGCCTGGGTGGAGGGCGTGACCCCCAGCAGGGGGCGTGCAGGAGGCAGCCAATCTGGAACTTTCACCACTGATGTTTCTCTCTCTCTCTCTGTCTCTGTCTCTCTCTCCTTTCCTCTCTGAAATCAATTAAAAAATACATGTTGTTGTTTTTTTTTTAACAAGAAAAGAATGAACAGTGCTCCATTGGGGTGGCTGACATATTTTCCAAGGCAGAAATAAGTCAGACACGTGTCCACATGCAATTGCGCACGTATGTGGTACGCACACCGGTTTGTGTGTGTGTGTGTATACGTGTGCGTGTGTCCGCACACATGTTTGCTCGCGTGCACGCTGACGAGGCCGGTGCACGCAGGGCTCTGCCCAGCGCCGACGCTCGCCCCCCCTCAGCCGCACCCGGGAGCCCCGGACTTGCCTGGACCGCCGCTCCTGCAGGCCGCTGAACCCCGCGAACGACTGGCTCCGGATGATGCCGTTGGGCCCCCCGGGCGAGAAGGACGGGGTCCCCCCCAGCATGATCTCTGGGAGTCTGGCCGGCAGCCCTGGGGGGGGGGGGAGGGAGAGAGCGCAGTCAGGCAGGTTCGGGCAGACAGCCTGCGCGTGTCCGCACCAGGCAGGTGCCCCCCGTCATTGGTGAGTCAGGAGCCCTGCGGCTGGGACCCGCCTCCCGGCCCTCCCAGAGCCAGAGGCGGCTCTCGGGTTCGAGCACGGGACAGCTGTGAAAACGGGCCTCACCATCAGCGGCACCAGGTCCCCTGCGGGGGGCTTGTTTCTGACGAGGCCCGACCCGCCCTCGGAACCCACCTCCTCCCGGCTCCCTTCTCCACGCGACAGACTCTGCTCTCCCGGGAGAAAGCTGCGAGCTCTGTATTTTTTTTTTAATTTCTTTTAAAAAATATATTTTTTATTGATTTTTCACAGAGCGGAAGGGAGAGGGATAGAGAGTCAGAAACATCGACGGGAGAGAAACATCCACCAGCTGCCTCCTGCACACACACACACACACACACACACCCACTGGGGATGTGCTCGCAGCCAAGGCACACGCCCTGGACCGGAATCGAACCCGGGATCCTTCCATCCGCAGGCCGATGCTCCGTCCACTGAGCCAAACCGGTTCGGCTAAACTTCTTTATGATTGAGGTTTTACATAGGTGTCCCCATCACCCATTACCCCTCCCCCCCCCCACCCCCCCGCACCACTCTCGCGCCCCCCCCCCCCCCCCCCGGTGTCCATGGCCATTGGTTAGGGCTCATAGGCGTGCATTAAAGCCCTTCGGTTGATCTCTTCCCCTCCCCCCCCCTCCCCTCCCCTCCCCTCCCCTCCCCTCCCCTCCCCTCCCTCTGAGGTCTGACAGTCAATGCTTCTCTGTCTCTGGATCTGTCTTTGTCCGTCCGTCTATTCACGGCCGGTACGTTTTGGGCTCTTATCCTTTTAATCACTTTTCTAAAAATTGAGTCACGCCCGGCGGGTGTGACCCAGAGGAGGAGCAGCGACCTATGAACCAGGAGGTCATGGTGCGGTGTGATTCCGGGTCAGGGCCCGGCCGGGGGTGCGGGCTCGGTCCCCGGTGGGGGGCGTGCGGAGGCTGCCGATCGTGACTCTCTCTCTCATCACTGGTATTTCTGCCTCTCTCCCGTCTCCCTTCCCCTCTGAGTCGATAAAACGTGTGTGTTTTCTGAATCGAGTTATTTGCTCTCCGCCTGTCGGGAAGCGAAGGCATCGGCCGCCTCGCCCCAGACATCCCCACGCTGCCCCTAAGGGACGCCGAGCGCCGGCCAACCACGGTGTTTGCCGACTCGCTTCTTTTTAAAGCTTGCTTCTCCAAAGTTAGTTTTAAATCACACACACACACACACACACACACACAAGCTTCGTGATGTTGTTTACCCACGTTCAACCACAGCAGCCAGCGCACGGCGAGGCCTGCCCGTGCTCAGGCCGTCCTGCCTGGCTTTCGAAACCCCAAAACCCGCCGACGCAGGCTGCACCCCTGCAGGAGGCCCCACACGGGTGGGGGGAGGGGCTGGGGCATCTGCAGAGAGGAGGGAGGTTACGCTCGGGCTCCTCTTCCTCCCTGGAGGATACTTGTTGTTGTTGTTTTTTTTTAAATCTTTTTATGGACATTTAGAGGGAGAGGAAGGGAGAGGGGAAGAGACATCCATGATGGGAGAGAATCACTCATCGGCTGCCTCCTGCACGCCCCCCCCCCATTGGGGATGAGCCCACACCTGGGGCCCGTGTCCCGACAGGAACCCGACCGGCTCTCCCCCTCGAGGGCCATGGGCCGATGCCCAGCCCCAGAGCCGCGCCGGCCGGGCCTCCGCTGAGCGCAGTTGGGAGATGAGCTCCAGCTGCTGTGCTGACCGAGCACGTGAGGGGCTGGGGCGTCTGCAGACGGGGGCGCTCCCCACAGATAAGAACCCCAGAGCAGAGAGAAGAAAGGGAGTGGAACCACAGCCGGAGCGCACCCCGCTCGCCCCTGCGCACCCCGCTCAGCCCCGCGCACCCCGCTCGCCCCGCGCACCCCGCTCGCCCCGCGCACCCCGCAGCCCCCTGCACCCCGCTCAGCCCCGCGCACCCCGCTCAGCCCCGCGCACCCCGCTCGCCCCGCGCACCCCGCAGCCCCCTGCACCCCGCTCAGCCCCGCGCACCCCCGCTCAGCCCCGCGCACCCCGCTCGCCCCCTGCGCACCCCGCTCAGCCCCGCGCACTCCGCTCAGCCCCGCGCACCCCGCTCGCCCCGCGCACCCCGCAGCCCCCTGCACCCCGCTCAGCCCCGCGCACCCCGCTCGCCCCTGCGCACCCCGCTCAGCCCCGCGCACCCCGCTCGGCCACCTGCTGCCTCCCGTCCAGACTCACCGGTGCGGACCCAGCACCATGGCCGGGCACAGCCGCCCCAGACAGCAACCTGGGCCGCGGCCGGGCACCCTCCCCCCCCTCCCGCTCTGGGGTCGGGAGGCCGAACCCTCTGCCGTCCAGCAGGTGAGCTCGGTGCGGAGGGAAGGGGCTCCTGTGCACGTGGGAGCCCCGAGCGGCACACCCAGGGCAGAGGGGGGGTTGGGGGGGAGGTCGCACCCTCAGGTGCTCTCGAAGGACCCGCCTACAGGGCTGCGAAGCTGAAACGCCCCGGTCCAGCCCCGGGGAAGCCGCAAACCGGCCTGAGGCCGCCCCGGAGGGAGGGGGCCGCCCGCACGGGGAGGAGGTCCCCAGAGCCGCGGGACGCAGACCCCTCCCCCGCCCACGGGTCTCTAACCCCCTGCCCCCGCCACCCCCCCCCCCCCCCCCCGCCACCCCCTCTGGGAGGAAAGGCCCCGGGGCCAGGCTTTCTTGCAAGTTCAGGCCTCACTCACCCCCAGGCACCTGCCAGCTTTGATCCCGGGCGGGCGGGATGTTCTGCTGGGGGGGGGGGGGGGGGGCTTCTGTTTGGGACATTCTCAGGAATGCTTGTCCGCCCCCCCAATCTGTGCTTTCTAAAAAATAATATATTTTTATTTACTTCAGAAAGGAAGGGAGAGGGAGAGAGAATCCTGGATCTGCTGCCTCCTGCAGGGCCCGCCCCGGGGACCGAGCCCGAAACCCGGGAGCTGAACCCCGGCCTCCGGACACCAAGGCCGACGCCGAGCCGCCAGGCTGGGCCAGAAATGGCCCGTTTTTAAACCGAAAAGGGCTTCTCTCGTCTGCAGTGGGCACCGCCTGTCCCCTGCCGCCCGGCCCCACGGAAGGCCTCTGGTGAGGGGACACGGGATCCGCCCCGATTGTGGGGTCCCAGGGGACGCTGACACCGTGAACTCTCGTTAAAATGACCGAGACCGTTTCTCAATCCGACCCTTAAAGTCTGCTCCAGCCTCTCTGCTCAAGCCTTTCACATCTCGATGACCTGAACAGGAGTGAAACACGGGGGGACTGGGAGGTAACCCCTCTTCCTCTGCCCCTCACGGGCCAGAAACCCTGAGGACAAGTAATGTCTGTGGGGGCCCTCGTGTCTGTGGGGATCCCTAATGTCTGTGGGGACCCTCGTGTCTGTGGGGATCCCTAATGTCTGTGGGGACCCCTGGTGTCTGTGGGGACCCCTAATGTCTGTGGGGACCCCTCATGTCTGTGGGGACCCCTCGTCTGTGGGGACCCTCGTGTCTGTGGGGACCCTTTGTCTGTGGGGACCCCTCATGTCTGTGGGGACCCCTCGTGTCTGTGGGGACCCTCGTGTCTGTGGGGACCCCTAATGTCTGTGGGGACCCCTCGTGTCTGTGGGGACCCTTTGTCTGTGGGGACCCCTCATGTCTGCGGGGACCCTCGTGTCTGTGGGGACCCCTCGTGTCTGTGGGGACCCTCGTGTCTGTGGGGACCCCTAATGTCTGTGGGGACCCCTCGTGTCTGTGGGGACCCTTTGTCTGTGGGGACCCCTCATGTCTGCGGGGACCCTCATGTCTGTGGGGACCCCTCGTGTCTGTGGGGACCCTTTGTCTGTGGGGACCCCTAGTGTCTGTGGGGACCCCTCGTGTCTGTGGGGACCCCTAGTGTCTGTGGGGACCCCTAGTGTCTGTGGGGACCCCTCGTCTGTGGGGACCCCTAGTGTCTGTGGGGACCCCTAGTGTCTGTGGGGACCCCTCATGTCTGTGGGGACCCCTAGTGTCTGTGGGGACCCCTAGTGTCTGTGGGGACCCCTCATGTCTGTGGGGACCCCTAGTGTCTGTGGGGACCCCTAGTGTCTGTGGGGACCCCTCATGTCTGTGGGGACCCCTAATGTCTGTGGGGATCCCTAATGTCTGTGGGGACCCCTAGTGTCTGTGGGGACCCCTCATGTCTGTGGGGACCCCTCGTCTGTGGGGATCCCTCGTGTCTGTGGGGACCCCTCATGTCTGTGGGGACCCCTCGTCTGTGGGGACCCCTAGTGTCTGTGGGGACCCCTCGTGTCTGTGGGGACCCCTCGTGTCTGTGGGGACCCCTAGTGTCTGTGGGGACCCCTCATGTCTGTGGGGACCCCTCGTCTGTGGGGACCCCTAGTGTCTGTGGGGACCCCTCATGTCTGTGGGGACCCCTCATGTCTGTGGGGACCCCTAGTGTCTGTGGGGACCCCTCGTGTCTGTGGGGACCCCTAGTGTCTGTGGGGACCCCTAGTGTCTGTGGGGACCCCTAGTGTCTGTGGGGACCCCTCATGTCTGTGGGGACCCCTCGTCTGTGGGGACCCCTAGTGTCTGTGGGGACCCCTCATGTCTGTGGGGACCCCTAATGTCTGTGGGGACCCCTAGTGTCTGTGGGGACCCCTCGTGTCTGTGGGGACCCCTCGTGTCTGTGGGGACCCCTAGTGTCTGTGGGGACCCCTAGTGTCTGTGGGGACCCCTCATGTCTGTGGGGACCCCTAATGTCTGTGGGGATCCCTAATGTCTGTGGGGACCCCTAGTGTCTGTGGGGACCCCTCATGTCTGTGGGGACCCCTCGTCTGTGGGGATCCCTAGTGTCTGTGGGGACCCCTCATGTCTGTGGGGACCCCTCGTCTGTGGGGACCCCTAGTGTCTGTGGGGACCCCTCGTCTGTGGGGACCCCTAGTGTCTGTGGGGACCCCTCGTGTCTGTGGGGACCCCTAGTGTCTGTGGGGACCCCTCGTGTCTGTGGGGACCCCTGGTGTCTGTGGGGACCCCTCGTGTCTGTGGGGACCCCTAGTGTCTGTGGGGACCCCTGGTGTCTGTGGGGACCCCTGGTGTCTGTGGGGACCCCTCGTGTCTGTGGGGACCCCTAGTGTCTGTGGGGACCCCTGGTGTCTGTGGGGACCCCTGGTGTCTGTGGGGACCCCTAGTGTCTGTGGGGACCCCTCGTGTCTGTGGGGACCCCTGGTGTCTGTGGGGACCCCTAGTGTCTGTGGGGACCCCTCGTGTCTGTGGGGACCCCTAAAAAGAGGGGGTGTCACCCTCAGAGGCTTCCACTATTCCCGTGTGGAAGGGATGACAGCGGGGAGTGTCCGGAGCGGTCGGGCGCTCCCTGGTCTTTCTGGTCGGGGAACGATGATGGTTATCGAGGGAAAGAATTCGGAGGGAGCGCTGGCTGGGGCTGGGTCTCCGGTTACCCTGAGGTGACCCAGGTGCAGCCCCAGCAGAAGCAGGAATGTGGGAAGGCGGGTCGGAGAGAGGAGGAGTGAGGGGCTGGGGGTGGGGGTGGGGGTGGGGGTGGAGTGGGCGCCGGGCCACAGGCACACAGAACACGCTGTGCCCGCCCCAGCCGGGGAGGAGGGGGCAGTCCCGTGTGGGCCCCCAGCTGCCACGCTCCCTCGTCGCCTTTTCCTGTCAGTTCATTTCCATTTCTCACTCGTTATTTTTTTGTTAATCCTCAGCGTTGACTTTGAGGGAGTGGGAGAGAGAGAGAGAGAGAGAGAAAGAGAGAGAGAGAGAGGTCGATGTGAGAGAGACATGGACCGACTGCCTCCTGCACACGCCCCGCCCAGGGGGGCCCACAGCCGAGGCCCGTGCCCTGGACCGGAACTGAACCCAGAACCCTCAGACCCGGCCGGCACTCTGTCGGCTGAGCCACAGCCGCTGGGCTGTTCCCTGTCGCCGGCAGTGCAAGGTGCCCCCACTCTCCCTCTCTCTGCGCCCCTCACCCAGCCCCGCCCGCCGGGCCGCTCCCCGCTGTTGTCTGTGGCCCTCGGGCCACACGCATGTGCACGCACGTTCCCCGGCCGGCTGGACTGGGCCTTCCGTCCGCAGGGAGCCGGCCAGGATCCTGGGGCGACATGCAGGCGGGAAGGGAAAACCCCACCATCGGCCCCCGGCTCCGCGATTGAGCGACATCCTGCACACCCAGAGGTCACAGGTTCGATTCCCGGCGCCCGCAACCAAGGTACAATGCCCTCGACCGGAATCGAACCCGGGACTCTTCTTCAGTCCGCAGTCCCATGCTCTATCCACTGAGCCAAACCGGTCTCGGCTCTCCCTTCCTCTTTAAAAAAAAAAAAAAATCGCCGAGACCGGTTTGGCTCAGTGGATGGAGCCTCGGACTGCGGACTGAAGGGTCCTGGGTTCGATTCCGGCAAGGGCATGTACCTTGGCTGCGGGCACATCCCCAGCGGGGGGCGTGCAGGAGGCAGCTGATCGATGTCTCTCTCTCATCGATGTTTCTGACTTTCTATCCCTCTCCCTTCCTCTCGGTAAAAAAATCAATAAAATATATATTTTTAAAAATCAATAAACTATATTTAAAACACCACCACCACGAATAAGTGAATAACGCGGATAGAAAACACAGCTGGCACACGGACGCGTGCTCGGCCGGGCGGTGCGGGAAGCCCTGGCACCGGGAGGGAGGGAGCAGGCAGGCAGGCAGGCAGGCTGTCCTCTCCAGCGCGAGTGACGTGCGTCACTTCGTCCCTGTCGTTATGACAACACTTTTAAAAGCAGCCCTTGAAGCGCCCGGCGTTCCGGCATCTTATTATAGACCGGCACGCAGTCCGGGAGGGTGTGAGGCCGGCTCGCAGGGCCCTCGGGGAGGGAGGGACCCGGCCTCCTCCTCGGCCCTGGGCCCAGAGCTGCTTTCCCTCTTCTTTTCTTTTTTGATATATTTCTGTTGGTTTCAAAAAGGAAGAGAGAGAGAGAGAGAGAGAGAGAGAGAGAGAGAGAGAGAGAGAGAGAAACATCAACGACGAGACAGAAGCACGGATTGGCTGCCATCCTCCTGCTTCGGATGGGAGCCCGCAACCCGGGCCTGTGCCCTCGACCGGAATCGAACCCGGGACCCCCTTCGGTCCGCACGCAGGCCGACGCTCTGTCTGAGGAGCCACGCCGGGCAGGGCTGAGCAGGCATTTGTAAGAGCTGGCTCTCTACGTGACGGCGGGATCTGTTAGCGGCTCGGTGAGCACCTGCCGACCGTCAGCTGCTCGCGCGCCTGATTGTTGGGGGGCTGTCCCTCACGCGGCGTGTTTCTCAGACTCGTCGCCAGGCCCCGGGGCTGACTGTGCGCAGGGCACTGACCCTGGGGTGTGGCAGGCGAGCCGATGGGATGCACGGGATTCGGAATGTGAACCGGGAATGACAGGAACTCCCAGGAGCATGCGTGCGGATCCGAGGAGGGAGGGGATTTTTTTTTTTTTCCGGCACCAAAAATATTCCACTGCCCCCTCCACCCACCCCCACCCCCTCACCCCGGGGCCAGAGGCCCTCCAGCTGCTCCACCAGGGGCATTCGGGCGACGAGAGACAGGTGGCTGGACGCAGCCAGTCGCTGCGCCCCCACCCTTCTTCGGCCGCCCCCCGGGTGACCCCGTTGCACAAGTAACTGTTCGCCGCCTGAACCCCAGTCACGCTCCTGTGGCTCCCGGAGTCCAAGCAAACGGGACGAGTGCGAGCACTCGGCGTCGTCATCGAGGGCACGCGTCAGGTGGCCCCGGGATACGTCCCCCGTCCGTCCCCCGAGACAACGCCCCCCCCCCAGCTCTAGCGAACAGAGCGTCTTAGGGCGCACAGTCGTAGAGACCGTCACAGAGTCTCTGTGCGCGGCCGAGAGCAGCCGGGCGGCGTGGCTCAGGGGGTGAGCGTGGACCTGTGAACCGGGAGGTCAGGGTTCGATTCCCGGTCAGGGCACAGGCCCGGGGGGCGAGCTCCATCCCCAGTAGGGGGCGTGCAGGGGGCAGCTGGTCCAGGATGTTCCTCTCTCGTCGATGCTGCTCTCTCTGTCCCTCTCCCTCCCCCTCTCTCTCAAAAGGTCAATAGAAACGGTTTTTAATGATCGCAGCGGCGGCGTCTGATGCATCTGAAGGCCCGGTCTCTGGGCCTGCACGGGGAGTCACGGGGTTCAGGGAGAGGGGGCAACGCGGGGACAGGCCTTTCCTCCGAACGCAGTGCCACAGGCAGGCCCGGCTGAGTGGATCCGTTAGACCTGTGGTCGGCAAACAGCGGCTCTCAAGCCACATGTGGCTCTTGGGCGCCTTGAGTGTGGCTCTTCCACAAAATACCACGGCCCCCGGCGAGTCTATGTGGAAGAAGTGGCGTCAGAAGAAGTTTACGTTTAAAAAACGGGGCTCTCCCCGAAACCGGTTTGGCTCAGCGGATAGAGCGTCGGCCTGCGGACCGAAGGGTCCCGGGTTCGATTCCGGTCAAGGGCGTGGACCGTGGCTGCGGGCACATCCCCAGCAGGGGGCGTACAAGAGGCAGCTGATGGATGTTTCTCTCTCACCGGTGTTTCTGACTTTCCCTCTCCCTTCCGCCCTGTGAAAAATCAATAAAATATATTTTAAAATGTGGCTCTCCAAAGAAATTCCAGTCGCTGTCCTGTTGGTATTTGGCTCTGGGGGCGAATGAGTTTGCCGACCGCTGCGTTAGACCGTGAGGAAGCGAGACCGGCTCTTCGAAGGAAAAGCACCTGCACCTGCACCCCCACCTCCCAGCAGTGGCTGCGGGGGGAGCTGGGGGAGCGGGGAGCCGAGGGGCCCGTTAGCCGGGGACCTGGGTGCCGGGGGCCTCTCCAGTCTGTGGTTCCTTTCGTCCCTTAGTGGGGACATAGCAAAAAAAAAAAAAAAAAAAAAAGACATCTGGAAAATATCTTAATGTGAAGAAACCCACTTTGAGGAGCTAAAAAAAACCCAAACACAACCCTTAAAAAAGAAACCCCACGTGTCACTTCCACCCTAATTGGGCCAAAGGCCACTGTGACCAAGTCCAGGGCGGCTGGGGGGGGGCGGTCTGGGGGCCCCGAGGGAGGGGGGCTGACTCTCCCGTCATCACGGGCAGCTTTCCACTGGCAAAGCGCAGGCGCCACCGAGCGCCGGGAGGAAGCGGCCAGGCTCCGGCTCCGGGGACCGTGGCCTCCAAAAGACCCGGGAGTGACGGACGGGGGGGGGGGGGGGGGGGAAGGTGGGGGGGGGCAGACCTCACCCGCCTGCTCCCCAGATGGCACGGATTGTGCTGCAGAGGCCACTCGGGGGACTCCCTGGGCGGAGCAGGTGGGGTGAGGACACCTCCGTGCCAGCCTCTCGCAGCCTCACACGTGACCTTGGACAAGCCTCACATGTGACCTTGGACAAGCCTCACATGTGACCTTGGACAAGCCTCCCACCTGACCTTAGAGGACCTCTACCTGACCTTGGACAAGCCTCACACGTGACCTTGGACGAAGCCTCACACCTGACCTTAGAGGAACCTCACACGTGACCTTGGACGAACCTCACGCCGTGACCTCAGATAGGACAGTTGACCTTCTCGCTGTGCCCTCACTTGTGAGTCGGGGACGCCCGTGTCAGGCCTGCCGCCGCCGCGGCTGCTCTGTGGCTGACCAGCCGGTGGGTGCGCACAGGGTTGAAACCTGCACAAACCGCAGAAACGCAGGCGCTGCCCCGCCCCCCGGGGTGGGGAACCTCCGGCCCCGAGTCTCTGGGTCCGGCCCGAGGCGGGACGGTGAGCTAAGGGTTTGCCCGGTGGACAGGTATTTGTACTGATGTCAGAGAAGAACGGAGAGGGAGGGAGAGAGAAATATCAACGATGAGAGATAATCATGGATAAGCAGCCTCCTGCAGGCCCCACACTGGGGGTGGAGCTCACAACCCGGGCCTGTGCCCCGACCAGGAATCGAACCCTGACCTCCTGGTTCCCAGCTGGAAGCTCACCCACTGAGCCGGGCCGGCTGGCGGTTCTCCGATTTCAGGGACGAATGTAACCAGACAGAGCCCTGGCGGCTGACATGCGGCCAATAACCCTACAGCAGGGCCTCGCCATGCGGGGGTCCCGGTGGGGGGCCGTGTCCTGAAGTCCTTGCTCAGTCGGGGTAGGTGACCCGGAGCCTCGGGGAGTGGCAGGGCGCCTGGGGTGAGTCACCCCCGAGGAGGTGGGCGGGGGCGGCGGAGGACAGGCCACTCCAGGCCTCCCGTGCAGCACTAAGGGGGGGCCTCCTGAGGGCGTCAGGGGCAGACAGGAGGTTGGGGACCAGCTGTAGTTGTAGGAGATGTCAGTCAGCTCTGAGGCTCTTCTCCTGATTCGAGAAGGCGCTTCCTAACCCGCTGGGAGCTCACCTGGGGACGCGGCCCCTCTCCCGCCCCCGACTACCCCCAACCCCCCAGAAGCTGCCTGTTGTCACAGAACGTGAACAACCTGCTGCAAGCCAGAGCCGCCAGCCCTTAAAGACCCCGCCCTTCCCCGCCCACAGCCCTTAAAGACCCCGCCCTTCCCCACCCAGAGGCCTTAAAGACCCTACCCTTCCCCCCCCACAGGCCTTAAAGACCCCGCCCTTCCCCACCCACAGGCCTTAAAGACCCTACCCTTCCCCACCCACAGGCCTTAAAGACCCTGCCCTTCCCCACCCACAGGCGTTAAAGACCCCGGCCTTCCCCGACCACAGCCCTTAAAGACCCTACCCTTCCCGCCCACAGTCCTAAAGACTCCGGCCCTTGCACGCCCACGGACCTCTGAAGACCCCTGGCCCTTGCACGCCCACAGCCCTTTGCAAATCTCCACCCATGTTACCTGTGAATGCCCCTTTGCACACCCTTTTGCCTACTTCCCATGTAATCTCTGTCCTTTCACCCAGTACAGGCGGCTGACTTATGGTCGGGGTGGGGGGGGAGCAGATTTCTGTGGGTGACCCACTGCTGGGCGGTTCCAGGAAACCGTCCCTGAGAGCTGGCTCCTCCTCGCGGGAGGCGCGCCTGCCCTTGGCGTCCCTCTGTGTGTGTGGCTCTGTGTCTGAGAGGCCCTCCCCTCCCGACCGGGCCCCTCCCCTGCCCCACGTCCTCCTGGGGACAAGGTCAGAGGAGACACCGGAGAAGGGTGCGTTGTTCCTCCAGGCTTCCCGACTGGGTGCTGGAGGAGGTCACCTCCCGGCCCAGAGGTGAGGCCCTGGCACCAAACCCCGGGGACGGGTGGCACCGACGGGCAGGCGCTCGGAGACGCAGACGCGCTTCTCCCCGAGCAGCTGTGCGGCCGCCTCGCCAGGCCTGTCCCACCACCGTCGCCGCTACTACCCTGTTTCCCCGAAAATAAGGCAGTGTCTTAGATTAATTTTTGCTCCCAAAGATGCTCTAGATCTTATTTTCGGGGGGGGATGCCTTATATTACAGCGAGCAGGTCTTATTTTCGGGGGGATGCCTTATATTACAGCAAGCAGGTCTTATTTTTGGGGGGAATGCCTTATATTACAGCGAGCAGGTCTTATTTTCGGGGGGATGCCATATATTACAGCGAGCAGGTCTTATATTCGGGGGGGGTGCCTTATGCTACAGTGAGCAGGTCTTATTTTCGGGGGGGGGGTCTTACTTTCGGGGGAAACAGGGTAACAGCCCCATGTCATCACAGTCCCTGCAGACCTTCCTCCCTGTCCCCGACTCGCACCGGATGCTAGGCCACAGGCGGTGACCGGTCGACGCCCAGCCCCGCGGACACAGGGAAGGACAGCCCAGGACCCCCTGTGCCCACAGCAGGCGCAAGACCCTCCTGGTCTCCGGTGAAGACAGCCTCGCTCTCCTCCGTCCACCGGCGGAGGACACAGGCCCACGGGCGAAATGAAACCGTCCACCACCCACCCACCCAGCCTCTTCCCTGCCTCCAACCTCCTCGGCCCCCCCCCCCCCCAATGCCTGGGTGACTGCCGTCCAACACGCCATCGAAACACTCCTGCGTGAAAGGGGTGCTAGTACTAACTATGCTGCAGCGTTGGAGCCTCGACCTGTGACCCAGGAGGTCAGGATTCAACTCCCAGGCAGGGCCCACGCCCGCGCGGGATTGTGGGCTCCATCCTCAGGGTGGGGCGTGCAGGAGGCAGCCGGTCCCTGATTCTCTCTCCTCGCTGACGTCTCTCTCTCTCTCTCTCTCTCCTTCTCTGAAACCAACAAAAGCGTATTAAAAAGCAATAAACAAAGACCAATGGCGTCCACACCGGCCCGTCGGAACGCCCGAGAAAACCGGGATAAAAACACCCACTATCTTTCCGGCAGGTTTCCCGCCAGCGTGGGCTGAGCCTACTAGGGCCCCGAAACCGGAGCGGAAGGACCCGCGGCCGTTCGGACACGGATTCATCCCAGACACGCGTGTCCGGGGCTCAGGCTCGGCTCTCGCGACTCCCAGGCCCCGGGGGGGTCCGTGGCCAGGCTGTCGTTTCAGGGGACACGCGTGAGAAGCTGCTGTGAGGATGCGCGCATGAGGGCGGAGAGAGACGAAAAGGGGCAGTCCCCGGCTCCCTCTGAGCAGACCCCCCCCACCCCCCCACCCCACCCCCGCCCAGCGCAGGGAGGTGCCGCTCACCTGACAGCTGCGTGGGCCCCGCCCTCCTCGAGGCTAACCTGGCCTTCGGGGAACGGTGACGTGAGGAGCTGCCGGCTGTCTGCCCCTCCTCCCCCAGCCCCAGCCCCCCAACTCTCGTGCCTCCTTGTCTGCAGTCAGCTGTAGTCTTTTCCGGTTGACTGGCCACAAACACAAGCTGTCTATCTGCTCGGCAGATGAACCTAACCTTGGGGAGGGAGCCGTCCGGAAGCCGGGTGGAGAGAGTCAGGTCTGGCTCAGGGGTGGAGCATCGACCCATGTAGGAACCAGGAGGTCAGGGTTCGATTCCCGGTCAGGGCCCAGGCCCAGGTGGTGGGCTCCATGCCTGGTGCGGGGCGTGCCGGAGGCAGCCGATCCATGATATCTCTCTCTCTCTCTCTCTCTCTCTCTCTCTCTCTCCTCTCTCTCCCCCTCTCCCTTCCTCTCTGAAATCGATAAACGGTATATTTTTTTTAAAAGAAAGGCAGGCCTGCCATTGCCCCGGGCACCCACAGGGAACGCCGCAGCTCCCTCCCGCCACCACTTCCTGCGAGAAGAGCAGGAAAGAGCTTTTAGACGTCTTGCTGCTTTTCAGAATGAAAACAAGACCGCTTCCCCCCCCCCCCCCGCCCCAATGCCCACACACACACACCCCGTGAATGCAGTGACAGCACCATGAAAACGCCGGCTTAGAAACCCTTCCACCCCGGGGTGGGGGGCGGGGGGGCTGTTGGCCGGCGGCTCCGAGCATCTGACACGTGTGCAGTGTATGCGTCACCCTCCACAGCTACCTCTGTCTCTTGACACCCAACGGGGAGCCGAGAATCGGAGAGTTACACCAAAGCATAAGGCAGGCGGCTGGCCGCACGGGGACGTGGGCATCCGCTAGCATCTCGGGGAGAGGCGGGCGTGTTTCTATTGTCGCCTGAGATTTAGGGAAGGCGGCCTGGTGGTCATGGGGGGGGGGGGATTGGGGGGGGGGGGAGGTTGATGGACTTCACGGCTCCGAAGAGGAATTTTGATTGGGTTTAGGTACCGACAATCTGTGGACGTAAAGGCTGCCTCCTTGCCCGGCTGGCGTGCCTCGGGGGCTGAGCGTGGACCTAGGAACCAGGAGGTCTCGGTTGATCCCCGATCAGAGCACAGACCCGGGGGCGGGCTGGATCCCCGGTGTGGGGCGCGCAGGAGGCAGCCGATCCGTGATTCTCGCTCCTCGTTGATGTTCCTCTCTCTCGCCCTCTCCCTTCGCTCGGAAATGAATTTTAGAAAAAGGCCGTCCTCTTCCCAGCCTCCTGGCCTCTGCAGTCGCCCCGGGAAGGGGCGGCGGGGGTGGGGGTCGGGGGGTGGTGGTGCCTTTTCGGCTGGAAATCACTGAAGGTTGCATCGGGCGGGAGGCAGGAGAGCATTTCTGCAGTTTGTGTCCACGGACTCAGAAGTCTGTGCCAGACCCTGTGTGTGCCCTCAGCCCCCCCCTTCCCGCCCCCTCTCCCCCATCGTGCTGTTTCTCTGTATTTATGCTGAAGGTGAAATATGCAAAGTGTCACGCTGGATGGTCAGAGGACGGGAGAGGCCGCAGCGACCAGGGGTTTTCGAAAACGACACACACACAGCATGGCTTCCCTGAACAACTCGGGGGGTTCGTGTCTCAGAAGGCGGGGAGCAGCAGACTTGCGGCCAGACGGACACACGGACTTCCTGGGGGACAGCCACGACTTGGCAGGATCTGAGGGGAAGGGGGCTGCCTGGGGAGGCTGACCCAGGGCTGGGCTGGAGGAAGTGGGGGAGGGGAGGCGTTTCCTCTCGCAGCTGTCACCTTGGCGGACACACCCCTGTTACTTATTCCTGCAGAGACACCCCCCCCAGCCCCCAGCTCCTGGCTGCTGACCAGCTAACCCCAGAGCAGCCTCATGCACCAGTCCATCAGTCCGGCCCACATCCCCTGCCTGTGACAGCAGCCAGAGCCAGTGGGATGGAGACCCAATGGGGTGGGAGTGGGGGTTCTGGGGCGAACTCAGAGGCTGGTCCAAAAGGCTGGAGGGGAGCTCAGCGAGCAGGAATACTGGGGTGAGGCAGGAGGGGAGAGAGGGAGAGAGGAAGAGGGAGGGAGGGCGGGAGAGAGAGAGAGAGAGAGAGAGAGAGAGGAGAGAGAGAGGGAAATGATGGGGTGTCAGGTACCACAGGGGTGAGGGGCCCACACCAGATGCCTATCCCCATAGACAGGGCCGAGTACAATTTCTCTGGGAATGGGGGTGACGATGGGCCGGCCCTAAACCTCAGCCTGCCCCCGGCCCTCCATGACCACCAGGCAGCCTCCCCTAAACCTGCATGGCTGGGAGCTGGGAGCTGGAAGCTGGGAGCGGGGAGCAAAGCCGCCCCCTTTTCTAAGACAGTCGCTCTCACTCAGTCTCCCAGCGCACAGGGATCTCCAGGGAGAGAGCCCCAGCTGCCAATTCCTCCCCCCCCCCCCCCCCATCGCCTCCAATCAGCTGGTTCTCGGTTCCTGCTCCCCAGAAAGCTCTCCCTGCCATCAGGACCGCCAACGCTGCTGCCCGCTCCGCGCCCCATGGCTCCCGCCCCGGCTAACCCCAGACAGCGCCCTCTCCCTTTTCAAACGAGGCGCTCGGGGCTGGACCGGGGACCTAGGAACCCCGAGGTCGCGGTTCCCTCCGATCAGGGCACAGGCCCGGGTTGCGGGCTCGCTCCCCAGCAGGGGGCGTGCAGGAGGCAGCCGATCCACGGTTCTCTCTCACCATTGGGGTTTCTGCCTCTCTCCCTCTGCCTTCCTCCCGGAAATCAGTAAACACACATAATAATAATAATAAAATGAGGCATGCTCCCTTGCTTCCGGCCCCCCGCACCTCCAGGGACAGAGAGGAGGTGTGGCCTCGCAGTGACAGTTCCCCGGACCCCTCCCCCCGGCCCCGGAAGCTCGGGGCGCTCCGACCTCAGGTGCATCCCCCGCCTTCCCCCGCTTTCCAGACCCCCGGGGGCATCAGAGCGACGCTTTCTCCTCGCCTCCTCCCAGTCCTCGGCCCCCACCCCCACCCCCACCCCCCGCCACTCCGGGGGCCAGACGCGCGGGGGGAAGAGTCCTCCAGGTCCGCGGCCGAGCTCTGTCCCCGGCGCCAGCGGCAGCCTCTCACCGGGAGCCCTCCATCCCCCGACCTGCACCCTGAGCCGGGCGGCAGGGCGCAGAGCTGGGGTCCTGGGCGTCTTCCACCCGGCACTGCCCCCGGCTCCTCACCCCCGTCTCGCCGGTCTCCCCACTTTCTGGGGCACCTCAGGTTTCCCCATTCCCCCCCCCCCCCATTCCCCAGGCATCTCCATACGGTCAGTGCCCCCTTTCTTGACAGCCACGTCGTGTCCCTGAGAAGGCTCGGACCCCGAGTCCCGCGGCGGGTGCGGGAGCCCAGGGGCGCCAGGTTCGCAGACCTCGGCGGGTGTGAGCCAGCCGGGGAGCCGCGGGGACCGCGGGGGAAGGAGCACGTACCTAGAAAGGGCGACCCCTCCGCATGACAGGGCCCCGGGCTCCGGCGGCGGCAGGCGGCTCCGTCCCCGCAGAGCCCGCCCGGCTCGCAGACAAGGCGCTCGTCCCGGGCGCAGGGACCGCGGTCCCCTCCCGGGTGCCCAGCGCGGGCGGCGCGGTGCAGCGGCGCCGGGGAAGGCGAGGGGCCGGCGGAGCGCGGAGCTCCCAGCGCTGGGCGGGAGCGCGGGCAGCGGGGAGGCGGGGGCGCGCGCGCAGGGCGGGAGCGCGCGGGGAGTGAGCGGAACGGGGCGGGCGCTCGGGGGCGGAGCGTAGGGAGCTGGGGGCGCGCGAGGGCGGAGCGTAGGGAGCTGGGGGCGGTGCGTGGGGAGCTGGGGGCGGAGCGTGGGGAGCTGGAGAGCGGGAGCCTGAGCACAGGCAGCGGCGCCACCGCGCGGGCGAGGCCTGGGGAGGAGGGCGCTGCTGGCGGCTTCGCTCCCTGGGACCCGCTCCCTGGGACCCGCTCCCTGGGACCCGCTCCCTGGGACCCGCTCCCTGGGACCCGCTCCGAGACTGCTCGGGCGCCTGGAACCCATGGCGGAACCCCTCCCGGTGAGTGGGAGAGGATGGACACCCGCCCCAAGACAGGCCCCCCCCCAGGGCAGGCCCCCGCGGCTGGGGTCCAGACTAGAGGCTTCAGCGCAGTGCAGGGCTGTGCGGGTGGCAGGAGCAGGGCCTGTGTGTGCGTGTGTGCGCGCGTGTGTAACTGTGTGAGGTGGGAGTGTGAATGTGTGTGGTTTGAGTGTGTGTGAATGTGGGTGTGGTGTGTGTGGGAGGGGACAGCCCGTAACACCCACCCTGCCAAGGCCAACGCCTTCCCTGGAGCCGGGTTTGAAGGGCAGGAGGCCATGGAGGTGAGTCCAGATGCTTTAGGGACAGCACCCTCCTTTCCCATGCCTGTGCCCATTTCACAGATGGGAAAACTGATGCTGAGCGGCCAGGAAACTCGCCCCCGATCACCAAGGTGACGCTGGTACCCAAAGTCAGGGGTGACTTAAAAAATGCCAGCCTCTTTTGTGGTTGTTAATCCTCCCCGGGGATCTTCCCATCGATTTCAGAGAGAGTGGCAGAGAGAGGGAGACATCCACGAGAGAGAAACACATCCATTGGTGGCCTCCTGCACCGGCCAGGGAGGAGCCTGCAACCGAGGAGCCTGCAACCGAGGTACCTGCCGTTGACCGGAATCGAACCCGGGACCCTTCAGTCCACAGACCGTCGCTCTATCCACTGGGACATACCAGCCAGGCCTCAATAATCTTTTTACCACACTATGTGCCACCCCTCTCCTGGTCACCCCTTCCGGTGTCCGGCTGAGGCTGGGGGGTGAATGTGGGGGGCAGGGTGGTGCATAATGAGCCAGAGGCCAGGAGACCCAGCGGCATGTGCCTCCTGCCTTCAGGTCCTCTCACTCGCATCCTGGATTTGGGACCGAAAAGCTCAGAGGGAAGGAGGGGGTACAGTCACCTCGACATCCCTGGACCTGCGCCTGCCGGAAGGGAGTGGAGCTGGGCGGAATGTGGGCGCTGAAAGCCCAGCACAGGGCCGCTTCCCTCGTTGGACGGGAGGCTCCTGGCTGTGGGTCTGCTGGTGACCGGGACCCCGTAGTTCCAGCACTGACTCCCCCCAACCCCCCCCCTCCCCCGGAGGTCAGGTGCACGCCTGCGGGAGGCCCGGCAGCACAGCTCCACACAGCACAGTCTCCCCGTCCGTCCGTCCGTCTGGTCCGACCTCAGAGGAGCCACGTGGCGAACCCAAGGTCACGACCACATGGCCTTCGTTCAAACACGCCCCTGTGTGTCCACGGAAGCCCCGGCTCCCGGCTCCCAGGGGGCTACCCCCTCCCCGTCTCCTCTCTCTCCGTTAGATGCCCTGCCTTCCCTCCTGGTCCCCCCTGATGCCCAAACGGGTGCCTGTTCTTCCCGAGCCTCACAGATCAGAGCGCACAAGGCTGAGGCCTCGGACCCTGGTCCTCCGACTGACGGGGAAATGGCGCGGGAAGCTTGCGGGGTTCTGGGGTGTGGGCCGCGCAGAGACCCTGCTGGGAGAGACTCCACGGGGAAGGGACGGGCCTTCCGAAGGGACAGTTCACAGGGGCCCTCCCCCGCTGCCCACGTGTCCATGGGAATGGAAAGCACGGGAGAGCTATTCATTCAAAACCTGTTCTTTCCGCTCAGGGGGGGTGGGGGGCGGGGGCAGGAGGCCCAGCGGCAGCCCCGGAGGCGAGGACGGCTCTGGACCAGAGGTGGGTGTCGTGGCAGCGGGGTCCCGTGGGCGCTGAGGGAACTGTGATGGTTTCTGGGGTGTAAACAGAGTGTTGGAACTGCAGCAGCACAGGCTGGGGGTTCCTGCCACTCTGGAAGCAATGCCTTCTCTTTCAGCATTTCAGTGTGTGTGTGTGTGGGGGGGGGAACACAGAGGGGCGATTTGTGTAGTTAAATGGGCTCCAGGCTCTGGGGCTGCCCGGCTCACATCGGGAGGGTCTCCGGAGGCTGCGCCGAGCCCGAGAGCCGTCCAGAGAACCACGGCGCGGACCCCGCCAGAGGAACGGGGTGCGGGGCGATGCAGAGGCGGGCGCGAGGCTCCCGGGCTCCGTGCGCAGCCCTCGCCTCCGGCCCCTGGTGTTGGGAAGGCGGTGGCCTCTGCCAGGCCTGGAGACCGTTCAGGGCCCTGCTGGCTTCGGCCCCGTGCTCGGTGCCTGCCAGTCACCCCTCTCAGCCCACACTCCCCCCACCGTCATGCATTGTCTGCAGTCGGGGCCCCCGGGGGCCCCCAGAGGGAGCCTGGCTGCTGCAGGCGCAGAGGTGAGAGTGGGAGTCTGACCCTGCCCACCGCTCGCTCGGCCCCAGGCCTCCCCTCCACCCTGTCTGCTCACCCTCTCTCCCTCCACCCTGTCTGCTCACCCTCTCTCCCTCCACCCTGTCTGCTCACCCTCTCTCCCTCCACCCTGTCTGCTCACCCTCTCTCCCTCCACCCTGTCTGCTCACCCTCTCTCCCTCCACCCTGTCTGCTCACCCTCTCTCCCTCCACCCTGTCTGCTCACCCTCTCTCCCTCCACCCTGTCTGCTCACCCTCTCTCCCTCCACCCTGTCTGCTCACCCTCTCTCCCTCCACCCTGTCTGCTCACCCTCTCTCCCTCCACCCTGTCTGCTCACCCTCTCTCCTCTGCTGTGACCCGGGACCCGGCACAGGCACCCCCCGAAACCAGCCCGCCTGCCCGATCCCCGTGCTGACAGTGGATACTCCTCTCCCCTCCCCCCAAGTGTCATCTCCGTCACGTTCACAACAGACACGAGGCTGGGGCCGCTGGGGGGCGAACATTCACAGCCACGGGGACCAAGACGGGGGCTTTGGTTTAAGCAAATCTCCGAGCAGAGCCACCCCATTCCCGTCTTCCCCGATCCTCCGTGTTTCCCCGGCGGCCGCAGGCGGAGGCGGAGACAGCCCGGGGACAGATGGCCCGGCTCTCCCTGACCCTCGGGTACCCCTCACTCCTCGGGGAAGATAACCGGCCGCCTGCTGCGGCCCCCGGCCGAGCGAGTCGGGGCGCCGCTGTCCCCCTCTGGGATCCACAGTGTCAGATCCTCACGCACAGACCGGCCTCCTCCTCCTCCGCTCCCACCGGCCCTTGTCAGCAAAGACCCGCTCAACACGCACAGGCCTGCTGGGACGCGGCTGTTTGGCTGTTTCGGGGCCGCCCGGAGGGTGACTGGGGGGGTGAAGGCGTCCTGTCAGGTTTTCGAGGATCACAGGGACCCCGGGAAGAGCCCTGTCCCCGGGGTCGGAGTAAAGGGAAGTGATGGGACGTCGCTCGGGGGATCCGACTTAAGATGAGAGCGATGCGCCGGCTGCTATTTCTGGGCCGTCAGTGGTCCCGTCGTCTCCCCGTCTCCCAGGGGAAGGGGAAAGCGGAGGGCGTTTAGCCAAGGGATCGGCACCCTGCCTGCGTTCTATGGGGAACAGGCACCAGAGGTTCTCCCGGCTGAGATCCCGGCCCGGGGGGAGCAAAGGGGCAAGACATCAAGCGGTTTGACTTGGCGGCGAGCACAGCGCGGGGTGCGGGAGGCCGGGTCCGGGAGGAGAGCCGCGGGGATGCCTCCTCCGGAAGCCCGCCGGGGTTGCCCAGCCCTCCTGACCGCCCCCCCCCCCCCCGCCCGCCCCGTCCGTGTTCGCGAGCAGCTGGCCCTGCGTCCTGAGCTCCCGCTCCACGGACGGCCGAGCGGGCGGAACAGCCCCGTCCCCGTGAGCTGGAGCTAAAGCCGCGAAGGTTTCCACGTGGGAACACGCCACTTTCATGTCAGCACTTCCCCCAGGGGCCTCCTGAATGCCCATTGCTCCGGGCACCGACAGGGGGCCTCCTGGATCACCCCCTTTATAGCTGCATTGCGAGCCCCACCGTCCCACACTGGCCTCCCCAGCCCCCGGCGCCCCCACTCCGCCCCCACGCCCGCCCTGCAGCAGGCTCCCCTCAGTGTCAGGCCCCTGAGTCCCACCACTCGCTTCGGGATTTCCCCAGCCCTCTCCGCACTGGCCTCCCTGCTTTTCGTTTTTATTTTTTATCGACGTCGGAGAGGAAGGGAGAAGGGGGAGAGAGAAACATCCCCGTGATGAGAGAGCATCATGGACCGGCTGCCTCCTGCACACCCCCCACTGGGCACGGAACCCGCAACCCCGGCCTGTGCCCTGACGGGAATCGAACCCTGACCTCCTGGTTCCTGGGTCGATGCTCAACCGCGCAGCCACACCTGGCGGGAGGCGGGGTGAGGGGTGGGGGTGGGGGCTCCCTGCCTTTTTGCCTCTTGTGCCGCCTCTTCGTTTCCAAGACGACAGTCAGAATGTTCTCTTTGAAAAGCAAAGCAGATCACGTCGCGTTGCTCAACACCCACCCGGGACGCCCACGGAGCCAAACCCAGATCCGTGCGAAGGGCCGGAACCTCTGGGCTCTCGGCTTCTCCCTCTCTGCGGGCTCACGTCGCCCCGCGACCCCGCCGCTCCTTTCTGGAACATTCTCCCCCGTGGCTCAGGGGTTGAGCATCAGCTGAGGAACCAGGATGTCAGGGTTCAGTGCCCAGTTTGGGCACACGCCTGGGCTGCATGATCAGGGATTCTCTCCCATCGATGTTTCTATCTCTTCCTCTCCCTTCCTCTCCAAAATCTATCTATCTCTATCTCTATCTCTATATATCTATATCTATATATCTGTATCTATATCTATCTCTATATCTATATCTCTATATCTATATCTATATATCTATATCTATATATCTATATCTATATATCTGTATCTATATCTATATCTATCTATATCTGTATCTCTATATCTGTCTCTATCTCTATATCTATCTATATCTATATCTATATCTAATCTATATCTATATCTGTATCTGTATCTATATATATCTGTATCTATATCTATATCTATATATCTATATCTATATCTATATCTATCTATCTATCTATCTATCTATCTATATGCAATGGAACTAAAAACAAAACAAACACCACTAGCGGGGACATTGCCAAGGTTTCATTTAAAAATCTTAATAATTACTGTCTTAAATGCTGTGGCATATATAACATTCGAATTCCAGCGGGTGTTATCTTAAAATTAGAAACGTGTGAACAAATAGAGACGGGCCGGCAAGTCGCTGTGGTGTGTTTACTGTCAGTAAATACCTACCCGGGAAATAGAGTTCTCTGTTGTCACAGACACTGTTGAAGACGCAGTCCTTCCCCTCCGGCGTTCCCCACCCAGGCCCGGGGGCTCTCCACAGGCAAACTGCCGTGGCCGCGGTCCTCTTTAATTCTCGGAGAATGCTCAGAGGGCGGCCAGATTGGCGAGCCCGAGAAGTGGCAGGAAACCCGGGACTCTCTGTGCCAGGCCACGGGCCGTTCTGAGCCCGCCTGGGTCACACGGGGAGCTCAGGTGGCAGCCGGGCTGGTGGAAGCACGAACCGGCTGCCTCCACGTGTCCGGAAAGCTCGTCCACCAGCAGGCTCGGGGGCTCTGGCCTGTCAGCCGCGTCTTTGTTACTCACAGGCCGGGAGTAGAAGAGGGGGGTTGTGTAGACCCGGGGGGCTGGGACGAGGAGAAAATCACGGTTAAATAGTAACCGCCTCCTGCGCAGTCACCGCTTAATGGTGTCCATCGTCTTACACCTTCTCTCCTTTAGCCTCCTCGTGACTTTCCGGGGCGATGACAGTCACCACAGTCATCCTCTTCATCCCACCACCATCATCATCGCCATGATCATCACCATCATCGTCACCATCACCACCACCATTACCATGATCATCATCACCATCATCGTCACCATTGCCATGATCATCGCCATCATCGTCACCATCATCACCATCACTACCACCATTACCACGATCATCACCATCATCACCATTGTTATTATCACCATCATCATTACCATCACCAATCACTACCACCATCACTATCATCACCATCATCACCACCATCACCATCATCGCCATGATCATCACCATCATCACCATCACCACTGTCACCATTGTCATCACCATTATTATCATCACCATCATCATCATTGCCATCACTACCATCAACATCATCACCATGATCATCACCATTATTATCACCATCACCATCATTACCATCACTACCATCACCACCATCATCACCATTGTCACCATCATCACCATTATTATCACCATCGTCACCATTGTCATCACCATCATCACCATTATTATCACCATCGTCACCATCATCACCATCGTCATCACAGTCACCACCACCATCATCATCACTATCGCCATCACCGTCACCCCGTCCTCATCCTCATCCCCATCGTTATCATCACCTCCATGTGGCAGATGGCGCTTCTGAAAGGTTGGTAATTTGCCTTAAACTACCAGCAAGTTGGTCTTTTGAGTCCAAATATTTTGCTGTTTATGCTAGACCACCTCCCTCCCCTCCCACCCCCGCCCCCCGAGGTGGGAAGTCTGAATGATGAACACCCAAGATTTAAAAATAGCGGTGGTTCGGGACCTTTGTGTGCAAAGTGCGGGAGACTAGTAGCCCGGGGGGGATGAGGGGTCTGGCCCTCGCTGGGAGCTGTCTGCAGAGCAAGCAGACGTTTCTAATTGATTCTTTCCCGTTTAGAGATGCTGATGGAGTGAGCCCACACCCTTGCCGCCCTCCAGCACAAACACCAGCTACTGGAGGAGAAGTGGCCTAAGTCCAGTCCTATGATTATCTGAGAGCCGGCTTCGGAGCCTCCCCGGAGCCATATCGGCGTTAGATTCCCCGGAGCTAAAACCGTCCCTCGGAGAGGGCGTTGGGCTCTCCTGGCGCTCCTGTCCCGGAAAGCCGGCCCCACAGAACAAAAGGTTCTGCAGCTGCGAGGCCCGGACGCAGTGTCTGCCCCGAAGGTCACCTTCTCCTGCTCTTGGTTCCTTCCCGCTCTCCCTGAACGGATGGGTTTTTTAAATCTACTTTTATCGATTTCAGAGGGAAGAGGGAGGAAGAGGAGGAGGGAGAGACGTCAGTGATGAGAGGGAATTGTGGAGCAGCTGCCTCCTGCACGCCCCCTACAGGGGGGATCAAGCCTGCAACCCCGGGCCTGTGCCCTTGACTGGAATCGAACCCGGACCCTTCAGTTCGCAGGCCCACGTCTATCTACGGAGCCACACCGGCGAGGGCTCCGTTGATTTTTAGAGAGTGGAAGGAAAGTAGGGGGGGGGGGGGAGAGAGAGAGAGAAAGAGAGAGAGAGAGAGAGAGAGAGAAGCATTGACGTGAGAGAGACCTACTGGCTGCCTCCTGCACGTGCCCCAGCCAGGGCCGGCCATTGAGCCTGCGACTCCGGTCCACGCCCTCGACTGGCAGCATCCAACCCGGGGACCCCCCCAGCACACCGAGGGCCGACGCTCTACCCACTGAGCCACACAGCCAGGGCTCTGCCTTCCCTTTGGAACCTGAGACCGTCACTTCCATCGGGCTCGGCCGATGCCTTTTCCAGCTTTAAAATCTCTTCCGACGCCGAAGCTGGTGTGGCTCAGGGGACAGAGCGTCGGTCTGCGGACTGAAGGGTCCCGGGGTCGGTTCCGGTCAAGGGCATGGACCTTGGCTGCGGGCACATCCCCAGTGACAGGTGTGCAGGAGGCAGCTGATGGATGTTTCTGACTTTCTATCCCTCTCCCTTCCTCTCTCTAAAAAAAAATAAATAATATATATATTTTAAATATATTTTATTGGTTTTTTACAGAGCGGAAGGGAGAGGGATGGAAAGTCAGAAACATGGATGAGAGAGAAACATGGATCAGCTGCCTCCAGCACACCTCCTACTGGGGATGTGCCTGCAGCCAAGGTACATGCCCTTGACCGGAACCGAACCCCGGACCCTTCAGTCCGCAGGCCCACGCTCTATCCGCTGAGCCACACCGGTTTTGACAATAAAATACATTTTTAAAAAAATCTCTTCCGAGGTCACCTGGGCTGCTGCCCAATCGCAGCTGCTGGGCAGTCGAGCAAGAGGCAGCATCAGCCGCCCGACCCCGCGAGGTGCTGGCGGGGCGGGGGGTGCGGGCAGCGAGCGGCTCCCACCGGGAGGAGGAAGGGCCGAACGCCAGCGTGTCTCCCCGTTTTAGTCCGCACAAGGGCGCACGTCTTCTCCCCCGAGACAGTGGTTTGGGCCTGTCCCCGCGGGCCGTGTCCAAGTTCGGGGTGCCGCGTCCCGTTCCCGAAAAGGACGGTGCTGGCTGCTCGTGGGGGACCCGGCTGAGCGTCTGGACGGTTTCCCTGGTGATGTGGGGGCCCTGGCCGATCTGAACGGGTCGCCGTGAGGTCACGGGGCGCGGACGCGGCGCGGGAGGGGGGCGCGGGGGGCCGAGGCGCGTGAGCCGGCGCTATTTTGGTCGGTGCCCCCGGAGTGACACCAGCGCTTTGGCTCCAGGCGGAGGGAGGCGGAGGCGGCGGAAGGAATCCGGCCCGAGGCCCCCCGAGGCCCCCCGAGGCCTGAATTACTGCGCGGGGGCGGGGGTGGGCGGGTGGGGGCGGGAGTGGGGGTTTCCGGGGGGGCCTGTCTGCTCCCAGACCCCGCGACAAAGAACGCGGGGGGCTGGCTGCCAACCACAGCCTTTGTCCCGGATCGCGGGGCCGGATGGTTCCCAGGCGCCTCGGCAAACGTTGAAAGCGGAGAGGGAGCCCGCGGCCCGCCCCGCCCCGCCCGCCCCCAGCCCGATTCTTGGGTCCGGCCCAGCGATGGGTCCGCCAGGGGAGCCGCACAGCGGAGCGTTATCATCACACCGCGCGGCGCTGACGGAGCCCAGGGCTGGTCCGGCGCCCGCCGGCTCTCCCCTCCGGCTGGACTCTCGGGACTTAGGGGTTTCGTACAGAATCTTAATTTAACCCGCGCTCACTCTGTTCTCTCTCCCCTCTCTCTCTCTCTCTCTCTCTCTCTCATTTTATTTTTAAAAATAAATTTTATTGATTTTTCACAGAGCGGAAGGGAGAGGGATAGAAAGTCAGAAACATCGATGAGAGAGAGACATCGATCAGCTGCCTCCTGCCCGCCCCCCGCTGGGGATGTGCCTGCAGCCAAGGCACATGCCCTTGACCGGAATCGAACCCGGAGCCTGGGCCGGGTGCTGAGCCACAGGCGGACATCGCCCGGAGGACCGCCTCCTGCTTCCTCCCGCACCCCAGGCTGTCCTGTGTCCTGTGTCCTGCGTCCTGCGTCCTGCGTCCTGCGTCCTGCGTCCTGTGTCCTGTGTCCTGTGCGTGGAGGCCGGCGGCCTCCGCGTGCCTGAGAGTTTCCCCTCTTGTAAGAGCGGTCTGCACGGCACAGAGAAGCCGGGGACAGCCCTCAAGGGGACAAGTTTGAAGCCACAGGGAGAAAGGCCCCCCTGATCCCCCCCCACACACACACACTGGTTTCTCGGTCCCTGGGGGTCACATGTCAGTTGCTCCCCCAAGAAAGAGCGGGTCTGTCCTGACTGGCCCCACGGCTCAGCGGTGGAGCGTTGACCTATGAACCCGGAGGTCACGGCGGATCCCCGGTCAGGGCACCTGCCCCAGCTGGGGGCTCGATCCCCGGTGGGGGGGGGGGGCGTGCAGGAGGCAGCGATCGATGACGCTCTCTCATCATTCGCGTTCTGCCTCCCTCTCCCTCCCTCTCTGACATCGATGGAGACGTCTTCAACTCTTAGAAAAGAACAGTCTCCCCGATCGCAACCGTTTTCTAGCCGGCTCGATGGTGCTGCGGTTTGGAAAGCAAACCCGTGTGTGTGTGTGTGTGTGTGTGTGTGTGTGTGTGTGTGAGAGAGAGAGAGAGAGAGAGAGAGAGGGGAGGGAGGGAGAGGGAGAGAGAGACGGGAGGGGGGAGTGGTAAATAAACACGGTTTCGGGGCAGGTGCACCACAGCTTCTCTCTAACCACAGGCACCTCCTCCCCCGCCAAGAGCAGAGCCACACCCAGGGCCCCTCGTTCTGTCCCCGAACGCTCTCTCTAACCACAGAACACAACAGGCGGCGAACAGGGCCTCGGAGAGGCCGCTGAACATGCGTCCTTGTGAGCTCGACCCCTCTGCCCCCACCCAGACCGTCACGTGGTTCGTGCATCGGAATGACTTTGTTTTCACTTTGGACCAAACGGACCTGCGTGCGCAACCCCAGCCCCTGCGGGGGAGTCCTTTAAGACCGCGTCCACTCCAAGGACACAGGGTTGCCTTAGCAACAGGCTCCTGAGCGTTTATCTTCCCTTGTGGGGAGGAACCTCTGTGCCCAGCGCAGCCTGTGGGAGCTCACCTAGCCCTGGGGGAGTCCACCTAGGCCTGGGGGTGCTCACCTAGCCCTGGGGGAGTCCACCTAGGCCTGGGGGTGCTCACCTAGCCCTGGGGGAGTCCACCTAGGCCTGTGGGTGCTCACCTCGGCCAGGGGGAGTTCACCTAGGCCTGGGGGTGCTCACCTAGGCCTGGGGGTGCTCACCTAGGCCTGTGGGTGCTCACCTAGGCCTGGGGGTTCTCACCTGGGCTGGCAGCAGAGCACCTAACCGGGTGGGTGCGGGGGGACTCCTGGGAGGTGCAGTCTGATGCGGGAGGTGTGATGTGGCTCTGGGGAACCGAACACACCGTGCCGGGAGTGGACTTTACAAGGATTCTCCTCCGTCTTTGGAGACTGAGTTCAAGGAGCGCGTCGGTCCGGACAGCGCACGGGGTGGCAGCGAGGGTCCCGGGCGGACGCTGGTTGGGAAGGTCTCTACAGCCCAATAGGGAATCGCTGTCCCGGGTCCCCACGCGCGTCACTGAGGTCCGGGAGGTAAACACGAGGCTCAGGAGAATTTGAATCTGAATCTTTTCTGACACCCCTGAACGCTGGACGGGGTGGGGGGGGGGCAGAGAGAGAGAGAGAGAGAGAGAGAGAGAGAACGTGCATTCCACACTCCTGAGGGCTCCTGGCTGCCCTCTGACCTCTGGGGTTGGGTGGGGCGCACAGAACCCGCAGTGCGCGCGTCCGTCTGTAGGCGGCGCCCGTTAGCACCGTCGCTGGACGTAACCCAGACACCCCTTTGGGGAAGGAAGTGCCGACCTCGGCTTTCGGCCCCGGTTGTGGCCGGTTTAAGCCCCGGAGGGGAAACACCCGAACGGGAACCACAGGCCCGCGGCCCAGCGGCAGGAGAGACCTTGCCGGAAACAGCGGGTGGTCCTCGGACTCACGGGCGCTCCGTGTGGCCAAGCCCACAGCCCGGATGCACGGGTCTCCGCGGCGAGAACAAAACATCGGACAGACGGACGGACGGACGGACGCCCAGCAGACGCGGACGGCAACAGCCCGCAGGACGCGATGGCGAGAGGGTGTCGGGCGCCTCCAGGCCTGGACGTCCCCGCGTGGACTGCCCGGGGGCGGGGTTGGGCGGGGGACCCAGCTGCCCGCGCTCCGGAAACGCCGCACAGTTTCCGGGAAAGCACCCCCTGCGGGAGCCCCCAGTCTGAGGACAGACCGTCCCCGAGGGCATTTGAAGACCCCGCTGTGCCGACCAGATAAAATCACACCCTGAAAGCCACACCCGGGGCCACACCTGCCCCCCCTCCCGCTGCCGGAGGGGGAGCCCCAGTGCCGGGCGGAGGGTGGGTGGTGTCCCCGCCCCAGATCCCCGCCTGGGAGCAGAGGGCGAGGCCGGAGAGCTGGGGTCGGAGGAGGAGTGAGGGGAGGATCCCGAGGGGAGGGGAGCGGCGGGCGTGCAGGTCAGAGCCGGAGGGCTCCCCAAGGACCCCCCTGGTCCCCGCGTGCACCTGCCCCTGGAGCCGCCCTGCTGTGAGCTCCCAACGGCGCTGGACCCACTCAGAACTCACACGGAACCCACATCAGGACCCACAGCTCAGAACCCACAGCTCAGAACCCACATCAGAACCCGCATCAGAACCCACACAGAACCCACAGCTCAGAACCCATAGCTCAAAACCCACAGCTCAGAACCCACAGCTCAGAACCCCCATCAGAACCCACAGCAGAACCAACTGCACAGAACCTGCACCAGAACCCACGTTAGGACCTGCATCAGAACCCATATCAGAACCAACAGCTCAACCCACATCAGAACCCACAGAATCAACAGCTCAGAACCCACATCAGAATCCACAGCTCAGAACCCCCATCAGAACCAACTGCACAGAACCTGCATCAGAACCAACATTAGGACCTGCATCAGAACCCGCATCAGAACCCACAGCTCAGAGGAGGCTGCGGGGAGAGCCGGTCCTGTTTTCCAAGCTAAACTCACCCCCGTGCATCCATGACCCAAAGCACAGCCCATGCGGAACCGGCCGCTCCCTCGCCCCCTCCGCCTGCTTCCTGGGCCCCTCGGTCGGTCGGTGCCGCCTCGCCACCCGCGCGACCCGTCCGGAGCCCCGAGGTCCCGGTCCCGGCCCAGCCCGTCAGCGTGGTTCCTGCGGTTCGACGCGCTCACCTTCCCCGAACACATCCTCCTCCTCGTCGCCCAGGAGCGCCCCGGGGTCCTGCATCCTGCCCGGCGGGCGCCCGTGGCCGGCGGCGTCGCAGCTGCAGCCCCTGCGCCCGGCAGCCAGCGCCCGAGCGGCTTCCTTCCCGTTCCTACGCCCCGGCCCCGGGGAGGGCAGCTTCCGCCGCTGCTCCTGGGGTGCACCGCCCGGAGCCTGCGGGAGCCCGCATGGGGTGGGGGGCGCTCCCAGCCCCCCAGAGGCGGGGACTCTCTCCGGAAGGGGCTGCAGAGCCGGGGGTGTCCGCCCACAGCCGCTCCGCTCCCGCCAAGAGCGCGATGCGTTCTGTTAGAAGCCGCAGCTTTCGCGTCGCCCTAAAGAGGAAGGTGGGCCGGGCCCCTGTGGGGATCCGGGCACAAAGGGCGGTGATGAAAGAGAGGGGCTCACGTTTCCCTGTCCCAGGCTTCAGGGACGGGTTATCTGCTGAGGCTGCCAAGCGCCTGGAGAGACCCAGCCACCGGCCAGAGCCTGGAGGGACCCGCTTTCTCCTCATGGGGCACCCCTCTTTCCAGAGGGTGCGGCCCTGACCCAGGTTTCACACGCAGCCTGGCTCTCCCCGGGCGGGTTAAACCGACAGCCGCCAAGGACACAACTGGTTTGGGTCAAGCAACGTCCGTCCGGGCGTGGTCCTGGCCCGGTCTGATGCTTCGGACCTGATGGCAGCCCCCCTTCCTGTCCCCCCAGGAGTAGCCGAGCGTCTGGGGGAGAGTGGGCAGTGGCACCACCGTAGCCCACACCCAAGAGCTGAGTTCTGGGTGGCTGTTCAGACCCAGATCTCCGAGGGGCCCTGCGGCTTCATCGGGGTCCCCAGGTCCCTGCGGGTGGGAACCTCAGAGGCCAGGAGCCGGGACGGCGCGAATGGAGAGGCAGGTGGGGGCGCTGGGCCCACGGCGCTGGCTTCTGGAACGGTGCCGACGGCGGAGTTGCTGCGACAAGGGGACGTGTTTTATTTTTCAACTTTTTAAAAATACGTTTTATTGACTTTTTACAGAGAGGAAGGGAGAGGGAGAGAGATTTAGAAACCTCGATGAGAGAGAAACATCGATCAGCCGCCTCCTTGCACACCCTCTACTGGGGATGTGCAGGCAACCAAGGCACATGCCCTTGACCGGAATCGAACCCGGGACCCTTCCGTCTGCAGGCCGACGCTCTATCCACGGAGCCAGACCGGGTTCGGCTTAAATGTATTTCTTTATTGATGTCAGAGAGGAAGGGAGAGGGAGAGAGAGAGAGAAACATCAGTGATGGGAGAGAATCATGGACCGGCTCCCTCCTGCCCGCCCCGTAATGGGGGTCGGGCCTGTGCCCTGACGGGGAGTTGAACCCTGACCTCCTGGCTCACCACAGCTGAGCTGCGCCAGGCCGAGCGAAAACAGTATTTGAATCTTGCGAGGGTCGAATTGTTGCACTCCCACGTCCTGTGCGGAGTCCTAACCCCGGGACCTCCGAAGGGGGTCTCCTTTGGAAACGCGGCCACTCCACTGCTGATGGGATTGGCGATGAGGTCGTCCTTGGGGTGTGTGTGTGTGTGGGGGGGCTCCTAACCCAGTGTGACTCTTCTTACGCGAAGGGGAGACGTGGGTGCAGGGACAAGGCCAGGAGGAGGGAAGGCCCTCCGCCAGCAGACACCGGGTGAGCCAGGGAACACGGCCCTTTCTCCACCACAGAAGGAGCCAGTCCGTGCTGCCCGGCGCGGTTCGGGGTGGCGCGTCGACCTATAAACCGGGAGGTCAGGGTTCGACTCCCGGTCGGGGCACAGGCCCGGGTTGTGGGCTCGATCCCCAGGGTGGGGCGTGCAGGAGGCAGCCGATCCGTCATTCTCTCTCATCACGGATTTTTCTCTCTCCCTCTCCCTTCCTCTCTGACATCGGTGGAAAGATATTAAAGTAAATAAGACAGACAGAACCAGGCGTGCGGATGCCCTGGCCTTGGCGCCCAGCCTGCAGGCTTGGCAGCAGGAGTGTCTGCGACTCCATCCTCCCAGTTTGGGTGCTTCATTGGGGGATCCTCCAGACGCGGGTCCCCTGGGGGAGGGGCGCTCCCAGTGGCTGACGTTTTTCCTCCTCCCAGCGCTCCACAGACGGCAAATTTTGTAAAAAAAAAATACATTTTTACTAGTGGCCCAGTGCATGAAATTTGTGCACACCAAAAGGGGACTCATTAGAGAAAATAATGTAATATTGCTATCTGCCCTTTCTCTATAATAGACATATCAGAGATGAAGGAAAATTAGTAACATGTATATGAAAACCTTCCTCCTGTCAGAGTCTGGGGCTCACCATGGGACCCAGAGTCAAGTCCCGTCCACCCACGTGCGCCTCAAAATCCCTCGAGATCCAAACTCGCCCGGCCCCTGCCTCCATTGGGCTAGATCCAGACCCAGCCAGTCCCACCCCTGTCAAGCCCCGTCAGGCAGGGGGCATAGCCTCAGGTCCCCTGACCCAGTGCCAGGATGGGGGCGTGGCCTGAGGTCCCTTGTCAAGCCCCGCTGGGTGGGGGACACAGCCTGAGGTCCTCTGTCAAGCCCCATGGGGGCGGGGGAGGAAGTAGCCTCAGGTCCCTGCTGATGGCTCCCTAAGGCTCCTTATGGGAACTCGGCCTCGGCTGTGGGTGCAGCCATCTTGGTGACGGAGTGACGGTCAATTAGCATATTCCCTCTTCATTAGATAGGATTGATTTTAGAGAGGAAGGGAGAGGGAGAGGAACACCCGCGATGAGAGAGAGTCATTGATCGGTTGCCTCTTGCACACCCCACAATGGGGATCGAGCCCACAAGCTGGGCATGTGCCCGGACTGGGAATCGAACCCGGGACCCCTTCAGGCCACAGGCTGACGCTCTGTCCACTGAGCCACACCAGCTGGGGGGTAATTTTTTGGCAGCAGCAGCAGCAAACGACACAGAAACGGTCACGGTGAGTAAATACGGAGCTGATGGCTGCCCCCCCGGGGGGGGGGGTGATAGCTGCGCTGGTTTTCGCACGTCCGCACAGCGCGGCCCCTGACGCGGCTCCCGCCCCGTTTCCCCGCGTCCTGGAAACAGGAGGCGCTTGGGGCTGGTTCTCGAAGGGACAAGAATGTGAATGAGTAGGGGTGAGACAGGCCCCGAAACAGAAAGGAGAACCAAGTGGGGAGAGAGGAATTGAAACTGTGAGGAGGGGTTGGAATCCAGAAAGAAAAGGCAAAAAAAGAAAACAGAACAAAACAAAAACACGGCTCCCAGGACCAGAAATAATCTTATCTTGGGGCCGCTCCGCCGGTAAAAATACAAAAACGTGTCTAACCAGCTGCGGGGCCTGGCGGGTCAGGGTGTTTCGTGGTGGCCCCGTTTCCACGTCACCGAGAGGGGGTGCCACCTTTTGGGACACAGCCCTCCTGCCCCCCCACCCCGGTTTAGGGGTCCCTCTTGGCTGTGGGGGCCACGCTCAGGGTCACTCGCTGCAGGTGCTGGGAGGCCTGCAGGGCCGAATAGTCCTCTTCTTTCATTTATTTATTTCTATTTTTAAATATATATTGTATTGATTTTCCACAGAGAGGAAGGAGAGGGATAGAAAGTCAGAAACATCGATGAGAGCGAAACATCCATCAGCCGCCTCCTGCACACCCACGACTGGGGATGTGCCCGCAGCCATCGTACACGCCCCCTTAACCGGAATCGAACCCGGGATCCTTCGGTCCGCAGGCCGACGCTCTATCCGCTGAGCCACACCGGCTTTGGCTAGTCCTTTTCTTTTAAAAAAATTTTTTTATTGATGTCAGAGAGAAAGGGGGAGGGAGAGAGAAACATCCGTGGTGAGAGAGAATCACGCACCGGCTGCCTCCTGCACGCCCCCCACGGGGGATCGGGCCTGCACCCCGGGCCTGTGCCCCGACCGGGAATCGAACCCCGACCTCGGCCGCCCCTCAGCGGCTGAGCCACACGCCCGGCTCTCGCGACGTGAACGGCACCAGAGGGACGGGTTCCGATTCGACGGAAGGAAGCGTCCGTCCGGCTTTGCGCCTGCCACGCTCTTGCCGTGTGGAGTCGACTCCGGGAGCCGGATACCGAGTGGGGAGAGGGGGGGGGCCCGCCCGGTCTCCGCGGTCAGGCGAAGGCCGTCTTCACGCGTTCGCACGCGTGTCCGCACGGCCTGGCGTGTTCCCGGTGCGGTTGTCACGGAAATAAGACGGGGGGGGGGGTTGGGGGGCACCGAGGCAGCCACACGTCCGCATTCGTTCTTGTCTGTGCAGTTTCGCGGTTACCGTGGGCAACGCTCTCTCTGCTCTTATGGCCTCAGGTGACACCGTCCAGTCCTTTCCGCAGAAGGCCTCCCTTCGACTGTCTGCGGGGCTTTCTCCCCCAAAGACATTCCTGCCCCCCCTGCCCCCCTGCCCCCCCGCCCGTTTCCCACGTCTGTCCCCCATCGTGTGCGCCCGCCCAGCGGCAGGGACACCCCAGGCCCCTCCCCGCCCTCCTGCTCCCGCCCCTCCCTCTCTGGGGTCCCTAGGGCTCCCTGACAGCGGCCCGTGGGTTCCGCGGGGCACACGCCTGCCCGCCCCGCCCGCTCACCTCTTCACAACAAGCCCTTCTCTCTTCCGGGAGCTATATCGGGCGCCATGGCAGGTCGAGGGGGCCGCCCATCCTCTCCCAGACCGCAGGTGGGGCGGGCTCGTAAACAAGGGCGTGGGCCCCACGGGGTGGGGGGCGGGGGTGGGGGTGCAGGGGACAAGCGAGCAGGAGAGAGCCAGGCCTCAGGTGGGGGATGAGCCGAGAGCAGGGGCCCTGCCAACCCCGGACCAAACCCAGAACCCGAGGCTCACAAAACGATCCTGCGGTCAGAGGGCTTAAAGGCGGTTTCTAGCCAGAGTGGCTCAGTGGATAGAGCATCCGCCTGGGGACCGAAGGGGGTTCCGGGTTCGATTTCCAGGTCGAGGGCACAGGCCCGGGTTGTGGGCTCGCGATCCCCAGTGTGGGGCGTGCCGGAGGCAAGCTGATCTGTGATGCTTTCTCATCATGGATGTTTCTCTCTCTCTCCCTCTCCCTGAAATAAATGTTAAAAAAAATATATTTTTAAATATCCGCTTCCCCCCCCCCCCCCCCCGTCTACTCCGTGGGTTCCCACCTTCTGGGGTGACGGCGGGGTCACTCACCCCGGGAGGAGACGCTGGGCAGCCAGAGGTCAGGAGGCGGGACTCCTGGGCCCGGGGGAGGGGTGGGGTGGAGGGATGTTAGAATGATGGGGTGAATTCCGTTCTTAGGAAACTTCACCCAGTGTCTCAACCGAGCGCCAAAGGGGAGGCATTGGGTGTTGCGTGAGGGTGGGGTGACGGGGTGGGGGAGGGGCGGGCCTGCTCCCTCGCTCCCGAGCCCAGATGTGGCCGCAGGCAAGAGCCTGCAACAACACCCAGCTGCCCCCCCCCCCGCACCCCCACCCCCAATCTGGGTGCCGGTGTTTTCTGTGCAATGAATGGTACAGATGCCCTGTCCTCCGGCCCCGCCCCCTCCCCCATGTGGGTGCTCTCTGTGCCGCGGGACAGATGCTGCCCTGGGTGCTGGTTCGGGGCGGGGGCTGTGCGGGGTGCCCAGTGGAGTTGCGTTAACCTGGGGCTTTTGAGTCAGAGCTTCATGCAAACAAGGCAGTGGGTGGGTGGGTGGGTGGCCGGGGACGACAGACGGGACCTGACCCTCCCTGTTCTGTCTGTTGCTGTGTGGGCCAGCGCAGCCTGCAGGGGCGGCCTCGGTGATGGCGGTCCCAAAGCCTCCTCTTTCCTCCCGCCCCTCCCTCTCCTTCCTTTCCCCTCGCCCCCTCCCCCGTCCCCGTCCCCCCCCCCCCCCCCCCCCCCCCCGTTCCCCTCCCTCCTCCCGGCAGTCTGTCCTGCTCTGGGGAGAGCTTGGGCCACGCTAGCTCTGCGCACCCTCGGATCCCGTGTTTCCTGGCCACGGTGACACCCACGAGCCACGTGCCTGCGGAGCCGCTCCTTCGGAGTCGTGGGAGGGAAGAAAGGGGGTTCGGCGTGACTGCCCCACTTTGCCGAAGGACGAGGACAGAGGTGAACAGGCCGTGGGGCTGAGGTCATGCGGCGAGTCCCTGGAGCCGGCGGGAACGCTTTAGGGACCTGGGATTCGACACGGGACCCTCCCCCCGCTCCCCCCCCCCCCGGGGCCGCGCTCACAGGGACGCTGACGGGCTCCGTCCTGTGAAGAGAAACACGTTCGTGCAAACCCCGCGGTGGGGGAGCCGGCGGGCTGCCCTCGAAGACCTTTTCTTCCTGCGGCCTCCACATCTCCCCGCATCCCCCTGGGGGCACAGCCCGGGCACCGGCTCCGAGGCCGCAGGAGCTCTGAGCATCCGTCCACCTCTGATCCAGGAGGTGGGGGTGCCCTTCCCGGGTTGCAGGCCTGACGCCCCAGTGAGGGGCATTCTCATCATGGATGTTTCTCTCGCTCTCTCCCTTCCTCTCTGAACTCAACGAAAACATTTTTTAAAAAACCCACAACAAACAGAAGCGCATCGACTGCAGACTCCCCGACCCGCGAGGGAAGCGGGAAGGACAACCTTGCCGCCGATGGGAAGCAGCGGCCCCCAGAACCTTCTCTGAATGACTGAGGGCGAGGCCCAGCTTCTCTGGTCCCCTGGGTGCGGGGGGGGGGGGGGGCGAGGGGGGAGGGGAGTCAGGAGGTTCCTGTCCACACGGAGCCCCGAGGGTGGGAGCACGCCCTGCTCCCCCTGAGTTCTGTCCGCCGCCCCTCGCCCAAGACCCGCCGTCCCCCGCTTCCGATTGGGGTTCTGGGATCGGAAGGACCCCGTGTTGCCCTCCAAGTCCCGTAGGCCCGGCCCGGGGAGTGAGGCACACACAGACGCTTCTCGGGAATGCTCAGCCAGCCCGGCGCGTGGCAGCCGAGCAGGTGTCTGTCTGTCTGTCTGTCTGTCTTTCCCCCACCCTCACTTGAGGATATGTATTTCTGTTGGCTTTTAGGGAGAGTGGAAGGCGGAGGGAGAGACGGAGAGAAACATCGATGTGAGAGACACACACCGATTGGTTTCATCCTGCATACGCCCTGACCAGGGCCCCCGCCAGGGAGGAGCCTGCAGCCGAAGTACATGCCCTTGACCGGAATCGAACCCGGGACACCTTCGGTCCGCAGGCCGAGGCCCTATCCACTGAGCCAAACCAGCCAGGGGAGCAGGCGTCTGTCCATGATGGTTCCTGCCAACGACTGGAGCAGAAGTCACCCAGCTCCGCTGACAGGGAGGGGGCCTGCGGGAGAGGACCCCCAGGCGGCTCTCAGGGGGCACAGTGGCCGCCGTCCTCTCCGCGTCCCCGTGTTAACCAGGGCAGGGAAAACCGTGTAAAGACGCTGAACAGAGTGAAACGCAGGGATGGGGAACTGTCGTGGGGGGAGCGGGAGGAACGTTGGGTTAAAGAAAAGGTCAGGCTGTGCTTCTTGCGTTTACCGGATTGCGCTGGTCCCCAGGTCAGAGCACCCGGCTTCCCTCTCCCGTTCAGTTCCCTTTTCTGGCCGCTCGCCGGGACAAGGTGGCGGCTGGGAACGGAACTTGTGGTTCCTCAGAGGACCCGCCCTCACCTTCCGCCGGCCCGCAGATAACGCCAGCGAAGGGCGGGCTGCGGCACCACCACACCGGCTCCGCGCCGGCCGGATGCAGAGCTCACCCGCTTTTGAAACGCCAGGAGCAACGGGGGATTCGGAAAGAGGATGACCACACGTCCTGTGCCCGGCTGTGCTGTTTTGCGCAACATGTGAGACAACATGTGAGACACGACATGTGAGACACGACATGTGAGACACGACATGTGAGACACGACATGTGAGACACGACATGTGAGACACGACATGTGAGACACAACATGTGAGACACGACATGTGAGACATGACATGTGAGACACGACATGTGAGACACGACATGAGACACGACATGAGACACGACATGTGACACGACAGGAGAGACGACATGTGAGACACGACACGTGAGACACGACATGTGAGACACAACATGTGAGACACGACATGTGAGACAACATGTGAGACACGACATGTGAGACACGACACGTGAGACACAACATGTGAGACACAACATGAGACACGACATGTGAGACAACATGTGAGACACGACATGTGAGACACGACACGAGACACAACATGTGAGACACAACATGAGACACGACATGTGAGACACGACACGTGAGACACGACATGAGACACAACATGAGACACAACATGAGACACAACACGTGAGACACGACATGAGACACAACATGAGACACGACAGGAGAGAGCACAACACGAGACACGACATGTGAGACACGACACGTGAGACACAACATGAGACACAACATATGAGACACAACATGAGACACAACATGTGAGACACAACATGTGAGACAACATATGAGACACAACATGAGACACAACATGTGAGACACAACATGTGAGACAACATGTGAGACACGACACGAGACACAACATGTGAGACACGACATGAGACACGACACGTGAGACACGACATGAGACACGACACGTGAGACACGACACGTGAGACACGACACGTGAGACACGACATGAGACACGACACGTGAGACACGACACGTGAGACACGACATGAGACACGACACGTGAGACACGACACGTGAGACACGACACGTGAGACACGACACGTGAGACACGACACGTGAGACACAACATGAGACACAACATATGAGACACAACATGAGACACGACACGTGAGACACAACATGAGACACAACATATGAGACACAACATGAGACACAACATGTGAGACACAACATGTGAGACAACATGTGAGACACGACACGAGACACAACATGTGAGACACGACATGAGACACGACATGTGAGACACGACACGTGAGACACGACATGAGACACAACATGAGACACAACATGAGACACGACATGTGAGACAACATGTGAGACACGACATGAGACACAACATGAGACACGACATGAGACACGACAGGAGAGACACAACACGAGACGCCTACCAAAGGAGGAGACAACTGAGGTGCTGGCTGGGCAGGGGGCGTGGTGAAGGAGGCGTAGTAAACGCTCCCCCACCTCACCAATGCGTCCTCACGACCGTTATTTCTGTCTTCACCCCTCTATTCCTCTCCCCTCTTCTGTTATTCTTTCCATCCACCCATTGCTCCATCATCCATCCATCCATCCCATTGATCCATCCATTCATCAGTCCATCTCATTGATCCATCATCCATCAGTCCATCCCATTAATCCATCCATCATTCATCCATCCCATTGATCCATCATCCATCAGTCCATCCCATTGATCCATCCATCCACCCATTGTTCATCCATCCCATTGATCCATCATCCATCCATCCCATTGACCCATCCATCCGCCCATTCCCCATCTATCCACCCTTTCATCCACCCATCATCCATTCATCCCCCACCCACCCACCCACCCAGCCAGCATTTATCGAGCACCCTGTCATGCGAGCGGCTGGGTGTACAAACTGCCGGTGGAATGCTCTGCGCTCCCAAGCGCTGCTGCTCCCAGAGCCTCTGAGGAGCTGCTGGTAGTTCAACGGACACGGAATTTACTTAAAACGACTCTCGGCAGCTCTGCCCAGATTCTGAAATGCGTAGAGGAAGTGGAGCGCTTCCTCCTTCATTCTGCGAAGCCGAAGGCGTGAACCGTGGAAGCGGGAATCCTTCCTCAGACGTCACCTCCCACGTGCCGGCACGAGCCAGCGAGAGCATCTTGGACGTGGCCGACAACAGTGTTTTGCAGAGAGACACATTTTTATTTATTCCATTTAAAAATGTTTTTATTGACTTCAGAGAGGAAGGGAGAGAGAGAAACGTCAATGATGAGAGAGAATCACGGATCGGCTGCCTCATGCACACACCCCCCCCCCCACTGGGGATCGAGCCTGCAACCCCGGGGCCTGTGCCCTGCTCGGAATCGAACCCTGACCTCCTGGTTCCTAGGTCGACGCTCAACCGCTGAGCCCGCCCAGGCCACGCGTTTTGTGGGTGCGCGTTTAGGAAATAGGGTGGCGTCCTTCTCCGAGGGGAGCACGGGGGCCAGGCTGTGGCTTTTCTCTGCTTTTCTGCTGCTGGGCTGTGAATCAGGGGGGCAGGGGGCCCTCCCCTTGCGGGGTGAAGGGCGAAGGAGGAAGGACTGGTTTTTCTTTCAGGAGCAAACTGCCGTTGTCTGTTCACCTTCCAGTGCCATCTCCCTTTAAACGTCTCCCGCTGTCTTGCCCCCCACAAACACCAGCCCCCCTCTGCCCTCTGCCAGCCAGTGAGCCAGGGTTCCCCGTTCACAAGCAGGCGCCCCGGACCCCAGTGTCCTCCCAGGGACCGGAGTCCCCGGCATGGAAGCAGCCACCAGTGGCCCCCGCAGAGGTTCTGACGGCACCAACAAGAGGGCGGGTTCTGGTTCCGAGAGTTCTCCCCGCAGGAGGGGCGGCGTGTAGAGCCGGGAGTGGGACCGAGCTGCCGAGGGAGCCCCGCGGTCCGCTGTCCGAGGAGCTGGCTGAGCAGGGAGGGGGGGGGCTCACCCCACCCTGGGGGAAACAAGCACCCGCCCTGGCTTCAGCCGAGAGGGCTGCGGGGGTCCAGGCTGGAAGCCGCGAGGGGCTGGGTGGTCCTGGGACCAGCCAGAGACTGGGGCTCTGCTTCAGGTCCTGAGGAGCCTTCCTCAGCAGAGGGGAGAGGGGGGGCGCTCTGTGCCCAGGGCCTCGGCAATCCTTGGCCTCACATCACTCAGGTTTCTGCTCGGCTGTGGCCGCGGAGACTAGTGGAGACGAGGACTTTAATGTGCCCCATCGTCCCCGCCCCGCCCCGCCCCACCCCGTGGCCATGGGGTGTAGCCGCTCCACTTCCTGGCTAGTCGGGGCCACCCAGGACCTCAGACCACCCCCGAGCACACTGCTGGGGAGGAGAGGAGAGGGAAGGGTTCCAGGGGCCCCTCCCTCGCGCTGGGAGCAGCCTTTGCCTGCCCCTCCCTGGGAAGCTCTCCGGTCCCAGGAGCCTCCGCTCTCTTCTCCCCTCTGTTCCGGGAGGGAGGGAGACCCGCACAGGTCAGGCGTCCGCCAGGACCCACGGAAACAGCACCCACCTACCGAGAGCAGTCCCCGCGTGCAGACTGCCCTTCTCTTTCTCTTAAAAAATTAAAATAAAATAAAATAAGGCAGCCCTGCCGGCGGGCTCAGGGGGTGGGGCATCGACCTGTGAACCAGAAGGTTAGGGTTCGATCCCCCGGTCGGGGCACAGGCCCGGGTTGCGGGCTCCATCCCCAGTGGGGGGCGTGCAGGAGCAGCCGGTCCGTGATCCTCTCTCATCATGGGTGTCTCTGTGTTGCCGGAAGCCGATCGCTGTTTTAATGACGGAGAGCTGTGGACGGTGAATCCGGGGGGCTGGTCCACCTTGATTTCGCTGAGGGGTCGGAGCTAATCGCTGGGATGTTGGTGGTGGAAGCAGCCCCACCTGTCAGTCCTAAGCAGATTCACTGATTGGCTTTTACTGGTGTTTCCCGCCTGGGGGAGACGGGTGTATCTTGTGATCTTAATCTGAATAAAAGGGACAGTAAAGCCAGAGTGGGCGGTAGTCCTCCCACTAGAGTTGGGTTATCGCCTGGCCCCCATTTCCAAATTAATGCTTTTCTAAATCTCTATTCATTTGTGTGCGGTCTTCTCCAGAACCCGAACCCTGAACCGGGGATCCTGAGTCACTCGGGACGTGAAAGGGGTCCCCACACTACCTCCCTCCCCGTCTCCCCTCCTCTCTGGAATCCATAGGAACACGCTTGGCACGCCCTCCCATGCACTGGATTCCTCTGGTCCCAGGGACAGGGGTCAGGGCCCGGCGGGTGTGTGGAGGGGCCTCTGGGATCGGGCCCCGGGCTAGGGGGGGTTGCCCCCCAGCCCCCCGCTTTGCACCTGCCCACGAATGTGACCGCCGCTGCTGCAGGGACAGAGCTCAGGCCGTGGTCTCTGGAGCCGGAGGGGCTGTGAGCCACACGAAGCCAGCAGGCCCAGTCAGGGCCTTTCTCTGCGTCGGTCCTGGGCCCCCCCTCCCCCAGGACTGGCATGACCACGAGAAGGGGGTGACCTCAGCCAAGCATCCGAGGGGCCTGGGTCGTGTGGCCCCTGCAAGCGGCTCCCGGAGCCCCAGCCTGTCCCTCCTCCAGAAGCCCTCGCGACCTCCGACCTCCGACCTCCGTGCCACCCACCCGCCCACCCTCGAGGGGAAACTGTTGGGCGGATCCCGACAAGCATCTCAGCGCTGCTGGGTCGCCATGGCAACAGTCACACCACCGCGCACACAGCTTCTGCAAGGAAGCAGGAGATCCCAAAGCCCTCCCCTGGGGTGGGGTTGGGAGGGGGGCTCCGAGGGGCTCCAGCGACGTCCTGGCTGCCTCGGGCGGGCAGTCCAGAGGGTGTCCCTCCCCTGCACCCCGAAAACTGAGGGCGGTCCCGCCGGCCCTTCGCCCGGGTCTCAGTTCCTTCCCAACCCGCGGACGGACGGTCGGACGGACGGATGCCAGACCCTGTCCAGTGTGGGGGGGGGGAGGCGCCCCTCCGCTGATCTCTCCCGGAAATGCGTGTTCTGCGGAGGTGCTGGGGGGGGAGGGAACCCGGGAGGGAAGCGGCCAGAGGGGGAGGGGGCTGCCTTCGCTGCGGTCTCCCCAGGCCGGGCAGAGGCCCACCCACCGCGCAGTCGGGTGCAGCTCCCCGCGCAGGGCACAGGCGGAGGGTGGGGGTGGGCAGGTCCCCGGGCGGGTCCTCAGTCCCTGCAGGTTTGTCCCCGTCCGTGGCAGGTGCTGTCACAGCGAGCGCCCCCATGAGCCTGAATGCCACCGAGGCACGCAGAGGGCGGAGGGGGGAGGGGGAGGCGGATGGGGGAGGCAGAGGGGGAGGGGCAGAGGGCCCTGCCTGGGAACGTTCAGTCCGGGGAGGGGACGGGAGGGGGGGGGGCGGCCCGGGAACTCCCGGCTGAGACCCTCAGGTGGAAGCGCTTCCTGGGGCCAAGCTTAGGGAAGAAGAACGAGGGGCTGCGGTTAGAACGGGGGGCTGCGGGTTAGAGTGAGGGGCTGCGGGTTGGAACGAGGGGCTGCGGGTTAGAACGGGGGGCTGCGGGTTAGAGTGAGGGGCTGTGGGTTAGAACGGGGGGCTGCGGGTTAGAGTGAGGGGCTGCGGGTTAGAACGGGGGGGCTGCGGGTTAGAACGGGGGGCTGCGGGTTGGAACGAGGGGCTGCGGGTTGGAACGAGGGGCTGCAGTTAGAACGAGGGGCTGCAGTTAGAACGAGGGACTGCGGGTTAGAACGGGGGGCTGCGGGTTAGAGTGAGGGGCTGCGGGTTAGAACGGGGGGTTGCGGGTTAGAACGGGGGGCTGCGGGTTAGAACGGGAGGCTGCGGGTTGGAACGAGGGGCTGCAGTTAGAACGAGGGGCTGCAGTTAGAACGAGGGGCTGCGGGTTAGAACTAGGGGCTTTGGTGACGATGAGGTGCTGCGGGTTAGAGTGAGGGGTTGCGGGTTGGAACGAGGGGCTTTGGTGAGGATGAGGGGCTGCGGGTTAGAGTGAAGGGCTGCGGGTTAGAGTGAGGGGCTGCGGGTTAGAGTGAAGGGCTGCGGGTTAGAATGAGGGCTGCGGGTTAGAACGGGGGGCTGCGGGTTAGAACGGGGGGCTGCGGGTTAGAACGGGGGGCTGCGGGTTAGAGTGAGGGGCTGCGGGTTAGAGTGAGGGGCTGCGGGTTAGAACGGAGGGCTGCGGGTTAGAACGGGGGGCTGCGGGTTAGAACGGGGGGCTGCGGGTTAGAACGGGGGGCTGCGGGTTAGAGTGAGGGGCTGCGGGTTCGAACGAGGGGCTTTGGTGAGGATGAGGGGCTGCAGGTTAGAATGGGGGCGGGGGGGGGTTCCTGTGGGTTAGAGGTGCTCACTCTGGCAGTGAAAACTGCTCTGTGTGGGGTGAGAAACGCTGGGTGGTGCTGCCACCTGCTGGCGGTGACCCCACGTGCTGAGCGTTTCAGACACCGTGACCCCCCGCCCCCCAGAGGCCTCCTGCTGAAGCTTCAGGTGAAAGTGGCAAACGGGCCCTGCCCGGCGTGTCTCCCCGGACAGAGCGTCAGCCTGCGGGCTGAAGGGTCCCGGGTTCGATCCCGGTCAAGGGCATGTACCTTGGCTGCAGGCACATCCCCAGTGGGGGGTGTGCAGGAGGCAGCTGATCGATGTCTCTCTCTCATCGATGTTTCTGCCTTTCTATCCCTCTCCCTTCCTCTCTGTAAAAAATCAACAAAATGTATTTTTTAAAAAAACGGAGGCCCTGCCGACGGCTCGGGGGCCGAGCGCCACTCAACCTCTGACCCTGGAGGTCAGGGTTCGAGTCCCGGTCAGGGCCCAGGCCCAGGTTGCGGGCTCCGTCCCCCGTGGGGGCACAGCAGGCAGCAGCCGGCCCACGATTCTCTCATCACTGGTGTTTCTCGCCCTCCCTTCCTCTGTGGCGTCGATAAAAATGTGTATTTTTTAAAAGTCGCGAACGGATACGTGTTCCCAGGAAATCAGAAGCTTCGGGGAGAGCAAACTCCGGGACGTCCAGAGCGACCTGCTGACAAGAGAACGTGCGTGTGACGCTGTCGGCAACGTGGGATTTCCGCTGTGCAGTAAGAACCTCTGTTTTCTGTTGTCACTTCTTCCTCTTTCTTAAAGAGAAAGGCAGGGCTTCTTCTGCTCGGGACGCCCCTCCACCGGTGTCTCCCAGCGTCCCCCACGAGCGCGTGTCTCCGCGGAAACCATCCTGTGGAGGCACTGCCCTCCCTGGGGGCTGCCTGATGGCCCCGCCCCCGTCGTCCCGCCCGCGGCTGTGCTGTGGACGGGCTCGGAGGTCCAGCCGCTGTTCTCGGTTTGAGGGTGCTCACTGGGCAGGCCGGAGCGGCTGCCGTCCCCGCCCAGATCCTGTGGACGGAGGAGCACGTTCGGCCCGCGGCGCCCCCTGAATAATTCAGGGCCCGCCTCTCGGGTTTCCATCCCTCTTCCCGGAGCCGAGGCGGGAGCTGGGAGGCGGCTGTGGCCACGGTGTCGACGCCCCGCCTCGCGGGGGGCAGGGGGGGGGTCCGCTGTTCTTCCTCTGAGTGAGGACGGCAGGGACGCCCTGCCAGAGGTGTACATCGTTCTTATGTCGGGGTCCCTGCTTGGGTCCCCAACACGGAATAGCCAGGCTCCAACATGGAATGGCCACGCTCCAACACGGAATGGCCACACTCCAACACGGAATGGCCGGGCTCCAACACGGAATGGTCATGCTCCAACATGGAATGGCCACGCTCCAACACAGAATGGTCATGCTCCAACACGGAATGGCCACGCCCCAACACGGAATGGCCACATTCCAACACGGAATGGCCGCGCTCCGACATGGAATGGCCACGCTCCAACACGGAATGGCCACGCTCCAACATGGAATGGCCACACTCTGACACGGAATGGCCACGCTCCAACACGGAATGGCCATGCCCCAACACGGAATGGCCACATTCCAACACGGAATGGCCATGCTCCAACACGGAATGGCCATGCTCCAACATGGAATGGCCACACTCCAACACGGAATGGCCACGCTCTCTGTGGTTGGTGGGGTGCTGCTCAGCACGGGAGGAGCCGGGAGAAACTGCGCACCCGGGGTGGCTGCCTGTGTCGGGGCCGAGGCTGCGTGGGGCCCATCTTGGACGCCTGGATGGTGGCGAATGTCCTCAGAGGCTTCTTTCTCCGTTCTGTGTGCCTCTCGCTCACCCCTCCCCCCAACCCCGGCAAATCTTTTTAAAAAATATATTTTATTGATTTTTTACAGAGAGGAAGGGAGAAGGATAGAGAGTTAGAAACATCGATGAGAGAGAAACATCGATCAGCTGCCTCCTGCACCCCCCCCCCCCCACTGGGGATGTGCCCGCAACCAAGGTTCATGCCCTTGACCGGAATCGAACCCGGGACCTCTCAGTCTGCAGGCCGACGCTCTATCCACTGAGCCAAACCTTTTAAAAAATATATATTTTTATTGATGTCAGAGAGGAAGGGAGAGGGAGAGAGAGGAACATCAGTGATAAAGAGAACCACGGACTGGCTGCCTCCTGCACACCCCACACGGGGACGGAGCCCACAACCCGGGCCTGTGCCCCGACCGGGAATCGAACCCTGACCTCCCGGTTCACAGGGTGATGCTCAGCCACGGAGCCGCGCCGGCCGGCGGTCCTGGCAAACCCAGATGCTCACGGCTTTACAGGAGAGGATCTCCCCGTGTGGATGCATCGGACAGCCCAGCCCGATGGCGGCTTCGGCCCCAGGAGTCCGACTTCCGGGAGCAAGCCTCTTCACGCCCCTACACGCCCCCTCACGCCCCTACACGCCCCCTCACGCCCCCTCACACCCCTACACGCCCTTCATGCCTCTTCACGTCCCTACACAACCGTACACGCCCCCTCACGCCCCTACACGCCCCTCACGCCCCCTCACGCCCCTACACGCCTCTTCACACTCCTACACGCCCTTCATGCCTCTTCACGCCCCTACACGCCCCCTCACGCCCCTTCACGCCCCTTCATGCGCCTACAGCCCTCACACCCCTACATGCCCCTTCACGCCCCTACACGCCCCTTCAGTCCTTCACGCCCTTCATGCCCTTTCACACCCCTACACGCCCCTACATGTCCCCTCACGCGTGTGCTCGGCCGCCGACCCCGCTCACCGTGGGATTTGCTGACATCTGAGATCAGCAGACCTGTCCTCCGCGGACACACACCCGGCTCCCTGTGGGCGGCTAGGCCGGGCCCATGCTGGAGGCTCCCGTCTCGTTCCTCCCACCCCGAAACCTCCCCTTGGCCAGTGTCCCTGTCCCCCGAGGGGCCCGTGTGCGCGGGGCCGGGCCCTTTATGGGGGGAGGGGGCCGCCCTGGCCGGTGTGCCCAGTGGGCAGAGCCCCTGCCTGCGGGCTGAAGGGTCCCGGGTTCGGTTCTGGGGTTGCAGGCTCCTCCCCGGCCCGGGCCCTGGTCGGGGCTGCGCCGGAGGCAGCCCATCGCTGTGTTTCTCTCACACCAGTATTTCTCTCTGCCTGTCCCTCCCTCTCCCACTCTTTCTGAAAGATAACGGAAAAACACCCTCTCCCTGAATTAAAAAAATAAAAATGAATTAAAAAGGGAAGGGGACCCACAGCTGATCCCCTCGCCCCAGTCATAGCTCACCTCCAGCCCACAGCCTCCAGCCCACGGCCTCCAGTCCACGGCCTCCAGTCCACGGCCTCCCTGCCCACAGTCTCCAGCCCACGGCCTCCAGTCCACGGCCTCCAGTCCACAGTCTCCAGCCCACTATTGCCAGCTCACAAACTCCAGCCCACGGCCTCCAGTCCACAGTCTCCAGCCCACGGCCTCCAGTCCACAGTCTCCAGCCCACGGCCTCCAGCCCACAGTCTCCCGCCCACGGCCTCCAGTCCACGGCCTCCAGCCCACAGTCTCCAGCCCACAGTCTCCAGCGCACTATTGCCAGCTCACAAACTCCAGTCCACGGTCTCCAGTCCACGGCCTCAAGCCCACGGCCTCCAGTCCAGTCTCCAGTCCACAGCCTCCAGTCCACAGTCTCCAGCCCACGGCATCCAGCCCACGGTATCCAGCCCCCGGCATCCAGCCCACGGCCTCCAGCCCACAGCCTCCCTGCCCATCCAGCCACATGTTCCCACCCACACAGGAGCCTGTGCTGCCCCTTTAACAGTGTATCGGGTTCCCTCCGGCCCAGGTGGCCCGGCGGAGCGAGGGGAGGAGGAGAGGAGACCGTTGAGGGGACGGGGGACGGGGTGGCCGGCGGAGCGAGGGGAGGAGGAGAGGAGACCGTTATGGGGACACCGGACGGGGCGGCCGGCGGAGCGAGGGGAGGAGGAGAGGAGACCGTTATGGGGACACAGGACGGGGCGGCCGGCGGAGCGAGGGGAGGAGGAGAGGAGACCGTTATGGGGACACAGGACGGGGCGGCCGGCGGAGCGAGGGGAGGAGGAGAGGAGACCGTTGAGGGGACGGGGGACAGGGTGGCCGGCGGAGCGAGGGGAGGAGGAGAGGAGACCGTTGAGGGGACGGGGGACGGGGTGGCCGGCGGAGCGAGGGGAGGAGGAGAGGAGACCGTTATGGGGACACGGGACGGGGCGGCGAGAAGGGGGCGTGGGGCTGCGGGGGGCCCGGCCCCCGGACACTCACGGTTGAGCTGCCGCCTCCGGATGCGGTCCCGCCATGGCCGGCTCCGGACCCAGTGCAGCCGGGAGGGAAGCACCATGGCCCCGCGCCTACGGCCTCCTCATGGCGGAGAGGGCCGGCGGCCAGCGGCCGGCGGGGCCGGGCGGACGCGCTTACAGGGCAGACCAGACCCGCGCCGCCTTCATGCCTGGGGCTCCCCTCCCCGGCTCCGGCCGGCTCCGGCCCGGGGCAGCTGCGGGCGGGCGGCCCGGGCCATGTTTTATGCATGAGGACGGCGGGCGGTAACGTATCCCGTGGCCGCCCCGCGTCACCGGAGCCGCGGCCGGGGGAGGGCGGGTGTGTCTGTGGGAGGCAGGCCTGAAAGGGGAGCTCCGGCTCCGAGGGCCGGGGGAGGGGGGGGTGCTGGGCGGCCCGGCTGCCAGGCCCAGGCGGGAGCCGACGGGTCTCCTGCCGGCCGGGGGCCCAGGGCGGGCTGGCGTGGTGGCGACAGGCTGTGTTGGCGGGATGAAGGGGGGCTCCGGGGGCTTCCCCGCTCGGGTCTCTGTCCCCAGAGACGCTCATTCCAACCTCCTCCCCTTTCCCACCATCCCCTCCCCCACACCCCCGTTCCTGCCTCACTGTCCGTCCGTCCGTCCGTCCACCCGGGCGCCTCTGCGGGCTCATGGGTTAGATAGAGCTTTGCTGTGTTTGCTGCTCTGTTTTTGGTTTTGTTTTTCCAGGAAGGAAAGGAGAGGAAGAAAGAGATGGAAACATCCATGATGAGCCGAAGCCGGTGTGGGAGGAAGGAGAGGAGACCATTGAGGGGACGGGGGACAGGGTGGCCGGCGTTCGATTCCGGTCAAGGGCATGGAGCTTGGCTGCGGGCACATCCCCAGTAAGGCACATCGATGTCTCTCTCTCATCGATGTTTCTGACTTTCTATCCCTCTCCCTTCCGCTCTGTAAAAAAATTAAAAAAAAGAAAAGAAAGAAACATCCATGATGAGAGGGAACCACTGATCCGCTGCCTCCTGCGCCTCCACCAGGAGCTGAGGGTTCGATTCTCGGTCGGGGCACAGGCCCGGGTTGCGGGCTCCATCCCCGGTGGCGGGGGTGTGGGTGTGGGGGGGTATGTGCAGGATGTACCTCTGTCTCTCCCGCTCCCTCCCTCTCTGAAATCAACAAGATGGATAAAAAAATAACCAAAAGTAAAACCAGGAGGCAGGACCGTTCCTGGGAGAGGACGGTGGGTGGGAAGAGGGGCCGGATGTCGCCGGCGGGGAGAGCGGTTTGACTTTCCTGGGGAGCACCTCTGCCTGCCAAGTCCTCTGCGGTCTGAGGGCGGGGGCTGGGGGGGCTCACAGGGCCACCCCTCTCTCATTGTGGGGTGCCCCCCGCCCCCCGCGGCGTGAGGACGGCACTAACGCAGCTCCGAGCTGGAAGCGTGGCTGTTGCTCAGACGGGAGCCTTCCAGGAGCAGGAACACGCAGCCACGGGGCCTCGGGGTGCGAGACGCAGGCTGCGTGGGCGTGGGGGGCAGGGCGGAGCGGCGTGGGCGCAGCGAGGCCAGGGCCAGAGACCTGCTTTCCGTCCATCAGCTTGGCTTCCGGTGTTGGCTTCGGGCTCAGTGGTCCCCAGCAGCTCCCAGGTCTCCTAGCAACGCCCTAGCCTCGCCTGCATCCCATCCCCAATCCCAGGACTGCTTCTCATTGGCCCAACGTGGGTCACGTGGTCTCCCGGAACCAATCACTGTGACCTGGTTGGTGAGGCTTCAGTGTGTAGGAGGCTGGAGTCAGAACAGGGAGGGCTGGGGGGCCTGAGAGAGCCAGTGCCGGCCCCCCCAGGAGGGGGAGTGGGAGTCCTGGCAGGTGTGGCTCAGCGGTTAGAGCGTCAGAAGCCTGTGGGCTGAAGGATCCCGGGTTCGATTCCGGTCAGGGCGTATACCCCGGTTGTGGGCTCCATCCCAGTGTGGGATGTGCAGGAGGCAGCCGATCAAGGATTCTCTCATCTCTCTCCCTTCCTCTCTGAAATCGCAAATATATATATATATATATTTTAATATATTTTATTGATTTTTTACAGAGTAGAAGGGAGAGGGATCGAAAGAAACATCGATGAGAGAGAAACATGGATCAGCTGCCTCTTGCACGCCCCCCACTGGGGATGTGCCCTCAGCCAAGGCACATGCCCTTGACCGGAATTGAACCCGGGACCCTTCAGTCCGAAGTCCAACCCTCTATCCGCTGAGCCACACCGGTTTTCGGCACTAACGTGTATTTTAAAACTGTTTTCCAGCCTTGGCCAGCAGGCTCCATGGTTAGAGCACGGCGCCCTCCCCGCCCCTCCTCCCCCCGGGAAGGCTGCAGGTGGGCACGTCCCTGGGTCGCAGGCTCCATCCCTCGCTCACATCAGTGTTTCTCTCTCTCTTTCCCTCCCGCCTCCTCCTCCCCTCCACTCCCTGAAAAATCAACGGAAAGAAAACACCCTTGGGTCAAAGTTCGGCCCCCAAACTAAGTTTTAAACCTCCTGCTCTGCAGATTCGGGCGGGGGGGGGGGGGGTGAGCAGCTCTTCCCAGGAACCCCTGGGGGCCTGGGTGATGCCCCCTCTGTGTGTAGATACCCCCGGGGCGCGGGTGCTTGCGTGGGAGCGGCCTGGGTCCCTGAACGCACCTCCCGGGAAAGAGACCCCAAAAGGACGGCCCGAGGGCGAGCGCGCACGTGGTCTCTCGCGCCACCTGCCGCCCAATGGGCGCATTGCAGCGCTCTCACAGCGCCCAGCCTCCCGGAGCGGGGAGGGGACCCGACCCGGGAAGATGAAAACTTCAAGGCGCTTTCCAAGGACCATTTCTCTGGCTTCTCCTTATTTCCAGAGCCGGGGCCCCGAGATGTGAGACGACAGCAAAGCCCAGCCAGCACCTTGGCACCGCTGACTGCCAACTGCCGCTCTGTCAGCAGCTGCCCCGCGCCCCGCTGCTCGGCTTTAAGGCAAGCGTCAGGGCGCTGGGCTTTGGGGCCTGTTGGGCCGGTCCTTGTCCGCAGCATGAGGACAAACGTCCCCTCGTGCCGGGTGGCCTCTGCCGCTGTCCTGGCCTGGCTAGCGTGGCCTTGCAGAGTGGCTGCTCCCCGGGGGTATGTTGAAGGTGGGGGGGTGCAGGACGGGGTGCTTGCAGGGGCTGTTGGAGCAAGTTTTGCAAAAGGTGAAGCTTTTGGCTGAAGGCATGGGAGTTGTGGAGAGCGGCGACTGTGTTTGGACAGGTTCAAGCCTGGGGTTCAGCGGAGGGCACGGTCCTCTCCTGGCAAAGCCACGGGCAAGTGCCCGGCACAGTGACATACAGCTATGGCTGTAAGCCTGACCTTATGGCCTGACCCTGTGGCCCCACTTGGCTGAGTGACATATATGGGCTGCAGGGAGTGCAGGGGGGGACTGCAGGAACTGAGTAGATGGGAAACCCCCCCAGAATGTTGTCCACGTCTTTGCCACGCCCTTCCTTTGCCTTGGGGAATCCGCTATGAATTAAAGACAGGCCGTGTCGTGTCTCTCCGCCAGAGGGCAGCGTCCCACCCGGACCCCGAGTGCGGGTGGAGGGTCAGACCCTCACGCTCCTTCCTGCCGCGGGGGATGCAGCCTCCGAGGGAATCCACCGAAGAAGGGGAAACGACACCTGAGAAATTGAGCCCTGGCTGAGCCGCCCCCCCGCCACGCCACACGCCACACGCCACATGCCACACGCCACACGCCACACGCCACACGCCACATGCCACACGCCACACGCCAAGGCCGGTGCCCTCGGCGGGGGAAGGCGGTGGGAACGAAGCTTTCCTTGTGACTGGAAAGTGCTGACACCTACTTCTATTTCGTAATCCTTGCCCAGGGGCGATTTTTATTGGTGTTTATTTATTTATTTTTTTAAATATATTTTATTGATTTTTCACAGAGAGGAAGGGAGAGGGATAGAGAGTCAGAAACATCGATGAGAGAGAAACATCGATCAGCCGCCTCTTGCACGCCCCCTACTGGGGATGTGCCCGCAGACCAGGTACATGCCCTTGACCGGAATCGAACCCGGGACCTTTCAGTCCCCAGGCCGACGCTCTATCCACTGAGCCAAACCGGTTTCGGCGATTTTTATTGGTGTTTAGAGCGGGCGGGCGGGAGGGAGGAACATCCATTGGTTGCCTCTCTTAGGAGCCCCGACTGACCTGGGATGAAACCTGCAGCCTCTTGGGGTGCCTGACGACGCTCTGGCCACCCAGCCACCCAGCCAGGACCCCGACGCTCGTTTTTAAAGGCGGCTGTGGCCTCCCTTCCTCGGAACCGTGTCTGCGGAGCCGGCTGGTTAAGGAGATCAAGGGCAAGTGCGGAGGGAGGAGCCCTCAGCCCTGCCTTGAGGGCCCGAGTGCCAGGCGCTGTTCAGACGCTGGGCGACAGATGGCGCTGATGAGCGTGAGTCCTCACACTCCCGTGCCACCCAAGCAGGAGCGGGTCAACGCTGCTGGCCACCAGCAGAGGGCAGTAGTAGTCTTTCTTTCTTTCTTTTTTCTTTTCTTTCTTTTTTTTACAGAGAGGAAGGGAGAGGAAGAGTTAGAAACATTGATGAGAAAGAAATATCGATCAGTTACATCCTGCTCATCCCCTACTGGGGATGTGCCCCTAACCAATATGCCCTTGACCGGAATCGAACCTGGGACCCTTCAGTCCACAGGCCGACGCTCTATCCACTGAGCCAAAACGGTCAGGGTTCTTTCTTTCTTTCTTTCTTTCTTTCTTTCTTTCTTTCTTTCTTTCTTTCTTTCTTTCTTTCTATCTCTCTTTCTTCCTCCCTCCCTCCCTCCTTTCTTTCTTTCTTTCTTTCTATCTCTCTTTCTTCCTCCCTCCCTCCCTCCCTCCCTCCCTCCCTTCTTTCTTTCTTTCTTTCTTTCTTTCTTTCTTTCTTTCTTTCTTTCTTTCTAACAGCATATTGGATTTGGGGACCCATAGAAATACCACCACCTCTTGAACCCAGGCCTTCTCTGTGGTTGCTGTGTGGCCTAAATACTGGAGATAATAGCAGCACCGTCATCACACGTCTTGAGAGTTAAGTGAGAAAAGACATGGAAAGCGCTCAGAGTGGGGGCGTGACTCCCTTTGCCTTCCCCCCGTGCCTCCTGCTCTCCGTGCTCCCAGCATTTCGTGCGTCTGCGTTCAGAGACTGTGTGTGTCTGGTTCCGAGCTTTCTTGTCATGGGTTCTGCTACAGACATCAGCTTGCTTTTTCTTCTTCTTCTTCTTCTTTTTTTTTTTTTGCTTTCTCCCCTCTGGCTCCGATGTCGTCTTTCCCAGGTCTGTTAAGTCAGTTACCATTCCTCCTCTGGCTCCCCCAGTTTCCCATGTGTGGGCTTTAAAAACAGATTCTTATGCACTTGAGAGAGGAAGGGAGAGGGAGAGAGGGATAGAAACATCAGTGATGAGAATCACGGATCGGCTGCCTCCTGCACGCCCCACCCTGGGGATCGAGTCCATAACCCGGGCCTGTGCCCTGACTGGGATCGAACCCTGACCTCCTGGTTCCTAGGCTGATGCTCAACCCCTGAGCCACACCCGCTGGGCCCATACGTTTGTTTTTTATTTATTTAATTAATTCTTTTAAAAAAATATATTTTATTGATTTGTTACAGAGCGGAAGGGAGAGGGATAGAAAGTCAGAAACATCGATGGGAGATAAACATCAATCAGCTGCCTCTTGCACGCCCCCCACTGGGGATGTGCCCGCAGCCAAGGTCCATGCCCTTGACCGGAATCGAACCCGGGACCCTTCCGTCCGCAGGCCGACTCTCTGTGCACTGAGCCACACCGGTCTCGGCCGTATGTTTGTTTTTTAAAAAAATATATTTTATCGATTGTTTTACAGAGAGGAAGGGAGAGGGGGAGTTAGGAACATCGATGAGAGAGAAACATCCATCAGCTGCCTCCTGCACACCTCCCACTTGGGGATGTGCCCGCAACTGAGGTACACGCCCTTGACCGGAATCGAACCCGGGACCTTTCAATCCGCAGGCCGACGCTCTACCCGCTGAGCCACACCGGTGAGAGCTGGGCCCGCCCGTATGTTGACTGTTCTTGTTTGCTGCTATCTTCCTCCTCGTGGGTGAGCTCGTGGTTAATCGGAAGTGTCCCTACTCTGAGAGCAGGTTTGGACTCGCAGAGAAACTGAGCCGAAGGGACGGAGTTCCCACCCACAGTCAGGACAGGGACAGATCCGCAGACCACGCGTCATCAGGTGGTTTTGTGGTGTGCAAACCTCAGGGAGACAGTCACACGAGCTCAGGTGGCCTAGCCCACCGCACACCGAGGCCGTGCGCTCTAGCCCTGAGGTCGACAAACTGCGGCTCGAGAGCCACATGCGGCTCTTTGGCCCCTGGAGTGTGGCTCTTCCACAAGACACCACGGGCCCGGGCGAGTCTATGTGGAAGAAGCGGCGTTAGAAGAAGTTTGAGTTTAAAAAAAACGTGGCTCTCAGAAGACATGTCCATCGTCGTCCTGTTGGTATTTGGCTCTGTGGACGGAGGAGTTTGCCCACCACTGGGCCAGCCTATTGCTCCCGGCCTGTTGTCCTGGCTACAAGCCCGTGTGTGAGTGTGAATGTGTGTGTGTGTGTGTGTGTGAATGTGTGTGTGTGTGACTGTGTGTGACTGTGTGTATGTGTGAGTGTGTGTGTGAATGTGTGTATGTGTGAGTGTGTGTGACTGTGTGAATGTGTGTGTGTGTGAGTGTGTGTGTGTGTGACTGTGTGTGTGTGACTGTGTGTGTGTGACTGTGTGTGAATGTGTGTGTGTGACTGTGTGTGAATGTGTGTGTGTGTGTGTGAGTGTGAATGTGTGTGTGAATGTGTGTGTGTGTGAGTGTGTGTGTGTGACTGTGTGTGTGTGACTGTGTGTGTGTGTGACTGTGTGTGTGTGACTGTGTGTGACTGTGTGTGTGTGTGAGTGTGTGTGTGTGAGTGTGTGTGTGTGTGAGTGTGTGTGTGTGTGTGTGTGACTGTGTGTATGTGAGTGTGTGTGTGTGACTGTGTGTGTGTGACTGTGTGTGTGTGACTGTGTGTGAATGTGTGTGTGTGTGTGTGTGAGTGTGAATGTGTGTGTGAATGTGTGTGTGTGTGTGTGACTGTGTGTGTGTGACTGTGTGTGTGTGACTGTGTGTGTGTGTGACTGTGTGTGTGTGTGACTGTGTGTGTGTGACTGTGTGTGTGTGTGACTGTGTGTGAATGTGTGTGTGTGTGTGTGAGTGTGTGAGTGTGTGTGTGTGTGACTGTGTGTGTGTGACTGTGTGTGACTGTGTGTGAGTGTGTGAGTGTGTGTGTGTGAGTGTGTGTGTGTGAGTGTGTGTGTGTGTGTGTGTGTGAGTGTGTGAGTGTGTGTGGGCTGGCGGGACCGCAGGGTGCGGGGCGGGGGGGGCTGGACGGGAGGGCACGCAGGAGCCCAGAGGGGCCGGGTTTCTGTGCGGGCGCGTCTGCGGGACCTCCCAGGGCCAAGAGCTCTGCCCGAGGGAGACAGCACCCCGCCCCAACCCTGACCCCGGCCCCGCAGTCCCGCTCGCAGCCAGCAGAGGGCGCCCCAGCCCTGGCCCCGCAGTCCCGCTCGCAGCCAGCAGAGGGCTCCCCAGCCCTGGCCCCGCAGTCCTGCTCGCAGCCAGCAGAGGGCTTCTGGGCTTGAGCGCACCCTCGCCAGACGCTAGGTCTTGGGGGCTGGGGAGCGAGGCTGTGGCCCAGGCTGAGATGCCACCTCGGAGGTTCTGGCTGTGTCCTTCTGGGTATGCCCCCCACAGGGAACCAGCACTGTGATGCCCAGGCTCCTGGGATGGCGCAGGGCGGCTCCAGCGAAGTGGGTGGAGACCCAGAGGAGAGGAGGAGGAGGAGGAGGAAGAGGAGAAGCAGGAGGAGGAGAAGCAGGAGGAGGGGGAGGAGGAGGAGGAGGAGGAGGAGGAGGAGGAGGGAAGTGGTAGGAGGAAAAGAAGCAGGAGAAGAAGCAGGAGGAGGGAGAGGAGAAAGAGAAGGAGGGAAGGAGGAGGAGGAAGAGGAGAAGCAGGAGGAGGAGGAGGGAGAGGGAAGGAGGAGGAGGAAGAGGAGAAGACGAAGGAGGAGGAGATGAAGGAGGAGGAGGAGGGAGAGGAGGAGGAGGGAGAGGAGGAGGAGGGAGAGGAGGAGGAGGGAGAGGAGGAGGGAGAGGAGGAGGAGGGAGAGGAGGAGAGGAAGAGGAGGAGG